>AP028444.1:3117647-3244647 GCA_036509395.1 Antheraea yamamai | reverse complement strand
ATGTTTGTAACTCGAAAGCTACTTATTTAATATGCGTATCTTTTCGATTAACTAATATGTATGTTCTCTCACATTTGGTCATATTTAAATATATGTTTTATATGTTAATTTCTTTATCACGTCACATTAGCCTGTAAGAGACCCACTGCAGCGCCATATGCCTCTTCCCGAAGGAAGGTATGGGCATAATAATCACGTCAGCCCACGACGTATTGCTGATTAGAAACTCTAGGAAATTCATAGTTTCTGTATATTTTCTAACATACGTTGATACTATCAAAATATTTCTCAGGTTTAGATTTCCTCACGATGTTTTCCTTCAACGTTAGCGGATAGTGTCACCAATTTAAATTAGTGAATGTAAGTGAATTCCAAAAAATTCGTTGGTACTTGCCGAGGTTTGACTTTGCGAACATCGAATTGACATTTCACCGATCATACAGCCATGACTTTTTTAACTATATAGGAATTATATAAAGGCGATAACGGTGAATCAAGTCTAACCAAAAATAACTATAATATAATAACACACTCTTTTATAGTACTCTACTTACTACTTTTACTCTACTTTAATCCATTATATAATAGAATGTACTATAGTAAACAACGGTATACAATAAAAGAATCTAAAATGTATCTGCAACTCAAAGTTGTTAGATATATTTGATTGATATATTTTAAAGATTTATAATTCTGTGGTTCATTATTTTTTATTTATCTCATAAGATTTCGCTCGCATTATTAATAAAAACGTCCAGAACTCCTTCTCATGACTTCGTTAAAAGAAGTTGATTTTTATATATATGTAAATATAGTATACATATTAAGGTTAGGAAGAAATTATCTAAATGATAATTAAAATTGTATACAAATTTGTTGTATAGTTACGACAAACTAAGGTAACACACGAAAATTGACTTCGTTTTATAATATTTATACATAGATTTTCAGTTAGATTTCAAGCAGTGCTATAACGTGTCCATCCTATTTGTGAGATTTCACGTGATCCGCATATATAAATTTTATTAGAAAATATTTGAAACGCATGACGTGAGAGCATTTATAAAAACACACGGAATACGAGTACAGTTCCCGTAGGATTGGTTAAGTCTACATAAAGACGAGAAAAGCCGCGAGTATAAGCTATTTTAATTATATTTCAGAAAAGCAAATATATTGAGACCTAAAACAATAATTAATAATTCTTTTGTCTACGCGATGGGATATTGAACTACAACTAAACATTACTCTATGTTATGTATCTACTATTTTATTATCCACGGATAATCTAGATATCTTCATCAAGAAATAACGAAGACAGGCTCTAGTTCATTGTAATTAAGTGTGTGCGTATAACAACACTACGATATATTAAATAGAAGAGTCGTCCCGAGCTTCATTAATCATACAACATTGTATGAGTGACGCAAATAGGCTGGCTTTCGCTGTATCACTCGTGTTTTTAGCCGAGAAAATGAATTAGGAAAATTAATTACGTCGACGGCAAGGAAAAATGACTGACCGTCTACGACCGCAATAACAACGAGAAATATTTACTTCCATTCTCTTAAATTATTATCCGTTTTATATATATAAACGGAAGGCAAGGTAGTTGTTTTGTCTTACTCAAATAATGAACATAACCTGTACATCTACGTCTGAGGTCTTTACGATAAGGAAGAATCAGTAGCAAGGAAGTTTACTCAGAAAGAAATTTAAGCGGAAAAAAAACAACAATGAAAACAGTTATTTTACGCAAAAGTCGAAGCACAAATTTTGCGCAGAAAATAAGTTTAATGTTAAAGTCTTACCTACTCATGAATTAACCAATACAATGCCTGATGGAAACATTTTGTTTTATCTTTTAATTGTAGACCATGAGAGGAGTCTCAAACTGTTATTTTTCTAGATGCGAGAAAATCGTAAAGTTCGAAACATTTGAAGCGATTATAGCTTAGTTAGTGTTAGAGATTTTTCTAAGCCTAGCAAGCTACCACCCTCAAGTTGAAAACCTGTCGTCAATTGATTGCACCTATTGATGTGTTCCGGCAGCAGCACTTGAGAGCCAGCCGCCTCTAAGTTTAGCGTGTTTACTATCTTGGATCACATCGTAATTTAACATCAGTTGAGATTGTGGCCAAACGTTTAACGTGTAAAGTATAATAAAAACATCGTATAACAAAAAAAAAACAACAATAATATTAGAAATAGAGAATATCGAGAAAAAAATTGGTTGTGTTGAAAATACACGTGAGTCAATCAAAAATAATAAAATTACTCACAAAAAGTAATTATCAAATTTTTTCTATAAATGAAGACGACGAATGATATGATAAAACCCCAGAACATCAAATCCTTCTCAAAATACATAAAGAGAGGTTTTAAATATTTGAGGAATTAGAATGTAGATACTGTTAAAACTATATTTGCTGATAAAGTAAGAATACTAAACATTTACTGCTACTGATATAATATGAAGATTATTGAAGATAGATGCCGTTTAAAACAAATCTATCAGTTATGTCATGAATTGGACTGGATAAAATGCAATTTCACAATCTTCTTCTTCTTCTATCTATCTATCTATACTATAATAAAACTGTAGAAAGGTCAAATCTGTACATTAAATATTTTTTGAAAATTTTTATCGGGGTAGACTTTGTTATCGATATAGAAGCCAAAAATAATCTTTTTACAATTTTTGTCTGTCTGTCTGTCTGTCTGTCTGTCTGTCTGTCTGTCTGTCCCTGTGAACACGCATCACTCTGAAAGTACTGAACCGATTTTGACGAAACTTGGCACAGTGATAACTAATATTACGAGATTACATCTAGGATACTTTTTATCTCATAAAACGCAAGGGATTCTCCAGGATCTGCCTGTTTGTCTGTCCCCCTTTCAAGAACACGTACCACTCTGAAAGTACTGAACCAATTTTGAAGGAAATAAGATATATATCCCTCCAAACGATCAGGATCGGAGCCGTTACTTTTTTTTTATCTCCCTTTCAAAATTTGGCACAGTGATAACTAATATTACAAGGTTACATCTAGAATACTTTTTATCTCATAAAACGCAAGG
The DNA here is from genome assembly GCA_036509395.1 of Antheraea yamamai. NCBI lineage: Eukaryota > Metazoa > Arthropoda > Insecta > Lepidoptera > Saturniidae > Antheraea > Antheraea yamamai. Next base: position 3,241,566 of record AP028444.1, on the reverse strand, counting down.
GATTCTCCAGGATAACGGACGAAAGTAAAAAATTTGTAGTTAATGAAATTTTTGACGGATTTTGGTAAATTTTCATTGTGCTATATATAGCAGACAGATTAGCTAAAAAGATAAGCTATATTTCCCTAAGCTACTTAAAAAAAAATACCGAAAAAAAAGTTCGCCGGGATTCGAACCGTCAGCTCCGGCGGACCATATAATGTCCGGTACGTTTCAACTGAGCTACGGCTATATGACATTTCTATACGTAATTATCAACCTCATATGAAAAGGTGACAAGATTTTTTCCTAAAACATAAACCTAGATAATAGTTACATTGCATTGTAGAAGATGAATCTCAACTAGAGTTCTATCAGTACGTGTGTTGTTTCGATATTTGATAAAATTAGTTTTCTAAATGTTGTTGAGTCTTGAAGTAGTTGGGTTCAGGTTTGTGAATCTAAGATTAAAATAAATTAGTTGAGGTGTATGCAGTTATTTTTTTTTCTCGAACTGACCACGCTATTGACCTAGCAAGGTCGTAACAGCTTCACCGGACTACTGTTTGCAGTTACTATGTTGTATTTATACTAATATTATAATGGGTGGTGAAGTTTTGTTTTCGAGGAATGCTTGGTACCTACTACTGGTCCGATTTCAAAAATTCTTTCACAGTTAGAAAGGTATATTATCCCAAGTTCAGTATCTCAGTAAAAAAGGTGGTTTGTATGTCAAAAGTAAAATAAATGTGACCAAATTAAAATTGAATGCAGATTTCACGTATACTTTACAAATTCTTATAAAACAAACAACTAAAACAAAATGGAAATTTAATGTAGATAAAGTTCAACTTTTACAGTATGTTACGTGATGAAGTTACAAGGGGTACTGGGAAGACATTTATCGGCGATATATGTAAGTTAGTTTTGATCTTCACTTTGATGACACTACTTTAGGTAATGCTGCGAACAGATTCTAGGCTTATTTTAAAATATTTCTCACATACCAACTGGGTATATGTTTGAGTGAGTCCCTGGGTAGTTTGGATTCACGATTGGAAGTGCTGGACAACGCTGCAATAGGTTTAGGTTTTTTAAGATTATTTGCGTTTAAAAATACAATTGAAACCGGTAATAACCGATTTGGTGCAGACGAAGTTGCACGGGACAGCTAGTACTATAATAAAACTGTAACAAAGCCAAATCTGTACATTAAATATTTTTTGAAAATTTTGATCCGGGTAGGCTTTGTTATCGATATAGAAGCCAAAAATAATCATTTTACAATTTCTGTCTGTCTTTCCGTCTGTCTGTCTTTCTGTCTGTCTGTCTTTCTGTCTGTCTGTCTTTCTGTCCCTGTGAACACGTATCACTCTGAAAGTACTGAACCAATTTTGACGAAACTTGACATAGTGATACCTAATATTACAAGGTTACATCTAGGATTTTTGTCCCATAAAATGCAGGGAGTTCTCCAGGATAACAAAAAAACAAAAATTTGTAGTTAATGTAACTAGACTTTTTTGCGACACCTTAGTACAAGAGCCAGCAACGTTGGAAGAACGAGAATTTTAGAAAAGCTGGTTCTTTGGAAGGATTCAGGATACCTGATAGCCGGTTAACGTTGTGTTTTTAATGGGCATCACACCTTTACAGGTCAAAATGTTGATGTATAAATAATTTTAGGTACGTTTTTTCTTCAGTAACTTTTAAACGCTATTCAAAACATGAATTTATCACTGCCAGATAATTTTGTTATTGACAATAATGTGCCCGATGATATTCTTTATAAATAAAATAATTCATTTCAAACCATTTTATTTTTTCCATTGCAAAGAACATATTTCATTTTATTAACCATCATGATATTGAAATTTCACCGTAACCAATGAAAAACAACGATAAACGTAGACATATGGCTTGGGACTGACGCCATCTTGAATACATGCGTCTATAACACAGCGCTTCCACAATTATCGCTGTCTTTATCATACAGCCAGTTTTGCGCTAAACTATAACTATAACAAAGATATTCTATACATATTATTTTTAATTTACTCTCTTTTATGTCCACATAAAATACTATTAAAATTACAGCTATCTAAACATCGTTTGAACATACTTTTTTTATTTACAAAAAATAGCACCGGGCACATTATTGTTAATAACAAAAATGTCTGGCAATAATAATTTCATGTTTTAGTAGCGTTTCAAAGTTAGTGAAAAACAAAGCATTCTAAATTATATAAAAATCAATATTTTTGCCTGTAAAGGTGCGATATGCACTAATAAACGCAACGTTTACCAGCAGCCAGGTAGCCCGCACGCTGTTTGGAAGAACATAAAGATATATAAAAAACTGGCTTACTGGAATTCGCTGTCGAAGTGCTGTAACAAATAGTTACAGCAAGTGACAGTTGACGCGCTGTGGTCATATCTTTTTAATATTTATATTTTTCTTCAATACAATGGAGTGTGAAAAAGTTTTAATACAAGTTGAAAATAGTTATGATATCATTCAGTGTTTAATTTATCATTAATTATTTTATGAATATAATTTATCGTTTAATTTGCAATTTATCTCTATCAACTTGATATTTTATAATGTAAACTATACTGACTGTATAGTAAACGTCTACAAAAAAGGGAAACGATCTCCGTTCCAACTGGGGATCCATAGACCTCTCAAACTTTTTTTAAATTACCGCCAATATATGTAGGTTAGTTTTTATTTTAATTGAACCCGGTAGATGATGCTACGAACGGATTGTAAGCTTATTTTAAAAGATTTCTCACATACCATCTGGTTATATGTTTGAGTGAGTCCCTTGATAGTTTGGATTTACAATTGGAAACGGTAGGCGTAGCTGCAATCGGGTTTTAGGTTTATTAAAAATACAATTGAAACCGGTGATAACCGATTTGATGCAGACGAAGTTGCACGGGTCAGCTAGTCTCAAATAAACATCTTGTGTGGGACATAGTAATAACAAAACACCGAATCAAATCTAATACTGAATGCACATATTCGAACAGAGTCCTGATTGAACTCCACTGTTAAACACCTATTCTCGTTGACAGACGTAGCCGGATCAAAATAGATGCGAGTTTTGCAAACGTTCATTGACCGGCTGTATTGAAGTGACATTATCGGCCCCCTTTCCGATTGAAAACAGCGCTGCATATTACTCCGAACGAGATAGGGGAGGTTCTAATGACAAGTAAAATTTCTAATGATTTTCAAATGTGAAACGTATTTCGACAGTGATAAATTTTGAGCTAAGGGCAATGTCATTTATTTTAGAAATGGATATTAATATACGTATAGATATGCGGTTTATAAATTCCAATCTCAATAATATAATTGTGTTTGCTAGAAGAAGACTTTTATGTTATCTATTTTACTTTAACTTGTCACTACTTAGCGCTGCAATGCATTCACTTCTATACAATTAAAATATGTTTTATGTTCATTATTACGTTATAATTATTTAAATTGCAATGAATTATTTAATATTTAGTAAACGGTATTCTAATTAGATGTATAGAATTTTGTTTTTTAGATTCTTATAAATACAAGTGTTAACGCGCACTGCATTTTTTTTATAAGAATTATTTTCGCAAAATCTATGATCTACACTATGATCTACACACTGCGGATAAAAATCTGCATCGGATTTAAATCCCGTGGATTGCTACAGACTTTTTGGGGTGCGTTGCCGCATAAAATATTTAAATCCTATGAGCTCGTATGATATCTCGCAAACTGCGGAAAAAAAACAAATTATAGCGGTAATGCTCGAACTACGGTGAGGAAATATCATCGCTACGAGTTTTAAATACCAAGATAGCGTAAATTTCATGATCTATGTTTGTTATCACATTATCAAAATGTCTTACAGTAATTTTAAAGTAATCGAAATATATTTACTTACCTACTTTGTTAACAAAATATTGGTTTCAGTACTGTCAATAGATGTGCTCAATACTGTTTAGGTGTATATTTTTGTGCATTTATGTATTTATTTATAAGATAAATTAGCTTATTATATGTCTGTATGTTCCCTTAGTTCTTTGAAACAACGCAATGTATTTTGACACAGTTTTCACTACCATTTAGAGAATATATTTTGGAAAGTTTTTATGTTTAAAACGTGTATATGATTTTTATATAAATTAGACTAAAGTCGATGTATTTCAATCAAATCAAATCAAAAATACTTTATTCAGTTTAGGCCCTAATAAGGCACTTATGAACGTCAAATACTACCACCGGTTCGGAAAACAACCCAGTCATCGAGAAGAACCGGCAAGAAACTCGATCGGGTACATTTTTTTTAACATATATTTCCAATACATCATACAATGCTTTTAGTGGATGAACGGAGAGGAGTCAATTCCAGACATCACTATCATTCACATACTGATCCACTCTATAATATCCTTTTGAAACTAAAACCCGTTTGACGTGGCGCTTAAATGAAGTTGTGAACAGAAGTTTTCGGTCGCTTACATCGATAGCGCTATATAAATCTTATGAGGCATTAAGAATAATATTCTACGGAACTGTACACCTACCTAAAATTATTCTATTAAGAATGTAGTTCTTTTAGTTCTTTAGTCCTTGTAGTTTAAGAAATAAATTTAAGAAATCAAGGCGCGTCCTTAGCTCTAAAAATAAATAAAAGTTTCTGTTTTGTTAATGGATGTGCCCAGTACTGCTCGTGTATATATTTTTTGTGTATTTTAACAATTAATAAATAAGTTTACATTTTAATATCGTATTGGTGGTGCTTTTTCTACGAAGATTATGATACTTGTGGTGAATCTCGCGGAAATTCTACCACAGTGCGCGTATTGTTTACTGCAGATTTTTTTCCTATGCGAATTTAAAAACGTACCACAGTGTGTACTACCACATAGAATGTGATAAACTAATGTGTAAGAGTACTTATTAAACTTGTGTCTGGTCTAAAGAAGTCACATTAAATCAGTAGTCGGATATTTGCTGGTTGGATTTAAAAATAGCCGTCGAAAGAATTTATTGGTTTTATCCAATTTTCAAGAAAATTCACCACACTCGCCCGCATCTGAAGAACTATTTACCGTCTCTCTGTTGACTCGACGTTAAACTGCAACGCTAAATCGACAGTTCAAACATTTTCTATCAGACAGTAGAATTGAGTGAAGATTTTCAGTTGACCAATATAATGCTACCAATTAACGAAGACTTAAAAGTTCTATAAAACTTTGTAGACATAAATAAGAGGTAAAACCAAAACAATAATTTAGATTTTATTTTTGAATAATTATTTCTTAGGAAATGTGATAAAATCTTGACAAAGGTCATAAAATTCGATTTTCAACATGAATAACTTTGGAACTAATAGATTTATTTTATAAAAACATATAGTAGTCCTTTTTTAGGTAGTTGAATCCTCTATAAGAATATTTTTTGATAATATCAAGACAACGTGCCGTTAGCTAGTTACAGTATGGAAGAAAAAATTGTCTTCGACCGTATTTATAATTTCTAAAGTCGCTTTCAATATATATTAGATGGTTAGTAGGTGGTAGAGCCACGCTGAAGCTATTACTGGTTTCAGCATGAATGGGTCGGCTCGCCCGGGATAGTACCACCCTCTTACAGAAAACCGACGTGAAGTAACAGTGCTTGCATTGTTGCGTTTCGTTCGATCAGTGAGAGCGCGGGTGGCCCACTTCCCCTCCTCTTCCTCTTCCCCTCCCTCCACCACTCCCTCCTCCAGACACTGGCTGGCAACACACTTACGACTCCCCTGGTGTTGCAAGTGTCTATGGACGGTGGTGATTACTTAACATCAGGTGACCCACATGTTCTTTTAGCTAAAATGATATAAAAAAAAAAAACTTTTATATGCGGCTTTGGTCGTGATACGTGAGATTTGATTTATCTGTGTCTGGAACACAGGACTTTTGAAGATGGAGTTTGAGAATTTCGCGATGATTGGTTAAATAGTTAAGGTGCGGATGACAACAAACATTCACCTTCGCATATATAGGATGTGCTGATATTCGTTACTAACTCGAAACTAACAAGTCAGCTTTGGAATTATTGTTATTATATTAATGTCAAATATGTAATGCATTTGGGAGTTGTTGACAGTGGTAATTGTGATGAACATAATAGGGAATAATTATATTTTTGGGTATAATTGTTCAACTATTTATAATATTATATAAAACGTGTATAGCATATGATCACATAACATAACAAAACAATACATATATCATAACAGTTTAATAATGTTAAGTTTAGTTGAATAAATTAATATAAAAAAAATCCTGAAGTTACTTAAGATAACAAAATAAACTAAAAAGTAATATATAGCAAAATATAACTAAATATAATTAAATCAGTTGAAATTAAAAATAACATAACAAAATATAAATAGATTAATTAAGTTAAATTAAAAAAAAATAGGGTATGTCGCAAAGATACACGATAGTACTGATACTTAAGTATAACAGGGAAACCTTTTACATTTATAAGTATAATACAATATATAAAACAAAGTCCTCTACCGCGTCTGGCTGTTTGTCTGTTCGCGATAAACTCAAAAACTACTGAATGGGTCGTCATGCGGTTGTCACCAGTGCATAAAGTGATTCATGAGGGATATTGTGGTATACAATTTGTCAAGGATTGTTTTATAATTAGGGCGGGACAACGTCTGCCGGGTCCGCTAGTTAAAAATAAAATACAACAAAAATCCAACTCCACGCGGTATTCCCAGACGGGTACCTATTTAAGTACTGACCGCGCCTGACGTTGCTTACGTCGTTGATCGGACGAGAACTGGTGTTTTCAACACTCTAACCGAAACAGTGTTCCACTTTACTATTGTTAGTCACACAGAAAGGTTTTTTTTTCTGCAGACTCTTGGTTCGCACCTTTTTTCTGCTGTCATTAATTTCGGCTTTATTCTTTTATCTTTTATTGCCATTTTTAATTTGTTCTCCATAATGTCCCGCGCCGGAGAGTTCACGGGCCTATTGATGAACCTACTAATTGCGTTGTCAGTCACTTCGTTAAACAGGTGTTAGAGTGTCACAGAAAGGTTGCCTATCAGAATTTCGAAGCCCTCCCGTAAGGAATCTCACTTGAAATATAATAGAAAAACGTATGTAATGTAGCCTAAGTGAAGTAAATTAAATATTTAAATGCCATAATGACACAGTGTATTTAATTTAAGTTCAATCATATAAAAAATAAGCAATATTACACGACTGCCACGAAGAAAAAGAATATACATTAGAGAATCTAGTATAATAAATAAAGAAAATAGAACTGAAATATTTATTTAATATTATTTAATAGCAACATTTGCATACTTCAGACAAAAGTTAACTATATCAAATAAATGGGAACGAATAAGAGCGATTAAGAAACATTCGGCCTTCTTGTCTCCACGTTTAATATCTTTAAGTGGACGCGGGCAATTTTAGGAAGAAAAGCCGGAAAAAAAGGAAAATCCCAAGTAATTTGCGGGATCCACTCGGATGTAAATGAAATGAAAATTTTTTGACGAGAACAAAAAGCGGAATGAAATTGCTTACTTTCGTGCCCGAGGGGGGCCATTTTATAGATGAGATTTTTTTAAATTATTCCCCTAATTTCTCGTGTGGTTATGATTTATTTTACATAATTCATTCGATTTATATAAGTTTGAATTGCAGCACTATCACAATTCAGATTAATATTAATAATACAGACTTTTATTTCAAGCGTTTATTGTTTCGTTTCGTTGCGTAAGTGATACCGGTGTCATTTTTATTTTATACTAGCCGACCCGTGCCCACTTCGTTGGGCGGTAATAGGCATTATCAAACCACAACTTTTCTCTAGAACTCAATCATATATATCTCATAATTAAGGCAGCGTTCGTAAGAAACGTTTTCGTTCGACCATTTTTCTCCGACTCCCCAGATATTACCCCCTACAACCTCACAAACTTTACCTCTTTATAATATTAGTATACATTATAGGTAATATAATTAGTTAATAGATTCTGCCCGCGACTTTGCACGCGTGGAATAGTTATTTTGGGCTAAGACGAAGCGGAAACTCTCAAAAGGAAAAAATACTCCGATTTTAAAACATTTTTCATTGTTGCTCCGCTCCTATTGGTCTTAGCGTGATGATATATAGCTTATGACACTCACAGTAGTTCCTGAGATTAACCCCTACAATGTCACAAACTTTACTTCTTTATAATATTAGTATATCGATTATAGCCCCTGCCCGCGACTTCGTGTGCGTAGTAATAGTTACTACTCTGGGCTAACGCTGACACACAGCAGAAGCTCTAAAAAAGAAAAAAACATCTCGATTTTGAAACATTTTTCATCTGTGCTCCGCTCCTATTGGCCTTAGCGTGATGATATATAGCCTATAACCATTCTCGATGAATGAGCTATATAACACTGAAAGAATTATTCAAATCGGACCAGTAGTTCCTGAGATTACCCCTTACAACGCCACAACGCCACAACGTCACAACGTCACAAACTCACAAACCCACAAACCCACAAACCCACAAACCCACAAACTCACAACGTCACAAACTTTACCTCTTTATAATATTAGTATAGATCATAGGATGCAAACGAACAGGTGGGTCACCTGATGTTAAGTGATAATCACCGTCCATAGACACTTGTAACACGAGGGGAGTCACAAGTGCGTTGCCATCCTTTGTTTGGGGGAGGGGGAGGAAGGCAAGGGGGAAGGAGAGGAGAGGTGGGCCTCCGACGCTCTATCGTCAATCTTCGTCGCCATTCAGGCCTGCAAGCTTCTCTGCAGTTAAACATATACCGGCTGTTTCAAAAATGCGACAAAGTGAAACAGAGTTATTTTCACTTATACAAGTAAATAAAAAGTGTAACTTAATTTACCGTCAACAAAGGGAAGCACAACCAACCGTTACTAACTGGATGTTATCCTTGAGGTACGAGGAAACTGAAAATGTTTTAATATCCTCTCATAAACAGACATATAAGAAAGGAATTTTAAAGTCAATTTATAAGTAAATAGAAGCACTAAATGCTTTTGTGTTCTTACGTCTATGTATAGAGCTAATATCAATGTAAAAGGTTAACTGCCTTTTTATTTTGTTTTTAGTATTACTATTATTTTTTATTTTTCCTTTTCCAATCGTCTCACTTACGGCACTAATATTTTATTTATTTATTCAGAGGAATATCAACAATTTTTAATACACAATTAAGAATACAATAATGAACTTAGAGCTAATTAAAGATATTCACTAGTAGACAATGAAATAGGAACAAGAAGATATTAAGTGCTGAATGAAGAATAATAATAACGCATAGTGGAAAGTCATATATTAGACACCCGTGTCAAAGAATGATTTGATGATCGCTTGTTTTGCTGCATTAATTGGAGAATTAAAAAGATCTAGATTACATTCTTATATACAGTTTATTATAATTGTAACTTGTTCGCAAAATATAACTATTCTTACTATAGTTGGTACTTGAATCAGGTACACATATCAAAGAGCTATGACGAAGAACAGTAGATGAAGCTCTTAAAGAAATTTTTCAGAGGAGATCTGGACGATCAATCTTATTTTGGGCAATTTTTAATAGCGAAAGCAATGTCAAATTATATTAATTTTGTAACTCGGTTTTGATCGATTATCCGCGCTACAAGATTTGAAAAATCTACATATTAATTTTGTGCCTCATAAAATCAATTTCTGTTAAAAGGCTTATTACCACATGCATAATGGTAACAATACACTCGAGTACGTATATTACGTACGTACGTAAGTACATTTGTAAAACCTTTTTGTTAAATATGATTTACACGTAAAATACACCTATAGAGGTATGCTAATAAACACAACAGGTCGCTTAATTACAAACCAGAATTTGTTCAAAGTGGAGCCTATTTCACATGTGGAGTTAAGACCTCCTCCGGGTGCAATATTATAATCAACCATAAATATTAATGTATTTACGTACGTTCGTATGTTGGTTCATGAAAGAGTTTCATTAAACTCGGAATATGCAAAAGTGTAAACAAAAATGTCGACTCTAGTTTAACCTGTTTTAGTTAAAATAAATTGGATGTCCATACAGCCCTTTGTAATGCAAAACTGGATGCTACATAGACTCCTGTACTGCCGATACTGTATGACCTGTTTGGAAAGCTTTTTTTGCAATTACGGCCCTACGGGTCCAAACAAATTTGCATTTTTATTAGATGGCGAATGAAAAGGCCTTAGAATTCTTTTGGGATTCAGGAAAGTACTGTAGACAATTATACCACTAGATTGGATGGCTACTGCAGTAGTTTTAATTTTGAGTATGATGTTAAATATGTATGATGCTAAAACTAAATTTGCTGAGGAATATTTTTTCATTCCTTATATGAACAAGACCAATCGAGCTTAAGACCAACACAGTTAAATAATCCTATTCTATTACCTTCTTATTATACAGTTGTCAAAAACGTTATAAATCCCATCAGAAACATAAATGTGAAATGAGAGCCAACTTCAGTATTATGACATATGCCTTGGTTGTTGACTTCAAAGACAAAAGAAGTGAGATGTAAATGGATGCCAATTTCAATGGTCAGTCCTGAAATTTATTTATAACAATATAAGATATGCTATAACAACTTAAAATATCATTTCTGCTTATAACTTGGGATAATATTGAAGCCCAAGGTCTGACTTGGCTAATTCGAACATACGAATTATAGTATCTACTAAACAGTAATGGAAGAGTCCTATGTTCGATGGTTAGTTTCTAGCAAGCCAAATTTTCGGAAGAATAAAATAAGAATTACAGCTTTACTTACAACTTGAAAAAGCTATAATATAATTATCTAAGTGAGTAGTTTATAAATCAAGTAGAGAGGGAGTCACCAAAATAAGGTCATGAACATTTAGTTTATTAATGTAATTTAAAAAAAACTTGTGTCTATCTCTTTTGTTATTATTTATTAATTGTGGATTTTTCGAAATTTGAAATCGGCAGTACGTCGTGAGATTATACCTATAACTTTCTTCGGGAAGAGCTTATAGCCCTGTGGGTCTCTTACGAGCTGATAATGTAATTAATTGTGAGAGTCATTACTATAATTGATTGATAATTAACAGAAGACATAGTGCGTACTCCAATAGATATTTGTATACGAATGAAGTGTTTTTTAAAGTACCCTGAAATTTGCTTTAATACCTCTCAAATATATTGCACATGTAATATTCCATTAAATTTCAATATGCCATTTGGAGCTATTTATTGAGTGGTATCGTAAATAATATACAGCGAACATATTTAATCGTTATGGCTCTCGAAGTGTTATATTAGGCAAATAAGTATCCTTTTACGTCGCAGACGAATACACTTTAATATCAGTAATATGGAATGGATAGCTGATCATAAGTTACTGCTTATATAACATTTCTTGGTTATATTTATTTGCATTTATTTTCTCAAGTACGTACGTTTTAATGGCTACTACTGATGTTAATGGTATTTGGTAATAATCATTTGAAAAGGTAACTTTGCATGAATTACTAATAAATAATATATGTACTTATTGGACCTAACATTTACACTCTTAATTCTATATAATACTGTTTATGGAGAAAGAAGGAAAAGTATGCGTTTAATAGACCAGTAAAGGTAAAGTAACAATTAATGCAAAATCTCATCACCAAGAGCTCCAATTGATTGTGGAATAGAATTATTAAAAATAGTCGATTGCAAAAATAATAAAATTTCTTTATTTATATTATGAAGGAAACGTGGTACACATGTGCATAGATGCTTTAGAACGTTACAGTTGAAAGTAATATACAAAAAAAATACTAATTTATTTTTCTATAACCTATAGAATCCTTCACGCGTCACTGATCAATATGCATGTGACAGGAGTTTGAATATTTTCTTGGATATTTTGTTTCTCCCGAAGATAATTAGTCAGCTATATCGAAGGCAATTAGAATAATGAAATTATCAAGTTCCTTTTTTATGCTGATTAAACTATAAATAAATGTTTGCAGAAGATTCAAAAACTTTATTTTTTAGTATATGTGGTAGCTTGTACAGATGGTTTCAAATTTATATTACAAATCGCAAGCTGTAGTAGTGGGTGGTTCTCGTAGTGATTTTATTAAAATAACGTCTGAGGTTCCACAAGGATCGATTCTAGGGTCGCTACTTTATAACGTTTACCTATTCGACATTGGAAATTGTTTCAAATACTCAAAATTTATAATGTTTGCTGACGATATGAAAGTGTACTTAAAGTAACCTTTATCTAGTATATACTATACTAAATAACCTATATTTAGTAATCAGAAACTGACTGCATACATATTCAATATGTAATTGATACTCTTCAAAATTATTATAAAAATAACAAAATTACAGTTAATGTCGATAAGTGTGTAACTATCAGCTTTTCACGCAAATCAAAAACTATTAACTTTCAGTATTATATTAATAATATTCCTATTAAAAAAATTGACAAGGCCAGATACTTAGATATTATTTTTGATCATAAGCCCTCTATGAATGATCATATAGATGTAATTGTTGGTAAGCATATAAACAACTAGGCTTCATAAAACATATTTGCGAACCATTCAAGAATGTAGAATGTATTACAATCCTGCACTTTGCGTACGTAAGGAGTATTCTTGAATATGCATCAGCCATATGGGCACATCAATATAATAAACATATAGATAGCTTTCAAGCTATACAAACAAAATTTGTCAAATTCTTATACTATAAGGATTTTAAACAATTTACAAACTACGGTGATTTATGTAGCTATTTCCATTCAGACTGTTTAGAAGTTAGGCGTCGACAGCATGACATGATGTTTTTGCATGCTATACTATCGGGTTATATTGATTGTCCCGATATTTTGGGTTCTATATCACTACGAGTGCCAACATAATGCACACGAAAAGCACCGCTACTTACAGTCCCACACGCTAAATCCAATTATACACAAAATTCATTACTGTGTCGCATTGCCAGAAACTATAATAATACATATGATACGATAGACATATTTCGTTATTCACGGAATACGTTTAAAGGCGAAATTATAAAATTAAATCACGCTATTATGTAAGCAACAATATTTAAAATAGTATGAGCAAGTAAATAATGCACGCACAGGAATCGCAAATACACGCATACACACGCTCACTCATTCGAAGACACTCCCTCATTCACACACCTACACAGATATATATATACATCCACCTAAGTACGGACACACACCCACTCACATATAGTTTTAAGGCCAGTACGCGATATATGCTTTCGTTTTACATATATAACTATTATAACTTTGTTGTATTAGAGAAATTTTGTTTGGGCTGTAATTATTACATATTATAAGTTATTTTATAAAAACACATGTAATCTGTTGAATTTCCGAATTAATAAATTCAATTTAACCGTTAGACAGCTTTTTATCCTACAAATTATCCTCCGTCAACATGTTGGAACGCCAAGCTTACAATTCTCTGATAAGAGAAGAAGGGTTGAGGACATAATAAAAGTACCTAAACATAACACTTGGTTTGTTTGTCGTTTCGAAGGCTTCCTGGGAGGATTGCTCTATAATAAAGCAAATAATATACTACAGATTAATCAATACAACAGACATACTATTAAAAAACTCACTTTCAAATGGTTACATTCATAAAATTACACAAATACAGAAAAATTATTATTACCACAATTTAAATTATAATTATAAAATCGATAATTCAAATCATACAATTTTATTTAATAAACAATTCACTCATTACTATCATAAAACACTCATGTCTCACTCGAAATACCGTGTTACACAATAATCTCACATATTTAGTTAATTCAAATTAAGTTTTTATTTATTACATATGTTTAAGTCACTGTTTGTTTTAGTTCTCATTATATGAAATTGTGATATCTGCGATACGGTTTGTAACCAGTGCAGATACCAATATTACTGTTAATTATGTACACATTGAGTTGGAACATTAAAATATTATTATTATTAATTAAAAAAAGACTTAAACCTTTATTTGATTTAAAACGAGCTGAACTAATTCCCGAATTTGAATATTTCCCTCATATATATTCGTTTGATTACAAAGATAATTACCATTTTTAAATTATTAATTTAATTAACAAAGAACGCCAGTAACTGTATAATTTTACCAAAGAGTTAAAACTCCTCTAAGAGTTTCAAGACTGTGAGCATGTAATAATATTGTTTCGTTCCTTGTGTTGGGATTCTCAAACGATTTACTTTAACAAGTTCCCAAACTATGTGTTTAGTCGTAGTGGTTTAACTTTAACAACACTTTATACTTATATTTGATGACCTTTATACTTTCTCACTTTAAACTTAATACTCTTGTTCGTAAAACTCTCGCGTGAAAAAATTCTTAACGTAGACTTGGTTAACGTTCTTATATTATTATTTTTTTTTCTCGAACTTACTACGCTATTGGTCTTAACAGCTTTACCGGACTACTTCTTATATTATCATTTAAAGGTTCAACATGATAATAAAATGTACTCGTATACTTATAGACGTTCTTTTGTTTCTCACACGTCTATAGTTACTAGTGGGCGCCCAGTGGTCGACAATCGACCATAGTTCATTGCATTTTTAAAGTTTGAACTTTATTAGGGTTCTTTTATCAAAGAGTATTATAACCTCTATAATCAAAGGCTTTCATCATGCCTACTCAGTTATTTGCCATTTTTTTTTATTATATAAACATTTAAAAAATCTAAATGAAAATTGAAATTAATTATAAATTTGAAACAAAAAACAGGCGGTTACATAAGGTGGTAAGGCTCTCAAATACTAAGTAAACATAACTTTACGAAAATAAAGAAATTTATCACAACTCATGACACAATTTTCAATTAATTTTACACGACACCATGGGTGCGTGGTATTTCTGGATGGTATTGAATTAAATATAGTCTGTACATTATAAGGAATAGTGATATGCCCAGTATCATCATTTGAAAAAGTAATGGATACACAATACAATCAAATGATGAATCCAAAACAAAGATATTTTTAATACTACCATTAACTTTTGAAAATTAATTCATTTTTGTTCATAATTCATCATTAACTGTACTAAATATAATTGCTACATCAAGTTGAACTGTATCATTGTAACCCCAAAGATGTAAGTCATGGTCTCATGGATTAATTTCATGACCAAACAAATTTTCTTATTTTGATTTTACAAAGTATTTTTTCGCTCATTTTTTATTGAATCACCATTTGAAATGAGTACACCATAAAGAAATACTAAACATTAAAATATTGACATTGACTTTGGAAATATTGCTTTACTGTTATGGCAACATGAAGCAAAGTGACATGAAGTGAAAACAGTAAAAACCAAAGAGAATAACAATTATTTCAGTAGTTTCATAAATTTACTAAAGCTAAATTATTTATCAATTAATATTAATGCATATTATGAATTTACATATTATATTATTCTAAAATTAACTTACAATTTAACCAGTTGATTTCAAAGGGCATATTGTAAGGCATACAACGTCAGTCATGTTAAAAATATTTAATGGATTATTGGAACGTAAGAAGGATGAAGGATGTTCGAAACGTCTTCTTCATTTACATCTGTATATTTGTTGTGTAAAATTCAAGCAGTAGTGTGAGTAATTTATATTTTTATTAATTTAATATGCTTATAATGCATTTTATATAATAAAAATAGCTTTGTGCACTTCTCTGCCATATAAACTTTAACTATGCTAAATTTCAAGTTCATCCGTTCGCCCACTTCGCTTAAAAAGCGGTAGAAAGTTTTGACTACACGTATTAATATATAAGATATGTTATAATATCATTGTTGAATGTAGAATGAAAAAGGGTAATTGGAAAGTAAGAGTAAAAAAAATACATACAGTCAAGCATAGCAACCTCCTTCGCAACCTTTTTTGAAGTCCGTTATTGACGGATGTCAAAATATCTTTTTATTTACATGTGTGTATATGTTGTGTAAAATTGAAGCAGTAGTGTGAGTAATGCATATTTTAATTAATTTAATGTACTTCTAATGCTTTTTATATAAAATAAATATCTTTCTGCACTTCTCCTCCATATAAACTTTAACTATGCCAAATTTCACGTTCATCCGTTCACGCAATTCACTTAAAAAGGGGTACAAAGATTTGGCTTCACGTATTAATATATACTAGTGGGCGCCCAATGGTTGACATTCGACCATTGTTCATTGATTTTTTAAAGTTTGAACTTTATTAGGGTTCTGTTGTCAACTTACTTCTATAATCAAAGGTTTTCATCATGGCTACTCAGTTATTTGCCACTTTTTTAAATTATATAAACATGAAAAAAATCTATATCTAAATGAAATAATTATTGTAAATTTGAAACAAAAACAGGCGGTTACATAAAGTGGTAAAACTCTCAAATTTTAAGTAAATATAACTTTACGAAAATAACTCACTCAACTCATGATACAATTCTCAATTAATTTTACACGACACCATGAGTGGTGGCATTGCTGATTGATATTGAATTAAATAAAGTCTGTAAATTATGAGAAATAGTTATATGCCCAGTTACATCGCTTGGAAAAGTAATGGATACACAATAGAATCAAATGATGAATCTAAAACAAAGATATTTTTAATACTACCAATAACTTTTTAAAAGAATTCATTTTTGTTCAAAATTCATCATCAACTGTACCAAATATAATTGCTACATCAGGTTCAACTGCATCATTGTAACCGCGGATATCTAGGCCATGGATTACTTTCATGAGCAAACAAATTTTGTTATTTTGAATTAACAAAGTATTTTTTGGCTCTTTTTATTGAATCATCATTTAAAGTGAGTTCACCATAAAAATACTAAATATTAAAATATTGACATTGACTTTGGTAATATTACTTTACTCTTATGACAACATGAAGCAAAATGGAAGCAGTCCTGTCACCTAAAAAATTTGACATCCAATAACACCAAAGAGAGTAATAATTATTTCAGTGGTTCCATAAATTATGTATCAATTAATTTTTAATGTATGTTATGAATTTACATATTTATATTATTATACAATTAACCTACAATTTGACCAGTTGATTTCAAAGGGCAGTCATGTTAAAAATATTGAAAAAGGTAATTGGAACGTAAGAGTAAAATGACGGATGACTTTGTCAAAATTTACATGTGTGGATATGTTGTGTAAAATTGAAGCAGTAGTGTGAGTAATGCATATTTTAATTAATTTAATATACTTGTAATGCATTTTATATAAAAAAAATAGCTTTCTGCACTTCTCCTCCATATAAACTTTAACTATGCCAAATTTCACGTTCATCCGTTCGCGTATTTCTCTCAAAAAGGGATACAAAGTTTTGGCTTCACGTATTAATATATATGATGATAAAACAAGTATTAGGATACCACTCTAATTAAAGTAGATTTTAATCCTACAATGAGCCTTAGCTTTCAGTTATGGAAAACTTTGCCATTTTCTTGGCCTTATTCAAAATCAAAAACACTTTATTCAATTTAGGTCCTAAGACGGCACTTATGAACGTCAAAACTACCACCGGTACGGAAAACAATCCAGTCATCGAGAAGAACCGGCAAGAAACTCGATCTGGTTTATTTAGAATACATTAGGTAAATGTCACAAACGTTTTTAATGGATGCACAGAGATGAGTCTATTCCAGACATCACGATCGTTCACATATTGATCCACTCTATAATTGCTTTTATGACATCAAAACCCGCTTGACATGGCGCTTAAATTCGTAATCCGGCAAATCGGTAATATCCTTTGGGACTTTTTTGTAAAACCTAACACTATTTCCCAAAAAAACTGGTTTTACAAAGTCTGAAACATGGGACAACCGGTTTGTCACAGTTTCTAGTATTTAGATTATGCCGGTTTTTTTCCAGTTCCAAGATTCTTGCGGACATACATTAAAACATTCAACCTAAGTAGGTTTGGCACAACTGTTTTCCTTCACCAGCCTTCTATATTAACTGTCCACTTACTGTTAATACCTTTATCTATATTATTTTTCACGTAGTCGATCCATTCTTTCTGCGGTTTTCTTCTAATCTAATACTTCTTCTCATTATATGAATTTCACGCCTGCTCATGATAGGCCACTTTATGCATATATCTATGCTCAATATCTGCAGCTATTTTTTTAGATCCTCTGTCATAGTAATTTCTAATCCTCTCCATGCTAGTTACACCATATACCTAACTAAACGTTCGCATCTCTAACATATATTACTTTCTTTCATTAGACTCTTTCGTAGAGTTTTCTAAAACTTACTTGAATTGCTATATAATCCGGTTTCTGAGATACTCGGCTAAATTTGGTAATTTAAGTCGAGTATTGGTACTATTGTTATAGTTATTGACTCAACAAAGTTATCCATAAGATAAACTGTCAATTGGCCTGTTGAGTTTTACTGACATTTATCGTATGTGTTCAGAAACGCAATTTGACAATTAAAGTACTTCGGAAACCGGGCATAGAAGACTCAAGTTGAAAATTTCAAGTCAAACATTTATGGTGTCTTATTTAGTGATAAACTTGAGCGCCAGTATCCCTCTATATATAGTGTGTATTCTAAGCCTTATTCTGCTTTAATCATTTGAGATTGCAGCCAACGATTATACTTCGGAGGACATTTTACAACAATCAAAATCACAAACACTTTATTCAGTTTAAGCCCTGAGAAGATACTTATGAAAGTCGAAACTACCACCGGTTAAGGAAATAACCCAGTGATCGTTAAGATTCGGCAAGAAACTTGATTTATCTTATATTTTTTGACCTACATATATTTTGATAACAATATATTGTCGCTACAAACGTTTAGCGGGTGTACAGAGAGGAGTGTTTTCGAGGAATCATCTTCATCGTTTACATATTGATCCACCTGTTATACCCTTTTGATATCAAAGCACGCTCGGGATGATACTTGAACTTACTGTTGAACAGTTCGTTAATGTGCTTTGGTACTTTGATGCACAATCTAACAGTAGTACCTAAAAATTGTTACTGATCTTACTGAGCCTGAAACATGTGATAGTAATTTTTTTCTAGTATTAAAATCATGGCATCTAATTTTTTGGGCATACATCAGATTATCAAGAATATATAGCATCAAGCATATATATATATATATATATATATATATATTATCTTCATCTATATCTTCTATTACATATAATACGAATGTAAATCTAACGTGTCTGTACTTTTTCGATTTTCGTGAAAAAAATTGTTGCAGGTGTCTAGGAATAAGTAATAGAATAAATTCCAATTATTTTTAGAAATGTCTGTCTGTCTGTCTGTTTGCATGAACATGCATCACTGCTAAAGTACGGGGTTCACGATAAAACCTCAACAAGAAAATCGTAAAGCATATGCTCGGGAGTAACTTAGTGTTTGTTTCATTAAAATCGGTCCACTCTATCAATAGTTATTTTAGTTTTAATGACGACGCGGCGTAAGTATGAGAGAAAAGTAGGCAAGTAAATGGACCTAATACATTCAGATGACTTTATTGATCACTGTTTTTACATAAACTTCCACGCAGACGAAGTCGCGGGCACAGCTAGTATTCTATATTGTAATTATATAGAAGTCCATCTTCATTACATAGTATAAAACAAAGTCCCCCACCGCGTCTGTCTGACTGTCTGTTCGCGATAAACTCAAAAACTACTCAACGGATTTTCATGCGGTTTTCACCAGTGGGTACAGTGATTCATGGGGAAGGTTTTAGTGTATAATTTGTTTTTTTATGGTCGGGGCGGGATACCGTCTGCCGGGCCCGCTAGTAAAGCAATAATTTGTCTGCAGTTAAACATGAGAGCTAATTAATCCCTGTTTTCGAATTGTCTAACGAGGTTGGTCTAAGGGCCTTTGACAGCTTTACCTGGTTTCGTAATGAGCGCAGAAGGCACCCGGCCAAAATGGCGACTACCGCTAGGATTTCGAAATCAGCCGAGCATTAATCCCTATATTTTATCATTTTAATCATATTAAATATAATGACCAAAATATTTTTAACACATCAGTTGTTGAATATTGAAAAAATCACACTAGACTGTTATAAAATCTAATGTAACCTTGTCTGTCTGTTTGTAAGGTTTTTTTGGATGAAATCTCTACACGGATCGCAATAAAATTTGACAACTAAAGTAGCTTGGAACTTGAAAACAGAGAATACTTTTTTCATACTAAATATACCATAAAACATACAATTATTTCACGGAATGAGCTACTTCATATGTAACTGAGGTCGATACTGCTTAAGCAAAAGTTCACATATAAGTGTAGTTTTAATGGATAAGGTACTATGCATTTTACTACGTTGTGTTTGACTATATTTTATTGCTATAATTTGTATATTGTAACCAGTATCAAAGCAATAGTATCAAAATAATTTTAATGTATTCTTGACTGCTAAGTTACGATGTCCTAAGATATTTATTGAAATAATATGCTGCAAAGAGCTACTATAATCCGTATTAAATTCCCGAGTTAATAACGTGTTTAATTAGATAAGGATTAATACCATGTTTGTTAAAAAAAAACGTGGGAAATCCTAATTTTTAACAATACGTAAAATGTATAAATGCTTATTGTGACTTATTCTTAGAAGAGAAACATATACAATTCAGAACTTTGCTGTAGGCTTTTCTTATACCCGGTTTCTGAAGTCCTCGGTTAAACTTTCAATAGTTGTTGCTTGAATAAAGTTATGCATAAGATAAACGGTAACTGTCAATACGTTTCTGAATACACAAGGAGCCGTTCAGTATATATGAAACCAATAACTATTTTTTTAAATGCTTTAATAAATAGTGTTTAAAATAGATTTTATCATTTTAATTCATTCATTTTTTTATTCATTTCATTCAATCGTACTTATTTAATAACAATACGGCATTTTTTTCTTTACTCTGCATAAATATAGTACGTACACTTGCAAAACTTACGGAAGAAATCTTTAAATAACACTTAAAATTGTATCAAAACTTGTTACGCAATTAAAAAAAAAAAGGAACGCACAAATAGACAAGAAAAGCGATTATGTTTTAGATTCGTTATTACTATTACAGACTAGCTGTACTCGCGACTTCGTCTGCGGTGAACCTTATGTAAAAAACAGTGATTAATAAAGTCACCTGAATGTATCAAGTCCATTTACTTATCTACTAATCTCTCGTATTTAAGTCGCGTCGTCATTAAAATTACGACAACTTTTGATAGACCAAACCGATTCTAATGACACAAGGACTAAATTGTACTCGAAGATATGCTTTATGATTTTCTTGAGAAGGTTTTATCGTGAAATCAGTAATTTAACGCATTACGTGTTCAAAAAACAGACATTTCTAAAAATGATTAAAATGTATTTTATTACTTATTCCTAGGCACCTGCAACATTTTGTTTAATCTAAAAAGTACAGAGACGTTACATTTACATTCTCAATCTATGTATAGATAGATATAGATTTTACGCAAACAAAATCGCGGGCGGTCGTATACTATAAAATGTCTATCAGTAATTTATTTATTATACGTTCTTAGTATTATATATTTTAAAACTTACGACTCGGTCTACTCAATATTTATTTAACCCCCTTTATCCCAAAGTTTCGTGAAAGTCAGCAGTCGCGTTCAAAACAACTTTGCGCAGTCATAAAATACATCGAAAATTTTACACGTTCCACGATATATTATGTTACTTTGTAAAATGTTTGATGTAAAAGGTGCTCGGAGCGACACGTGTGACGTGCGGCGAACATGTCAACTATGTTTCGTAAATAACGATAATATATTCACCTAGACGCCTAATGTTTTATTCGTTATCTTGTAATAGCCAATTGACATCCAATCGTCGAAATTCGATCATAAAATGAGGTAAGTACATAGATATTCTACCCTCCCACTGCATTCTTGATAATATAATGTATGTCCTTAAAAACTTTGAAAAACAGCATTTTATAAAAGACCGGAATGATCTAAATACTAGAAACTCTAACTGATCGTCCCATGTTTCAGACTTACTAAACCAGTAATTGTTTTCTAGGTAATAGTGTTAGGTATTACAATGAAGTCACGAAGCATAATACCGATTTGCCGAAGTTTAAGCGCCACGTCAAGCCGGTTTTGGTGTCAAAAGGCTATTATAGAGTGGATCAACAAGTGAACGATAGTAAAATCTGGAATTGACCCCTCTGAATGCATCCACTAAAAATGATTGTAACTTATAACGTATTGGAAATATATATGTTAAAATGATGTACCCGATCGAGTTTTTTGCCGGTTCTTCTCAATGACTGGGTTGAATGACCGAACCGATGGTAGTTTTGACGTTCACAAGCGCCTTATTCGGGCCTAAACTGAATAAACTATTTTTGATTTGATTTGATTAAATAGTACATAGATGGAACTAACCGTGACTTTAACATTATTCACACTTCCAGCTCACATACTTAAAACACTCATACCGTTACCTTCCGTGTTACGTTACCTTACAATCTATTATTCCAACGTGTTAAACAAAATCCTTTTTAAACTTCTTTATAGTTTCGTTGTCTATCGTTCGAACATAGCACATAAAACAGATATTTATATTGAAAAATGCTATGAATAAAGTAGACAATAAAGTAAAATACAAAAACATACAACGCGTTTGACCTGAAAGTAGCTTGAGATGTTATGTTTGAATTATGTTATGCAGTTTTATCGCCATCTGTTGGCAATAAAATTGAATGGATTTACAATTTTGCAAGTTTTATAATGTTTTCTTATATCCTTATTTGAACTTTCTGCCAATAACTGGTTGTAAAGCGCTAATCTGCTACGAGATATATAGTGTAGTCAAACAATAACATATATCTAGATGGATTTGGTACTGAATACTAGTAAATTTTCATTAATTGTGTTACCTAATATACATAAGTGCATAGCTTTATAACGCCTTCATCTATTTTACTGTATTCTTTTTTGTTTTCTGTTGTTGTCAAGATAAAATTTGTATGAAAAATATGTTTGAAAAATCGTAGGAAAGAAGGGGAAACATTTGGGTTAAAGGTCTCCATATATAAAAATGAGTGAGTGTATGAGAAGTGTATTTTAAAAGGCCGGCAACGCACTTGTGACTCCCCTGGTGTTGCTAGTGTCTATGGACGGCGGTGATCACTTACCATCGGGTGACCCGTCTGTTCGTTTGCCTCCTATAATATATAAAAAAAAAAAATGAGAAACAAGACATAGAGAGAACTTAAAAAATATTGACAGATTGACTACCGACCGGTAGTGCAATTGCCAGTTTAGTTAATTTGATTTTTGTATTTTAAAGGGTAAATTTAGTGTTCTATTATTTTAGTACACGAGTACGCAGGGCTTGGCGACTGGTGTTTATACATAAAAATCAATGTTTGTCCTCAATGCATGCCGAAACTACTGATCAGATTATGATAATAATTTAGTATGGTGATTTGGGTACTCCCGAGAGGGTTCCTGGCTCAAAAAATCTTTATATATATAAACTAGCGGACCGGGCGGACGTTGTCCTGCCTTGAAAACAAAAAAAATCCTAAAAGTCGATCGCAGCGCCACCTGCCGGGTCCAATTGTGAATCTAAACTATTCTCGAATCTCCACGAACACACACAAAAAATTTCATCAAAATCGGTCCAGTCGTTTAGGAGGAGTTCAGTCACATACACACGCACACAAGAAATATATATATTAAGATGTATTTTTAAATATATCTATTAAATTGTTTGCCTTAAAGAAAGAAAGAGTTTTTGTTGTTACTGGACCTTTTGACACTACATTCCAATATTATTTTGACATAATTGCCATATTTCAATGAAATATATTTAGCTGTTTTAACCCTCGGCTTCCGAATTAGCCACATTAGGTTAAAATGGCTTACGCTGTTTTTAATTTTTCTTAAAAGTTTGGTGACATTCGGCATTTACATTTATGTACCCGTATGCTTGCAATAATACATCATTACATTTTATAAAACAAAGACCTCTACCGAGTCTGTCTGTCAGTTCGCGATAAACTCAAAAACTACTCAACGGATCTTCGTGCGGTTTTCACCAGTAGGTAGATAAAGTGATGAACGAGGAAGGTTTTAGTACATAATTTGTCAAGGATTTTTTTTTATAATCAGGGTCGTGACAACGTCTGCCGGTCCCGCTAGTATATGATAAAATTGGTATGAAATTGAATTCATTAGTCCAATTTTTTATATATTTTAAATATAAAACTGTTTTATTAGATGTTACAAAAGTGCCATAACTTATTAAAAAAACACATGAACTTGAAGAAAGGTACTTTAGAAGAAATATTAAATTATCCAATTTATAACATTTATCTATCGAGAGATTTAAAAGTTGCAGGGAATGAAACGTTTACTGGATAATAAAAATTCACTGAAAATGTTGCATTTACTGCTAAAGGGTGTAAAGTAAGGTGTATGCTTTATTGCCACCTACATACGACTGCGAATGCTTAAATACAAAAATAGTAAATAGCTATGCTAACCAACATTATACTTATATTATTAATATAATTTAATTAATTTGTCGCTATATATGTTATAATATACGAGTATGTTACTGTTAGCGGTGCTTGCGACTCCGTCCGCGTGGAACCTATTGTAAAAAGAGAATTACTAATAAAATCATCTGAATGTATTAAGTCCATTTACTTATCTACATTACTCTTGTATTTAAGTCGCGTCGTGATTAAAATTACAATAACTTTTAATAGAGTGAACCGATTTTAATGAAACCAAAACTAAATGTCACTCGACGATATGCTTTATGATCTTCTTGGAATGTATTTTATTACTTATTCCAAGACACCTGCAGCAATGTTTTCACAAAACTCTAATAAGTACAGACACGTTAGATTAACATGCTTATTATATGTATAGGAATGAATTACTAATTTGTTTATCCCAATTTCATGAACATATTTGCAACAATTTGTATTTTGATTTGTAAAATTATTTATCAAAGGAACTTAGTACTTTTTTGCGATTTACGATTACAATAAACAAAGTAGTTTAGCTAATATATCAACTTTTAACTTGGGTCTCCTAAAACTATTGTAAATTTTTTATTACGGGATAAATGCCATTATTCTTAAATCACACAATAAACTCAATCTGCACTTTAATTCATTTCCCAAACCAATAAAAAATACACATCTTTATGTTAGAGAGAGCAGACACTGCTTGAATAAAGTTAAAGCACGATATTCTCAATCAAAAAAGTGGATAACAGTACTATTCGCCAAAGTAACATCACATTAAAAAATGCATAAGATATAGTTAATGACTTATATTTGATACACTAAGGAGAAATTACTTTTATCAAAATAAATCAAGGGTTTCAGACCAGTCTTCGGTAGTTCAGTGATTTAGAACCTTCAGATTCCAAGATGAATATTGATAGTATAGCAACGTTTATTGAGGCTTTAAGCAAAAGAATAATTACATACGAACACCACAACATTTTATTCAACACCTAAATCAAACAGAAGCTTGATGATATTCACAAAAACTTCCCCCGTGGAACGTCTTAAATTGCGAAGTATCGTCACCCATTGACAGTTTTAATCCTACGGGAATTGATTATACTCCGCTCGACCCTCGTCTAACTCGGGGACCGAGTTCTCCTTTTTATTTCTCAATAAAACGACCGGGAACTTTTACCAGTTTTCGTTAAAAGAGTTTTTGAAGTGTCGTTTATAGACGCACATCCATCTCGTTTATGGTTGTGTTCTCTTAATTATTTTCTATAGTGAATATACCAACAGTATGCTAGGTTGCTTTTTTTAATTATGTAAAACTAGCGGGCCCGGCAGACGTTGTCCCGCCCTGATTATAAAAAAATCCTAGACAAATTATATACTAAAACATTCCTCATGAATCACTTTATTCACTGGTCACCGTCAAACCGCATGGAGAACCGTTCAGTAGTTTTTGAGTTTATCGCGAACAGACAGACAGACGCGCTAGGGGACTTTGTTTTATACTATGTAATGATAATGATAATTAGACCTCATTACAATACTTCCTTAAATAAATTTGTCTCTCTGATTATCGTGATCGTATATTATTTTGCATAAAATAGTTTGACACACTTGTTTTGGCTTTAATACTGCATCAACCAACATAAATACAAAGCCATGCGAACGAGCCAAATCTAACTGTGAAGAAAGACATCGCAACGAAACCACAGAGTGTAGGTAAAGCGTTTCCTAAGCCTGCCTGGCACTATATTTGTGTTCCATTAGCTGCACTCGAAAGCCACTCCATGTAGGTTTAGAGTGTTTACCTTCTTGGACAACATTATCGTTTAACATCAGACTATATTGTGGTCAAAGGATAAAAACTATAAAATATAAAAGTACTGAAAATTAGATACTTAGTGAACTGGAATGAAGTTGCCTGATATTAATTTTCAGATTATCAATAAAAGGACCACCGATGCTTTAATGCCATTGCCTACATTTTAATAGGACATTAGGCCAAACCAGTAATCATTTTTAAGCCCGTTGCTTTATTACTAAAAGTAACTAATGTACGCGACGTTGTCCTCGTGGAATAGTTACTTTGGGCTAACGCTAAAAAAACGATTTTGAAACATTCTTCATTGATGCTCCGCTCCTATTGGCCTTAGCTATGATGGTATATAACCTTCCTCGTTAGTGAGTTATCTAACACTGAATTAATTTTTCAAATCGGTCCATTAGTTCCTGAGATTAGCACGTTCAAGTAAACACACTCTTCCGCTTTATCATATTAGTATAGATAGATACAAGTGAAGAACGAGTGCATAAAGTTTATTAGATTTTAAAGCACAAATTTCCAAATAATTCTCGAGCATACACCATGACAATGCTAATTTCTAATTAATCACGGGACCTCATCTCTTTTATTTCTGGTAATTAACCGATTTCTCTCCAACGATGGCTTTCCGACCAACATGAATAACGTAATTTCTTTCGGACTTAATGAGGGACGACTTAGCAATTTATTTTAATGCCTTATAATTAGCAACCTTTTCACGTTTCTACTTAATTTCACTTTTATAGGCCGTTACTGTATCTTTGTTACGTTTAATGCCTATAGGTTGACAGTTTTTTGTAATGATTTTGATAAAGTAATTTGTATGATCTTCAGGGTTATTTATATATAAATAGGTAGAGGGAAGACAGTTAAGAATATCTTTGTCCTCTGTTTTGAAATTGAAAATGTTCAACAACAACGCCCCAATTCAGATACATGCTGCAGTAAAATTAAGTGATACTGCAGCGATGACTTTCAATGGAGAGCCATAGCAATGCATGGACTTCTAGTTGGAAGCGTAACAAAAATATTACATAACCATTTCTATCTATACGTATAATAAGAATGTAAATCTAACGTGGCTATCCTTTTTAGATTTTGGTGATAGAGATTGTTGCAGGTGTCTTGGAATAAGTAGTAAAATATATTTTAAACATTTTTAGAAATATCTGTCTGTCTGTTTGCTTGAAAACGCATCACTGTTAAAGTATTGGTTGCGCCGCTTTATGTATATTTGAAATTCCCGCATTATGGATTAAATCACGCCACTTTGAAGCCCGACCAATTAATTGCGATCAGATTACGCCATCAGTCCCGCCTCCCTTTACTATGGCACATGCTTATATAAGGTAGCGCGACGTCCGCGCCGCCAGTTGTCGTTTGCTATCGTCAGTGTTGTTTGCGCGCCGCATCGAGATTGTTGTGTCCGCGCCGCATGCTAACATTTTGAGTTTTCGCCTGTTCGAGTAAGAAATAAACGCATCGCTACATACGTGCCGACATATATTATAAATAATATGTGTTGTGTGGGAGAGAACTCAGTGGAGAGAAACGAGAATCACCTAGCCGGCTAGCCACGTGGAGACTGCAGCGCCGCGAGGTATGTGCCAAGTTTCCTTCCTACCCTTGTCTCCCACGTCGTAGCTGATCGCAATAGTTGAATATCAAATATAGCACCCCCGCATATACAGTCCACTTAAATTTAGCATAGAAACCCCCGCACGCACACCGCACCCCCACGGTGACGTCGACAACGCACGGCGTCACCAAGTATTATATTCATGATAAAACCCCACCGAGTAACATTTAGTTTTGGTTTCATTAAAATCGGTTCACTCTATCAAAAGTTATTCTTAATTTTAATGACGACGCAACTTAACTACGAGAGAAAAGTAGATAAGTAAATGGACTTAATACAATCAGATGTTTTATTATTCACCGTCTCTTAACAGTAAGTTTCACGCGGACGGAGTCTTGGGCACAGCTAGTAAATATTAATTTAAAAATGATTTAGGAATACAGTAATACAAAACAAATAAATCAAATCAAAATAAATCTACGAGGCAGTGTAATGTAGAAATAAGAGTGTGTTAGTACATAACGTGCTTACGATATTAAAAAAATACTGGTTTTTAAACTCTGCGTGATAAATATACGGGTGATAAAAGTGATGAAACTAACACTAGCCGTGGTTTAAAATGACCACTTAATACTAGCTCTAAAGTATAACTCTGGACACAAGATAAATATTCTTATACAACTCAAGTAAATCGAACTATCCCTAATAACTGAAGAGGAGATATAAAAAATAACTAACATCCGACCATGTATGGGCTTATTGCCAACCCACTGCAGTGTCATATTTTACGACTCGGACAGATGGCACCAGCGTAGGGATGATATTTCTCGTTAATAGCTACATATCGACTGAAAGGGAGTAAAAGCTATCGGTATTTTGGTATCGATATTATTTTCTATGAAAAGTTCATAGTCTAATAATATCGTAAGACGTTAATGAAACAATTTATTGTTTGTAATATGACGTGCTATCGAATGTGAATTTAAAATGATAAACAAACTAGCAGACTTGGCGGACGTTGTCCCGTCCTGATAATAAAAAAAAACCTTAACAAATTACATACCTAAACGTTACTCATAAATTACTTTATTTATTGGTGAAAACCACATGAAAATCCGTTCAGTTGTTTTTAAGTTTATCGCGAACATTCAGACAGACGTGGCAGAGGCTTTGTTTTATATGTAACTAGTGGACCCGGCAGTCGCTGTCCCGCCCTGATTATAAAAACATCCTTGACAAAGTATATACCAAAACGTTTCCCATGAATCGCTGTATCCACTGGTGAAAACCGCATGAAAAATCCGTTTAGTAGTTTTTGAGTTTATCGCGAACAGACAGACAGACAGACGCGGTAGGGGACTTTATTTTATACTATGTAATGACGATGTTAGTAATGACGTCATGTAGATGACCACATTCTTTAAATGGACGACATAAGGGATACTTTATTCTGTATATTATAAAACTCAAAATTGTTTGTAAAACAACCACAGTCCTCCCCTAACTTTTTGTCCGCTCTGAATATAGATGTGCAGAATACCAATTTAGGTATAAATACGTATTATATTATAGGTATAGCATAAATAAATGTCATGTAATGTCATGGACTGGCGTGGTGATTATACCTATCCTTCCATCGGGAAAAGTCCTATAGCCCTGCAGTGGGTCTATTACAAGATGATGATGGTGATGACTGCAAAAAATATGACAAATATGTTTTCTCCTTTTTCACAATTGGCCTGCATACTCAATTCACTGAGATTACAGATTACTATATTGTCCATAACACCCCTGGGTACATATTAGGGTGGAGTGAAAAAAACAATTTTTTTTTTTTCTTAGCCTGGGGGTCAAATTTGTAGCTTATAAAAAACAAAAATTTTTGAAAAAAAAAAAAAAATTTTTCTCAACATCTTGAGCCAGCCCACTCATTTTTAAAACTAATTACGAGTAAAAATATTTGGTTGCAAAAAAAAATTTTTTTTTGTCTTTAATCTCTTAAAACATCTAAGAACAACAATTATATCATTTCCAACTCAAATTTTATTCTAGTGCCCAAAAGGAATGGACTTTTTGGATTTTTTTTTTAAATTAAAACAATAGCACAAAAATTTTTTTTAACTTTGATTTTTAATTGGCATAAAAGAGAACTCTGAAGTTCCTAGAACGCCTTTAAAAATTTTTTTTTTGCAACCAAATATTTTTACTCGTAATTAATTTTAAAAATAGTGGGCTGGCTCAATTTTATTATTTTTTTTTTTTTTTCAAAAATTTTTGTTTTTTATAAGCTATAAATTTGACCCCCAGGCTAAGAAAAAAAAAAAAAATTTGTTTTTTTCACTCCACCCTAGTACATATGTCACTTTGGTTATACTTTTTAAAATATAGTTATAATTTGTTTTAATTCGACAGGAATTTTTCGGTTTTCTAAAAATCTGTATTGTTTTCTTATACGACGGTTTAGTGATTACGCGGGGATTTCAATTTTTTTCAGTTAACTAACCGATAAGAACACGATTTGATACGCTACCAAGAGATAATATTTTAAGCCTGTATTCAATAAACATTCACCAGTGCACATTTAAATTAAGGATTTTGCTGAATAACAGTACAAAAGTTAAATATACTAAAAAGACTTACACAGTGAAAGAAAACCGTTGTGTGTGTATGTCGGCTAAGTGCCAAGCCACTGCAGCGTTGTATTTTATGACTATGGCAGGTGACGCTACAGAAAAGGGAGACCACTATTGGAAAATATGTATGACTGAATAGGATATATAATATATTACTTATATTATAGGCCATTGAATAGCTAGAGATATTAGGAAAAGAGGTAATATAATTGTAATAAGTTATTTTGTTATTATTCCAATTAGTCAAGATTATTGAAGTGTAGAAATGAGACCAAATTCTTTCTCAACGATAAGATCACATAATTAAATGAAATGGCAACTGAAATATTCAACGTCAATCTATCAATTCTCTCAATATATTTGATGATCTACCAACTGTATCACGCTCTTTTTTATGAAGAATTTTTTAACCCAAATTTTTCATGTCTCCGTACAATTTTTCAAATATTTTCTGTTACACAAATCTCCTCCTGAAAAATATAAGCACCGCAATTTTTTTTATTAAAAATTATATAGATTTGTAGAGAGTAGTAACTCAATATTTGTAGTATGCAATTTATAATATGAGGCCTCGCGAATCATTAAAGACTAAGTTTCAGGAATTCGGTATCTTAACTCTGCCTTCCCAATATATTCTTGATAATTTAATGTATGTCCGCAAAAACTTAGATATGCTGGATCTGGTAAAAGACCAGCATAATTTAAATACTAGAAACAGCGACAAATTGGTCATTCCTTGCTTCAGGCTCACTAAGTCCAAAAACAGTTTTTTAGGTAACTAGTCACCGATTTGCCGGATAGTGAGTTCAAGAACCATGTTAAGCGGGCTTTAATATCTAAAAGCTATTATAGGGTGGATCAGTATGTGAACGATTGTGACGTCTGGAAATGACGCCCCTCTCTATGCATCCACTAATAACGAATGTAAATATTTATGTTTTATACAAAAGATAAACCAGATCGAGTTTCTTGCCGGTTCTTATCGATGATTGGGTTGTTTTCCGAACCGGTGGTAGCTTTGACGTTCATATGCGCTTTCTCAGGGCCTAAATTAAATAAAGGATATTTTGATTTTGAATATTAAAACAAAAAAAAAGAATAATACGGTTACTTATTATAAAAGAATATATATAAAGAAATTTATAATATATTTATATTATAAAGAAATGGAACACACTTTCATTGACATTTTTATTAGTAAGACAATCAAGTTTGGATCAAAGTTTTACGTCTCAAACACAAAAATCTCGCGAACAATCGAAATAAAATGCGACCTCATTTAGCTTTTATGTCCTTAATTTGCTCCACTTACAGTGAAACGTAAAAGAACATTTCCTTATTCTTTGTCGCTTTTCAGCCCAATGAATTTGTAAAAAAAACCCGTGACTCATCGGCGGTATAGCCCGTCCATGTGTGTGAAATATACGAGAGGATTTCACGACCGTTAACGCCGCGGTTAAAGAATAAGTACGTAGTTAAACAGGATACATTGCTTAAGAATGCAGTTTCAATGTTTTATTGATAGTTTGGTTGTCTGTTTGTATTGTTAAGCGCTTAAATTTTATTGGCATATTCATATTAACGCTGCAGCAATGGTATTAATACTAAAACCCACGCGTTTTCTTAAGACAATGGATACATCCTACATAGCTATTATATATTTTTGTTAAATTTAAACTTCAAAGTATTCACATCGTTAATTCTTTCATAAATTAATAACTCTACATAAAGTTGACGTTAAGTAGAATACAAAAATCAATAGTAAATAAACGTACCCGAAGTCGTTTAGTAATAATATTGTAATAGGTTTTCTATTATTGAAGGAATGTTCAGTAACAGATTTGCATTTCGGGAAATTACCGCTTACAAACAAAGTTAAACACTTTATTATTGTAGTATACTAAAATTTACAACAAAAAATTGTCATAATAAGTTGTCAGATTTAAGTTCGACTTCATCCGTATTATATATAAAATAAAATTTAACAAATAATAATTTTACAAAATTATAAGAATTTTAAAATACTAATTATAACAAGTTTTATAAAAGATTAAGAATTAAGATAAATTTCGGATTTACGAAAGCATAACCTTTACCTAATTCATGTAAAAATAATCTACTATGTTATGTTATTAGTATAAAGTGTAGTATGGAGAGCAAAGACTGTCATTGAAACAGACGACAAGTAGGAAGTAGTATAAAGTAGGGAGGGATGAAGCGTGATGAGACTGGTATGACTTACGTAAGATGGCAGTGTTCATAAAAATAATTACAGACCGGTTGAATAAAACCAATAAAAGGACCTATAAAAAAAAATATTTTCCACATAATCCCACATTAATGTAAACATGTTATGTTATACGGCGTTATCAGAGCTTGTTTCCATTTTACGATTTCATTATTTTAGTCTAGATTAACTCCTCGTATTAATTAATCGTAACTGATGTTACCTACATGTTTATGTATTTGTTATGCTTCCACGTCTTAACTAATCAACCGAAGGTTTTAGATACACGTTGTTAGGGATACAGAGAAGGAGACAGAATAGACCATGTACAAAAAAAGGACTACTGTTCACAAGGGACACATCAAATTTTTATTAACACAAATAAAACCATTAGCAACAGATAATAAATAATCATTACATAATATAAAACAAGGTCTCCTACCGCGTCTGTCTGTTCGCGATAAACTCAAAAACTACTGAACGGATTTTCATGCGGTTTTCACCAGTAGATAAAGTGATTCATGAGGAAGGTTTTGGTATATAATTTGTAGATGTTTTTTTTATAATCAGGGCAGAACAACGTCTGCCGGGCCCGCTAGTGTATAATATTTACCGATATTAAGGCTTATTTTATTATTATATTGATAAATACATAACTCAACTATACGCTACTACGACAAATGCACCCTATTACAAGTCTATTATATACAATGATGGACAAGAACAAAGTAATAAAATTAATACATGTAAAATAGTTGATGTTTTAATTAAATACAGATTCAAGAAATATAGTGTCAATTGACACAATACTCATACGTATGTTTACAGCTTACGTATTACCTGGTCCACATATATCTTCACAAATTTTGATCTACGCTCGCCCGTAACAAGAATTTGCTTGATATGAAGCAAAATAAAGATCAAAGTTGTGCCATAAATCTAATATTACGCGTATACAAGTAACCTAAAAATGGAAAGAATGATTTAAAAATGAAATACGACTTGAAAGAGTTTCGTGAAATATAGGTTTTAAGTACACATTTCTTTTGATACAAAATTATTACGTTACATTATATACTATGTTTAGGTAAAATTATGATTTATTAAAATACTTTAGAATATGAAACTGAGGATTAAATACGATGTAGTCTAGGAAGGGAAACACTAGCTGCAGGAACACTGCAATAGTTGCTGGGCAACTGATTTTCATGGTGGTAGCTAACCAGATGAACATAGAGAAATAGGTTAATGGTTCATGCTTGCAGCTTAACGTGTCATGTGTAGTTATTCGTCTTAATTGAGCTAGTAATATTATAGGCTTATAACTTTTAAATATAATTGGCTGGAAGAAAAAAAAAGAGTTTATTTTCAGAATTTTTATTTATTTCATTAAAAATGTTACTTGTCGTAATAACATAAAAAATAAGTCATATGGTTCAACTGTTTTCAAATTATTATACAATAGGTCTGCTAATTATTGGTGTATTACCAGCTTACTCAATCTGGAAACGACTAATTTCCTAGACTTTTTAACAATAATTTGCTGTATTGTTTATTGTCTTTTCGTGAACTTAAGTTTTGCCGTGTTAATCTGGTTATGTTTTACTGGTCAGGTTTAAAAAATAAGTAAATGTGCATTAGGATGAAGAATCGTTCTTAAAGTTGTACTTAAGAAGGAAATTAACGAGTTTAGCGGAATTTGCATCAATTGAATGATGATGATTTTTTTTTATTTCCTGTATATTTGATCACAATGTCATCTAACGTTAATTGACGATATGCCTTTTTTTTTTATTTACGTGGGGAAATCCTTTATGGATACGCCACCCTCTCGGGGGAGAGAGTGGGTTATGTCCGACTCGCACGGACTAAAACCCCACGGTGTACCGTCCACCGTATGGTAGGGGCGGCCAGGGATCGAACCTGCTGTCTTCCTGAGAAACCGCCCATCTCCTCGGGCTCGGCTCGGTTATAGGAGATGGGGCCCCGACCCATCTCCTCAGAGCCGGTTCGGTTATGGGAGGGGGCGAGCGCCCCTCCCCCTCCTTCCTGCTCTCCTTTGGCGGAGAGGGCCACTTTGCGGATCTTCCTCGCGGGCTCTCTCCGCCGCCTCCTTTTGCGAGATGACTTCCTCGCAGAAGGAGGCCACAGCAGTCCACCCCTCTTCGCTGCCGAGCATGGCCTAAGATCACCAATTGTTAAGTTCAGCTACTACAAAATACTTATTGATGCTTGGTGACAGATTTTCTGTGGCTGTCCAGGGCTAGCATATTAAAAAGGGCTAATGCTAATGTTAATGTCCTTTGGTTTCATCACAATATGTTCCTGTACCAAAAGTTCTGGCTCATTGCAGGGATTTCAAATAGCGTAGTCATTAAGTCAATATCGCTTCAATTTATTTTCTTTTTATGACTTCATTTTCATCATCACATCATCCTGTACGAGAGCCACTGCAGCTATAAGCTATAGGCCTCTTCCCTAAACACCATACCAGCTTAGAACCTATTGGCGATTTCAAACTCCGAGAAATAAACTATTGTATGTTTTTCCACATATAATGGTACTAGAAGAACATTTCTCAGGTTGAGGTTTCCTCACGATATTTTCTGTCACCGTTAACCGATTACCTATTGAAATGAATAAATGTACGCAAATTCTAAAAAATTCGTTGGTAGTTGCCGGGGTTTGAAACTGCGGAAATCTAAATGACATTCTACTGGTAAAACTGGTATCTATGATTTACTAAGAAAAAAATATATTTTTATATTATGAACAAAATTAACCTAGTCACTAGAATCACTTGATGGATTACCTAAATAATACTATAATCAAAATCATTCAATTCAAAATATAAAAGAAAGAACTCTTAAAGACAAACGCCTTACAGAATTCCAAGGGAGCGGCAATCTCACGGCCCTAAAGTAAAATGAAGCGAGTCTCCGAAGTACTCACTTTCAGTGGCAGTTAGCGCTAATGGCGAGCATTCCGCGGCCCAAATTCCACGTTTGCCAATTCCCTGAGAAATTTCTTATACGACACGAGCGAGTTACATTGTTTTTCAAGAGAGTAAACTGTACATTGGTGTATTCATTTTGTTGTTTGGAATTTATAAAATTCGAAATCGTTTGGTAGTGTGACAACAAACAATACTGACGTCGCTTGGTTTTGTGACAACAAACAGTACTGATACAATACTGACGTCATTTGATGTGTGACAACAAATAACATTGATATTTCGTCTTACTGATACTTTGGCGTTTGTTAGTGTGACAACAAACAGTACTGACACTTCATCTGCGTATTTATTATCTTAACAATATATTTAAATATACAAAGGAATATATATATAACCACTACATTGTATACTATAATTGTCCACGGCAATAAAACATACATCGCTGAATGCGTAGTGCTTATAAGAATTTTATTAAACTTTAATAACTTTATATGAAATGAAGCAATCGAAATATATTTTTGAAATATAACTTCTTTAGGCGCGACTAGAAGGTAACTGGACGACAATGCAACGGAAGTCCGTTACGGCAATATGGCGCCACATTTCTGTGCCATCCGGTTAGATAATAATTAAACATAACCAAGGCTTCTATTAAATCATAATTAATTTAATTCGTTACTCATCATGGTAATCTGTTTGTACTTTTCTATATTTTATTTTATTTATAACAAAGAGTTGCTAATAATATTTCCTGTGTTATTTAAGTTCCGAATTAGCTGATAGATGGCATTACAGATAATGAAGCTTTGATTTAATTTGTTATTTACTTACTTACTTACTTACATTGAAACCAGATGGCAGAACGGTCGCACACCCATATATACATAATTATATCTATTGTATGGTTTTTATTATTATTCAATTTAATATATATTATTAATTTTCTTTAAAAAAATTTTTGATTGATTTGTTTATAAACATAAACGCGGACGAACTCACGAATGATTGCTTGTGTACTATGACGTTCATTCGACTATCAAAACTAACACACTGAGCACTAGAAATTTAATTATACATTTATAAGTCAAGATCATATCTATAAAATGAATAATATAAAAATATTTACATTTCAGTGATAGCGATTTCGTGACGTCATAATTTTTTTTTCGTACACTGACCGGACTAGTTTCACTTGAAAACGTTACTCCCAACCTTCGAAGACTATCGCAGTGTACTATAAATTTATTACAAATTATCGCTTAAAATATAAACAACATAATTTGGACTCGTAGGATACGATGGTCCTATCCGACCATCGTGCATTATATGAAATATTCGCTTCTCGGAGAGAACTACTGAATATCTATTATAGTATTCAAACGAATCTATACGCGACTGGAATGCTAAGAGTGATTTTCTTTTGTTTTGCCCCGTTTCCGTATAAGCCAATAAATATCAAGTTACCAAAAAGCTAGCAAGTCTAGATATAATATAGCATAACGTGCTCGGATAAAATAAATGAAGTGAACGTAGATCCTGCCCCTTTCCCCTTGATGTAATACATAACTGTATCTAATACTTACATTTAAGCAACAAATCATAATAAATGTATAGCACAAAGTTTTAATAACCTATTTACACGTGTCAGCCGTGAAGGTAAACATTCGCAAACTTATAATAGGTACATATTATTGTATTCAACTCAGCAATAGAGATTTTATGTGTGGACTAAGCGACAAGAGAAACGTACCTTTTTTGAAA
Organism: Antheraea yamamai; assembly: GCA_036509395.1. Lineage (NCBI taxonomy): Eukaryota > Metazoa > Arthropoda > Insecta > Lepidoptera > Saturniidae > Antheraea > Antheraea yamamai. The sequence continues at coordinate 3,203,940 of AP028444.1, read as the reverse complement.
TTCATATAAATAATGAAAACACAGTTACATTTAAGGCTCAGTTACATCAAAAAAATCCAATCTATAGGCATAGAACTTATGGCCATTCAGTACAGACATTCTTCTAGATGGTTCTAGGTTACTTATTTTTTTGATTTCATTGATCCTTTGGTATTATTATCTTTAATTAAATAGTATTTATTCAGAGAGAAACGGACGGGTATCACCTATTCTATATGTAAACGGGCGAAGATAAAACTGTAGTACCTCCTTATTCTCCTTTCGTCAACCGATTACTTTTTTTTTGTTTACCAGCTGTCTCCGAACTTTAATGTGTTATTGACCATTTTTTGTTATCGAACTGACTACGTTATTGTCCTAGCAAAATCTTAGCAGCTTCACCGGACTACTTATTAGTGATCACTAACATAGGCCAACATTGCCTTATGTATCGTAAGCTTCCTTTTTGTAATGGTTTACGTTTCAAATTTGATATATTCTTTTGTGTTTCTTTGACCTCAACTGGAAAAAAGGTTAATTAAATGTCTAATTTGTTTTAATTATTCTTTGTTTGACTGCTATGAAACTCTTTCCTATTTTGTAGATGTTTTGTTCACATGTAGCTGGGTTCATGTCAATTTTTGTTCAACGAACACAGTTTTGTAAACCCTAAATAGATAAATAACTATTAATACATGGAATTGGCTTTTAATACTCATAACCGACGAGATGGAAGTATATTTATTATACAACAATAATTCGTTTTTTATGTTAATGTTATTTAAGTTATTTTATCAAAAAGTGTGCCTATATAGTCACTGTATAAGAGTTTTTGATGTTTTTCCATTACATCAGTTGCAAGAGTGTTCATATACGTTATTGTGCAGTACTTTTTAATTTATTGAGATAAATATTATATATAACTTATTTAGTATTAACTTTCGGCTTGAAAAACTGTATAACTACGGACTAATATGTATTTGAAATGAATTATGAACATAAACATAAATACATACAAGATCATAATACATATAATGCAGTGTTTCTGTATTTCTTTTCCTTGTGAACTTTAAGTATGCTAAATCTCAGTCTTCCGTATATGAAAAATGCTTTAAAAGGGATACAAACGTTTTCGTCACCATTTAATATAGTTTAAACTCCGCATTTAAAATTATGAACACATATTTCTATAATCTGAAGGCGAGGATAAAATAAATTAAAGAAGTAGAATTCATTTGTATTTCTATAACCCAGAATAAGAAAATAGATAATACTTTTCCGACGAATTCGTACACGCTAATCGCTTGTAACATGGACCGTAACGTTACTTGAAAATTGTTGCGTACAACACTCCGCGACATAGCGGTTACATTGTTTGAGGAAATTGAAATTTTCACGGCGCTGCACAAAGTACTAGGAAATATCAGTCAAGTCGACTGCTATGAAGTGTTCTTCCACATTCAGCGCGATTGTGGCACCGTCGACTGTTTTGACACAAATCACATACTTATATAAGAAGTGAATTTTGATACAAAGGACTTTCCAGCACGAGTTAATGTATAAGTTATTTCATTTAATACGTTACGTGAAAGTTGTTCTTTGAAATATCAGAGTACTTAACAAGTTTCGCTTGTAAATGTAATGAGTGAAATCACAAAAGGGAAGTTTAGTCGCGAAATATTAATACAATAATCCAAATATTCGTCAGCTTAGTAGGTTTTAGTATACGTTAGTAAATTAATTTAGTTATGTTGTTGGATTATTGGATTGACATGAGACGATAATGAATCCGATGTGAACAATTCCAAAGAATCTGTTTATATTATAACGGGAAACATAAGAAATTGTTCATTAGACTCATTCATTATTTAGTGTAGAGTAGGAAGAGTGTAATGAAGAGTTCATTAAATTACGGGTAGTTTAAGCGTAAAGTGAAGATATATTTATACGAGTCAGTATAATAAAGGTCAATTATTTTTCTAGAATACACTATTCTTATGATCAATAATAATAACATTAGTTAGCCGTGATTTTATTTAAAACAATTCTAAAACATAATAACTAAATCGCAAACAACGAAACGTAGAAAGGGTAATAAATACAACTTACATAATTTAGAAACCAGCGGACGCAATCTCGTTGAAGCCCATTTTCCTCTGCTATCGCATAAATACGACCCCTTCGGGAGTGGAACACGTATAAAACTAATATATTGTGCCATTTTTGTCCCCTATTAAATAGTGTCCGTGGGTAACACGTTAATCATACGATAATAGCACGGAAGTTAACTAGACAATGTTAATGTGGAACGGGAATTAACGTGAACTATTCTCTGAAAAGTAATCGTACTATTTTATAACTTTCCCAGAAAATTATAGCTGACTTAACCCCTATATAATTAGCATTAATTATAGTTATTAACTAGCTGTAGAGAATACATAATAGTAAGTTATAACAACGAGCAATGAAATGAGATTTGCTTGGGTTTTCGCTACATGAACGAATCAGACACGAGAAGATATGTAGGAGAACTAAAGTAGTCAACAGAGCTCACCAAATATCACAGCTAAAGTTTCAATGATCAGAGCACTTAGTCTGGAGGACTGGTGGTCGATATGGTAAAAGATTCCTAGAGTGGTGACAACGTACCAGAAAGCGAATCGTGAGACGACCACCACCAGATGGACCAATGATATTAGGTTGCGGGGATTAGGTAGGGTAGGAAGGTTGCGAGGAACCTTTGATTGCAAGTGGCATAGGACCGTACGCTTTAAAGGACGTGTAATGAGGCCTATATCCAGCAGTGGATATCTATAGGCTGAGATGATAAAGTAATAACTACAGTTATTTTTTGTGCTTTGTACTGTACAGGTTTTAGCGTTTAACCACAATTTTATCTGATGTTAAATGACGAGATGGTAAATACACCAAACTTAGTGGCCGAGTGGCTTTCAAGTGTAGGTATAGTAACACACCGAAAGATACTTGGCGACTGACTTTTAACTTACAGGTATTTACTAGCCAGGTAGGTGGCTTAGAAAAAGACCTATCACCATGATATGGTTTTCTTTTTTTTAAACTTTAATATGGGTCTTGACGCATAGTACTATGACACCCAGTAACAATATCACAGGCATCTTAAATTAGCGAGTCTATACAATATTTTCACCTTCTGTGACAGCGAGTCTGACAGCTTCTAATTACAAATACTTACCTCCCTGAATCTAGTAATCTTGAAAATATTCCTACAACTTTCATAGAGAATACATTCCATTGAAATATGATAGACGTCCACACCACACACCGTGTAATTGATCTTTTTTTTATTAGGTGTAAAACCTATTTGATGGAATGTGTCCTGAGCTCAATCGGGGGGATATTATTAGGTCAAATATGCTTAATAAATTTTGATAGATCTGTGGAATATCAAAACGAGGTTACGATTGCATGGTTTGCTATGGTCTCATCAAGATGTATTCCTTCTACGAATGTTCCGATTTGGTTTCGAGGATTCGAACTATGAACTAAGCCATCATTGCTTCAATTTTGATCTAAGATAAGACTTTTACATGGTATTTCAGACGAAATGAATGTATCAATAGAATACATAAATAATTCTTTAGATGTAACGCGAGACGGGAAATCTGGTTCACGAATTCATAATGTAAACAACAGATAAGATGTCGCCGGGAAGAAAACTTCGTACCCGTGATTTATTTTCTCTCTCGTTTTAGGCCGTTAAGAGTTATATATGATTCATAAATATACATATATGAATACACGGTGCTCGGAAATATTTCAACAAGTACACATATAACATGCACTAAAATGCTTAATATAACAAGTATTTCTTAAATAGACAGCTAATATAGATGTTAATAAGCAAATACAAAAAAGTACAGTTTTCTCTTCTGTGTATTAATCGATTTTGTATATACCTTTTTGTGTTGTAAATATTTACGGGCTATAGTTTTATCTATAGAATTTTTGGAAAAAATTACTCTTTTTCTTAACGCTAGAACTTAGTATAATATCGACCATTAGTATCTACTCGTAAATCAGCTATAAAAGTGTTCTAGAAAATTGTATCGTTTTTGTATAAAATTAACTAAAAAATACATTACTATTTATAGGCACTTAATCTTGAACGTTTTGAGTAACTGTAAATGCAGTTTAAAAAATCCTAAATAAAGTACGAATATTATTTAAAAAAAAACACGTTACCAACTCACGCTGTATGGTACCTTGCTTACATAACATGCAAAACTGCTAAATAAAATCAACAATGCAAGATAATTATTTTGCGTGTGTGGTTGTAGACTGTAAATATAGTAAACATAAAACATGTTGTATATCTTCACTAACAAAGGCTAAGTATACTAATAATAATGTATATAATGTCTGAATAAAATAAATTATTATTTAGCTGCTTTAAGTTATGTAACGTATGAAATAATAGCACTACATTTGTAGACTACTTGTCACTTCAGATATTAAAAAAACCCTTAAAACATTTTAGTATGTAGTCAGTATACTACATATTTATTTTTGTGGCAGTGCCATGGCCATTGCTTGATCAAGTTAAATAAAATAAATAAATAAAAGTAGTAACACACGTTTCTAAGATAGCTAATTGATACGAATAAAATAACAACGGAAAATTTGCACTAACGCAGTTGATAGAAATAATAACATTAGAAGGTTGAAGACTACTATAGAAAAATTACGGATATATGTCAAATATCTATTAAGGAAAACTGATACTAAAGCAGAATCTACACATAAAGTCAGACCATTAGTTTTATGTTCATTCAACCGACAAAAAATATGACTTCATCGTTCCTTCAGAATATCGCGTAGAGGAAGCATTATTTTCTCTGCTTCAGAAGCAGATTTACTGTTTATTTATTTATCTATAGGAATACATAAAGAAAAGCAACAGAGGATAATTACATTGGATTGCAATAAATCGTTAATCGATTTGTTTTTAATTCAACTTTTTAATGTTATAATACTCATCTCTGCAGAATTATATGGATTAGTGAGCGTTCAGTTATCGAAATTTGAACATAATAAGGGATAGAAAATTATTTTGTATTTCTTTAAAAAAAGGCCTAGATGGCAAAAAAAGTATTGGATATTGTCCAAAAATTGTAGATTATTGGAGCGTGAAGTATGTGGAACAACGATTTAGAAACTAAGATTTCGATACGTTGATGGTGTGAAAAGAAAACGATTTCTATTTATTTTATTAATGACTACATACTAAAGCTCAGCAATAAATATCATTACATAGTATAAAACAAAGTCCCCTACCGCGTCTGTCTGTCTGTTCGCGATAAACTCAAAAACTACTGAACGGATCTTTACGCGGTTTTCACCAGTGGATAAAGTGATTCACGAGGAACATTTTGGTGTATAATTTGTCCAGGATTTTTATATAATTAGGGCGGGACAACGTCTGCCGTGCCCGCTAGTTAAACTACAAAAAAGGAAATCGGTGAATACACAGAGGTGACAAATGCACTGAATCAATTTGTCTTCACGTAATAATATATCGAAATTAAGGCTTATCACTATGCGCTTATTTGATTTTATTATTAACTTATGATGGATAGTTGGTCCGAAAAAGAATCTTCTAATTCGGATCGTTAACTCGCATTCATTCTAGAATAATTATGCTTTTATTTATCTTTACGTATAAAATTCCGATGTGCTTGTATTTGTGTTTGTTCTTCTTTTTGATGATTTCGAAAATCTTTTGTACTTTTTCGGTTATCTACATCAGTGTTTTACAATGATTGGGTCGTGACCGCTTGGGGAGTCGCAAACTCCATAAGAGAGGGCTTAAAAGAGGAGTACCGAGGGCTTGCGAAACCTTAGGAATATATCTCGCTCTCACTCTATTGCTAATTTCAGACTAACTTTTTTAGGTACGCCTCGCATAAATGAAATCAAACATTTTTTTGTAGCAGTAAGACGTGGTAACGGTCAATCAATTCCAAACGGAAGTGCAAAGTAACGTCCACTATAACATTTTAGAAGAGGATTTCAAATTCTAGAGTGAACTAAGTATGCAACATCAAACAACGTTGTATAGTACTATAGAAGTCAAAGTGAGGTCGACCTAAGGACTTAGCTGAAATGCTATATGCGCCAGTGCCCTTTATATTATATTGTATATTTGTAAATATATTGGCTAGTATTGGATTATTGCTAGCTACGCCCACAATAAATCTGAAACCGGCTTACTGAAGCGAATCTACGGTAAAATCCTTCAATGACTTATAACAGGAAATATATTTGACCTAATATTCCTTCGCTTTTCGTAAACGGCCAACCGGAAAGACCTCTACGAATCTAAGTGTCCCTTTAATTCCTCAGCCACTCGTGGTTCAAGTTACGGTGGACATTTTTTCGTACACAACCAACAAGAGGGACTCGTCGAGCGTTAGTAATGTAAATGAGGATACAGGTCAAGATAAAATGGTTCTATTCGTTCCAATGTTTGATATTTTGGATGTATATCATCACAATAGGTCAGTTCGGAATTATGAGAAATACGGAGCTGTTTGACTTTGTGCACCAATGACTGTTTGTAAGCGACGGACAAATATTTTGGTAGAAAGTAGTTCTATATAGTTTTTAAGCTTTAAGTACTTATAAGTCACGTTAAGTTTATATGCAAAGAAGACAAAATTAGATTACTTAAAAAATTATCGAATACTAAGCTACAAAACAGCAAATAACTAATATTCAACATTACTATTGAGTTTCGTAGAAAAGAATAATAATGTTATAATTCACAATATTAAATAACTACGTTAAGGATAATAAAAAACCGTAAATCCAAGGACTCGCTTTAGCAATGTATGTAGAAATATTTTATGCATATATCAACAGTTTTATGGACTCTCAAATGAAAGCCCAAGTAATAAAAAAAGGGGCTGAACCGGTGTCCGCAGAGATTCCACTAAAAAAACTAGAAAATTTGTATAATTGTTTGGTTAAATTTTACCAGAAGCAATTTGGATAATTACAAGTACTATTTTGAAATCATAGTATAAAACGTAACAAAGTGATGATAAAATGATTACCACAATACGAAAGATAGTTGCACATATAAAAAATAAAAGCGAACATGAAGAAGAGTTTATCAAAAATACTGCAACGATAGACTTTACCGATGATTTTATACTTTAATCTAATATACATAATGAGGAATCTGAATTACTTATTATTGTAGTCACAGACCTTGGATATTTAGATTTGCAAATGTAGGGATTCCTTTTAATTTCCTTGTTAAATTTGTGATCGGATCGCTAATGCTCGGTGACAAGATACCGGTATTTTGCAAGGAAAACTACCTCAACCGATTCATTATCGATACTATCCAATACTTAATGATTTCCAACTGGTCTGTATAACGTATTGGTTACATTTTACTATATTTCTGTATCAGTTTATATACGCAAGTTTTGTACCTAATAATAATGCTATAATTTATTATATAGTTCGTTCTTTATGTATTACACTAATTGTTTAATTACTAATTTCTACAGTGGAGTCAATTTAATTGTCAATATTGAAGTAATTTTCTTTTTTTTCACTTCATAGGTTTTATTATGTTAAATTACAATGTGGAGTAAGGTGGTAGTCGTGCTAAATCTAGACTGGTACTTGATTTCAAGTGCAGTTATAGCACAGGTAACAGATTCTGAACTTGAGGATGGTAGCTAACCTAGGAAGTTGGATGCGAGCTTAGCAAAAATCCTATCACTAGGTTGTTGGCAGTTGAGTAACGGTGAACTTCGATCAATACTAGATGACTGCGACCAATGTTGTGCTGAGATGCAGCTACAGCTTGATTGTTTACTGCACACATAAGTTTATAATAATATGAAATTTGAGTCAGGATTGTAGAATTTTTTTTCAAGTGAAAACTTCCTTAGGCGCGTTGACTGGTACTTTTGGCGTTTGGCATTTATAATTTCGCGACCGTATTACGCTTGCGCGACTTGCGTGAGGCTAGCGACGCGTAGTATAGGGGCTGTGTATATGGAATATATATATATATATATATATATATATATATATATATTGTAGTTTTTATTGTGCATCATACTTTTAATTAATTTATAAATTGTATATAATTATTATTCGGAGTGCCGTTAGATGTGAAAACAAGACTAATGTTAATAATTTCAATATACAAGTTGTGAAATATAAATAAAATTCAAATTATGATTATTTGAAAAATTCAAAAGTCAGCGCAGTTATCCCATTGTTTTGAGTTTTCACTTCTGTCGGCAGTCCTTATGACTGCCTCGATTTTTTTAACTCTATTCTATTTTTGCATCTGAACTAAAGCCTATTAAACATTGGCATATATAATTTTTTTATGGGTTGAAATTTGGAAAATCATTTAACCGATGCTTATGATTCACTGTATTTGATTGTTATTTCTATAAAAAGGACTTACGACAGGCTATGAACCAATCAAGTGAATATATATCATGTTAACACGCTAACTCCTACCTAAAACGACACAGTCGTTTCCAGTATCAACAAATGGAATTCAAATTGTTAGCAAGCTTAATTTATCAGGCCACTAACAACGTGATTTCAATAATGGTACATACATAATATACATACATAAGTACACAGACACTTTTTTTTAATCATGTTCCTACACAGAAGACGAAACACAAAACAAATAAATAATTATAAAATTATTTAATTATCTCAATTTAATTCCCTATTCAAATACTTTAGCCGACGGAGACGAGCGTAAATAAACAAGGGCAGTTATTTCACAAATTGCACCATAGTCGAAAAGCCATTGTTCTGCGGCTTTATAAAATATGAACGCTGTTTTAGTAGCTAACGTGAAATTAGCTGGAATGTCCTCTATAGCTGGGTTATAGTATCCCCGTTGCACTTGTCAAACGCGGTTGCAGGTTTTGAGAGCCGTGTGATTATGAGAGATATCAATCATGGATAATTTTCGGGCATTATACGTTTTTAACCTCAATTAATAATTTATTTCTTATTATAATATTTAGTTCATATACTATCGAGTTCAATGCCGTATAAAATGTTAGCTAACCGCCGTTACTGTGGAGAAAAATATTGTCGATAATGCAACTATCTCTTTAAGCCAATGTTTCCTTAATTCTACGTCATTTGTCTCTATCGTGTGCCACTTATATCCACTTCGATCCTCACACCTTTACGATGTCGTCACACGAATACCTTTGTGGTCTTAACATAATCAATAATGCGTTCCTTTCTCAATGGTTTCCATTTAACAGCCACGTTACACCAAGGATTAAGCTTACGTAAGCGTATCCGTGTCCGATACTGGCACGTTCGTGGCCCTGGCAACTCTTGCGTAGGTCTACGTGGTTTAGGCGCATTAGAGTTCATTGGGTTTCACACCAGTTTGTTAGGGATAATCTAATACCTGGTCTTCCCACTTAAGACCACAATTTGGGTCCCTACTGAGGGGACGACACCTGCCGGGTAGAATACTTCTGTATTGCAGAGGCAATTCTTGCCCACCCAGATAAATGATGCGAGAAGAACTCCGAGGCGGTTTGGTCAGTACAAATCTGGTATTCCCACTTATGCTACGCGGCGAGATGGGGATCTAAGAAGACTCCCCCGCGAGACAAAAAAGGGATCATACTTACAAACACTGTCCAGCTCACGAATAGTTCAGCTACCAAGTAATTTCATACATCGGTACTTTTCTAAAGATTCTTAACATGTTTGTAGGAGATAATCTTTGCAATTATTGATCCGATACTATAAGTGTAGTCTGTCATATTTCAGAATGAGTTGTAGAAGTGATTGCAAACTAACATGACAGCGACGACTGGTGTTGGACTGTAAATATGTAGGCGACAGCAGGAACAAAATAAAATGTTGTATTACTCCACAAAAAACATAATTCCGACAATATTTCTTCGCATAAATGTGATTTTCTCTTTATACTTTAGTTTCATTTTCAAAGTAACAACTAATCGTGCTTTAACAGTTCACTCAGACTCGCATGGAGCCAACAAAGATGAATCTCACAAAGAAATGCTTTCGCGACATCCTACAAAGTTACGTGATGAGCCCTCTCGTACTTCAAAGACAGGGCGCTTTGTCGTGACGATTTTTTGTAAACATCAAAAGGTTATTTCAGACGTTTAAAACATTCGACACTTTGAATAACAGAAGTTTTGCCCGCGGATCTATACACATTTTTCTTATTTATTACTAGTTAATTCCCGCGATTTTGTCTGCGTAATTTATTATATCAATTATTTTGTTATATCTCAAAGGGATCAAAGCAGTGTTTTCGACGAAAGCTCCCGGGGGGCTTGACGTTTTCCGATACTTCTAACGATTATTGTTATATTTCAACCAATTTACAAAAAATATTGACAAAATATATACCTAAACCTTCCTCGTGACCCACTCTATAATATAGTTTTTGAGTTTATCGAAGAGACAGACAGACGCGGCCGAGGACTTTGTTTTATAATATGTAGTAATAAAAATAATCCGTCCTAACTTGAGATAAACTGAAATATAAATATGCTCCTTTTTCAAATACTACTAATATTTATTACAGTCAAACGGTATAGAGATAATGTGCTGTAGCGCCACTTAGTGGTAATTTATAAGAAAAGGTAGTATAAAAACTTTTCCACGAATAAACACATGTGCCGACTTTCATGTTGATTGGTCGACCGATTTTCAAATGTATCAATCTACATCTAACATGTATATACTGCATTTTTTTTTTTACAAAAGTATCATAAAAATATTATTCACGATACCCTAAAATTAAAATGGCAGCTCTTCATTTTAATATTCACGGGTGTTTCATCGCGCTTTCCCATTTAGTGTATACCATATACTTTTTTTTTCAGTATAGGTTAATTAATAATACGTACTTATATATACGTACACAGCAATATTTAGTTCTAATTTAGTAGAAACACAGTGGTAATATTAAAAATTCATTCTCCTTTTGGAAACAGAAAAATTAAAACAATAAAATCAGGAAGATCTACGACGTTGATAATCCATCGTTTATTCACGTAAAACTACAATACTCAAGTATTGTGACATCAGTTATATTTAATTGCATTTTTGTTCGCGTAAAGAGCAATTTCAACTGTATTACAACAAGTTAATACTTGGAGAAAACGTATAGTGGCAGCAGCAGGTTCGTACTTAACACTGTTAACGGTCAATAAAGGACATAAATTACACGGTGAAACCGTGGCCAGAGCATTGGCTTCAATAGGGACGGGAAATACTCGGTTCTTTCCAATATCGATATATACCTTCCGACTTGAAAATAAAGAATCTCGAGTAAGAGACTTGAATGTAACCAGCAAAATGTCGAGAATTTCGATAAAATTAAACGAATTTGCGATAAAGGTTTCGAATTGTTGTGTTTGTTGAAAACATTATTAGTTAACAAATATGTTCTAAATAAGTAAATTCTACTATATTAATTTTGTAATAACACATAATAACAAGAAATAATTGCTAATCTATACTAATATTATAAAGCTGGAGGGTTTGTTTGTTTGTTTGGCTGAACGCGCTAATCTCAAGAACTACTGGTCCGATTTGAAAAATCATTTCAGTGTTAGATACCTCATTTATCGAGGAAGGCTATAGGATATATATATATATATATATCTCATCTAGCTAAGACCAATAGGAGCAGAACAACAATGAAGAGTGTTTCAGAATCGCTTTTTTTTTCTTCTAAGAGCTTTCGCTGCGTTTTAGAGTCAGCCCAAAGTAACTATTACAAGCGGACGAAGTCGCGGACAGAAGCTAGTTGCTAATAATTACTAATCCCTAAAATGAATAAAGTAATCTATTTACACTTACTAGCTTTTGCCAGGGGCTTTACTCTCGTAAATTTAGATTTGACCTATTTTTTGCACATTTTTATTTTGATGTCAAGTACCCTATTCTTTGCTTTATCGCTGACAACGTATACAAAATCGGTTGAGTAGTTAATGCATGCAAGTTTAAGACACAGATGAACCCACATTCGCATTTATAATATTAGTTAGGATTAAAATTGGTAGTTTTTCAGCAAATAAAATTTTCTATCGGTATATCGACAAGATACTGTATATAGCAAAAAAATAACAACGATTTTGTCGATGACGTATCGACAAAGTAAATTCTTGCACTCCTTAAGGGTTCACAATTAAACGAGAAACCTTTATATCTGGAAAGCTTTTACGATAGTCGCATATGCGGCTGACGTAGCGGCCCGGTTCACGTCGTGCCCTGACGAATTAGGTGACATTTTATTAACCTTGTTTTTCTGTTTCAAGGTCACGCCGTATTTTGTTTGTTTCTCATATTCGTGACTCGACAATGACAATGTACTGGAGAGGGCTTAATTCGTATCGCTTGCGAATAATACAATGGAAAATAGTATTTCTGTTATGTATATTAATATGTATTGTGTAAATCTTTTGTTATTTAGTCAACGAATACAAATATGGTGAGTACATATTTTTATATTGAACTAGCTTCTGCCCGCGACTTCGTCCGCGTGGAATAGTTACTTTGGGCTAACTAGATGAGTGGAGGTCTTCCACGGTGAGGTTTTCAAGGTCGTTTCTGCCTCGTACTTCGACCTTGTGGAATCGACTCCCAGCGGTGGTATTTCCAAACAATTATGAATTGAAAACCTTCAAGAAACGAGCGTACACTTTTTTAAAAGGCCGGCAACGCAGTTGTTACTCCTCCGGTGTTGCTATCATCAGCGGTGATCACTTACCATCGGGTGACCCGTCTGTTCGTTTGCCCCCTATAATATAAAAAAAACTAACATGCAGCGGAAGTTCTCAAAAGGGAAAAAAGCAATTTTAAAACATTCTTCATTGGCGCTCCGCTCCTATTGGCCTTAGCGTGATTAAATATAGCCTATAGCCCACCTCAGTCACCGAGCTCTATAACATTGAAAGAATTCTTCAAATCTGACAAGTAGTTCCCGAGGTTACCCCGTACAACCTCACAAACTTTACCTCTATATGGAGACATATATGGAGATCTATCTATACTAATATTATAAAGAGGTAAAGTTTGTGAGTTTGCGACGTTGTGACGTTGTAGGGGGTAATCTCAGGAACTACTGGTCCGATTTGAAAAATTATTTGAGTGTTATATAGCTCATTTATCGAGGAAGGTTACAGGCTATATTATGATGCTAAGAACAATAAGAGCGAAACACCAATGAAGAATGTTTCAAAATCGGGGTTTTTTTCCTCTTGAGAGCTTCCGCTGCGTGTCAGCGTTAGCCCAAAGTAACTATTCCACGCGAACAAAGTCGCGGGCAGAGGCTAGTACATTATAATATTAGTATAGATAACGATAATTCCAATTTTTGCTAATCCTATTACTATCGCGAGTAACCATAGGGTTTCGGGTTGGGCAGGTTCATCCCTCAATCCGGTAGTTCCATGCAAGGCAAATCACTAATCTGGCTGTTGTAGCTCGTTCTTCCGATTAAAATTATTAATTTAGAAAAATCAAAAACCATACACACAAAAATAAAGGAATCCGTCAGTGCTCAGCCCGTTGTACGTTAACCCCTCTGCTGATTTTTTAAAACCGTTGTGGATAATACCAAATTCAACAGTGCGATGAATAAGGTACTAGACTGAAAACCTACAACGCTTTATCATATCGATATAACCTATACTATTAATCATATCTAATGAAAAAAATAATAATAATGTAACACTGAATATTGATAAGCATTTGACAAAGAAAAAAAATAGTATAAGAATAAATTAAAAAGTGATAATGAATACATCTATAAAAACTAAAATTAACGAGAAAGAAAACAAGATGCTAAATATAAACAAAGATATTGAAATGTAAGTTACTGAATATTGTTTAATAAGTCATGGATATAAAATGTGTTTAACAGTCGTTTCGAATTTAAAAGCTCGATGGTCAAATATGTCTAATGAGATGTGCTTGGATGCGAGCTCATTGTACAGACGAGTCCTACAATTGGACTCGTAGTAAGAAGTATTATTCTTGTAAGTTTTAAGGAAATCAATAATCAAAATCGGTGTTAAAATTTAGGGAATCTAGCAAGGAGGAAGATGAGATATAATTGATATAGATACCTATATACAGAAAAAAATATGACACACTAGAAAACTCCCGTTAGTGTTTTATCTCTGTTTATTAATATAGGAATGATCTGTAGATGATTTCTGTTGTTTTCTTCATCTGTTAGTGGTATTACGTCACAGGAACTTTACAACTTTTTTTATTCCCTATGAAGAAGATCCATAGCAACGAACCCTTCAAATGAATGAAATTTATCGTCTTATATGTATTAAAATTTCATTATCTCCGAAACAGTTCCTACGATCTTTATCTATACAATTTCTCAATGAAGAAACTCAATTATTTCAGGCACTTTAGTCGTAACTTCCCGACCGCCCTTATTCCATTACAATAAAGTACATTTCGGACCATAAAATCTCATTACAACGCCTCGCTGGCTCCGAGCATAACTCATAATTCGAGATGTGAAATGTGAGGTCAACTTTGGGAGTAATTTCTAAGGAATGACTTATAGCATTATGGGGTACTTGCTGGAATTAGATTTTGAATTGGTTTCTGACTTCGGGCAGTTGTAAATTTAAATTCTATAGGAGAATTGGTTTTTAAACGACACTTAAAAATTTTATATATGGATTTGGTGTAGGAATTGTGTGATTCGATTACCATTAAGTAAATAAATTTATAAAGATCTAGCTTTTGTCTGCGGCTACGTTCGTGTAGATATGGGTTTAAGATTTGATTTCCTCGATAGCGGTTTTTTTAAGTGAAAGCTTTGTAGGCGCGGTAAACGGTATTTTTTTGGCAGGAGATAAACTTATGATTTCGCATCATGGCATGCTAGTAACCATGACCGACCGTAATGCGTTTTCGCGGCTTGCGTCAGACTAGCGATGCCGTAGTACAGCAGCCTGTGTACTATCTCTGTGTACTGTGTACTATGTCTAGTATTTATATTGAAATCGTGTAGCAGTAGCAGTTGATTAATCCATAAACTGTATATAAATGTATAGAATTATTACTGGGAATGTCAATAGATGTGAAAACCTGATGAATGTTAAAAATTTCAAATTTCAATTTCAACAAATAATTCTGACTATAATTCATTTAAGAATTCAAAAGAGAACACATTTCTTCTATTGTTTTGAGTTTTCGTTACTGTCGGCAATCCTTATAACTTCGTCGACTTTTTTTAATGATAAGTATGTTCTTCTATGTCATATGTTCTTTTCTGTAGCCCAAATAATGCATAGTTCCATGATAATTAGTTGAGTACTTAAGTGAAAGCATAACAAACGAACAAAACACATTTTCACATTTATAATATTAATAATTAATTTAAGAAACTATGTGAACGCGTAGTTCGTATCTCACTGTTGAGAAGTGGGACAAACGGTGTCGTGTGTATGCGCCGGAAAGGTAAGTACGCAGATAACATTATTTACAAAGAATGTACTAAAAATATACTGTTCCCGAGGATTGATCAAATCAATACTAAAGCAAGCGAAGTCGCGCGCAATAATTGTATTAAATAAACATATGATAATCCATCCTTTTTTTTTTCGAACTGACTACGATTTTGACCTAGCAAGGTCTTAACAGCTTCACCGTACTACGTATAATCCATACTAATAACTTACTAATCTATACCAATATTATATAGCTGAAGAGTTGGTTTGCTTGAACGCGCTAATCTCAGGAACTACTGGTCCGATTTGAAAAATCATTTCAGTATTAGATAGCTCATTTATCGAGAAAGGCTTTATATTATCACGCTAAGGCTGATAGGAGCGGGGTACCAATGAAAAATGTTTTAAAATCGGGGTTAACGTACAATTATTTAAAAATATTTTCATCTTCTACGTAAACGAAGTCGCGAGTTAAAGTTAGCGTTAGCCCAAAGTAACGTGAAATACACGTAGAAGAAACTATGGGCAGAGGCTAGTTTTAAATATATATTAATAAATATATACACACATTGACGGATTATTATTATTTTAATTTTAGTTTTCCTAAGATAACGTATATTGGTTTCACAAGTATCAAACAATATCTAAACCACTTTATCCCCGTAGCTAGAGAAAACCATTTCCCGCTAAACCTAATAGAAATAAAGAAAACGAATTTATGTTCCTACAGAAAATTCCCTTCCAATTTCATAGAGTGCCTACGCCTTTAAACCGCTTCTTTGGCAGAACTAAAATTTTGCTTATTAGAGACAAATATACATAATTAAAATGAAGCAGATCAGTCTGAGCTAAAAGCCTAGGTAAATATTAGTTACCTACAATAATAATACGATAGTGAAAATTTAAACAGTTACATTTCTATAGGTGGTAGGGCCACGCTGAAGCTATTACTGGTTTCAGCATGAATGGGTCGGCTCGCCCGGGGTACTACCGCCCGACCCACAGAAACACCCACGTGAAGTAACAGTGCTTGCATTGTTGCGTTTCAATCGGTCAGTGACAAAGCCGGAAGACCACCAAAACTACGTTAAGTGATCACCACCGTCCATAGACACTAGCAACACTAGGGGAGTCGCAAGTGCGTTGCCTGTATTTGGGTGGAGTGGGGAGAGAAGGTGGGCATCCGGCGCCCTACCTGCCCGAGCGACACGCAACAATGCAAGTACTGTTACTTGACGTGGGTGTTTCTGTGAGTACCTCGGGCGAGCCGTCCCATTCATGCTGAAACCGGTAATAGCTTCAGCGTGGCTCTACCACCTCTATAATTTAATTACTTACTGTATATTTCTATATCTATTTAAATTTCATAATTTGTATATTGAAATTATTAACATTAGTCTTGTTTTTACATCTAACGGCACTCGAGGCAATAATTATCAACATTTTTTAAAGTATAATAATAAATCAAATATATATTGAGCTGCACAATCTCAATACAAAATATAAATTTTAGATGTACACAGATCGCTATATTACGCGTCCCTAGTCTGGCACAAGCGTAATACGGTCGGTCACGCGTACTAGCTTACTTACGCTAGTAATAGCATGTCATGACCATAAGTTTTTCTCTTACCAAAAAAACACCGCTCGACGCGCCTAAAGAAGTTTTTACTTCAAAAACTGATTTAGCTAAATAGTCGTTCTAAAGTCATGCTTTTGCATACGTTCGACAATTGATTTTTTTAATTATATATATATATATTGAACTGCTAAGCTGTACTATGTAATGAGTATACAATGGTATATACTTCTAATATTAAAATAAAATATATTATATTTAAATAAAAATTTGCGAAGGTACTCATGCAAGTAAAAACTAAACAACGTTTCGAAGGCATTTCACTTCTAACCCCAAGTCAAAATTCGGCTTATGTTGATTTGAAGGTTTTATATCTATTAAACGAGTTATTAGATTGAATAGAAAACAAATTTACGACACGGAGCCACCCATGAAACGAAGTTTAAGGATGAGTTACATTCAATTAAAGACGGTTTATTGCCTTTAACTTCTAGTAGGACTGTCGTAAAAATGTGTTTTCAGTGATATTATGTATTTCGCATCTCAGATAGTTAGCCTAACATAAGAATGATCTAAATTTTTTATTCACCAGCATGTCGTAAAATTTAAGTTCATATTCATCTTTAGCAACTAAAGGTACCTATGTATCAGATATTTCTTGGATAATAGTGTTTATTAGATTACCAAACGAATAGAAGATTATGAAAGTTAAGCAATATTATGATCGATCTCCCAGTGTCTTAGGATTATTAAATTTTATAGTGCACGCTACTTTTCGATGCGATCGGAAGAGTCAACATCGATTTGATGATGCTCCGTGACGGAGCGAAACACGTTTAGGCGTAGTAGTGGTCAATCTATTCCAGGCGAAAATGCAAAGTACCGTCTACTATAATATTTAATAACATTTCCGCAAAGTAACGCATTCTTCAATCAAATATCTTAGGATAATGCTAATTTCAATACAATCTTATTTCACTTTCACACACAAATTTTTTTTTATAAATACTGAGCTTCGGTAGTTAATTAATGTTGGTCTGAGATTCATTATCTTAGTTGTGGTGGTCTAGGGTTTGACCTATGAAATATCATTCCGATGTCCGCAAGTACGAATGTACCAATGGTGTTTTCCAAATTCAGGTGCCTACGTTTACTAATTTAAATTGGTAACAGTATCGGCGGTGAAGGAAAACATCATGAGGAAACCTGAACCTGAGAATGTTCTTATAGTACTAGTGTATGTGGGAAAACATAGAACTGTAAATTTCTCAGAGTTAGAAATCGCCAATATATCTTGAGCTGGAGTGGGGATTTGTGCTCATACCTTCTCACGAGAAGAGGCCTATGACCATGCAGTGGGGCTATTCCAGGCTGATGATGATGAAACTCATTAGGGTGGCCGTAACAAAATATCTAAGCCTCTAAAACATATAAAGGAGCTTGTTCCGTACTTTTTTGTTTTGTATTACTTTTGATACTACTTTACCGTTTGAAAGGAATGTATAGATCCACTAGTTTTCGTGAACGCACCTTTAAAACGTTCGCAAGTGCTGCCCTCTATGGCAACTGAGTTAACTTTGAATCTAGCAACATACAAAACCGCTCTGAGTGATCTGCGTTAAACAATTGCAAAACCGATACAGATATCTAACAAACCGTTAAAAGAAACCAAGTGCCAGTGTAGACTTGTGTCCTATTATATCAAAATCAGCGATCAGAGCCACGAACCAAGCCGGGGTACCCCGATGAACAGGATTTCCTAGTGCGGGTGAGTGGTGGATACAGTCTTCCTAAATTCATTTCCCATACAGAGCTTTTATTATGTTTGAAAAAAGCACATTATAATAAGAATATAGATAGCTGCTTCATCTTATAAGGTAATGACCTCGCGATAAGAAATTTTTGATGATCGACTTCTAAAGGGTCCAAAAAAATAAACGAAAGTTGATATAAAGATATCGTTTTTTAATGAACGTATTACTGAAAGATAAACCCTTAAAGAGTTCAAAGAAGATTTAAAGCAACTCAAATAATTACTTCATAAAAGGACAGAGGATGATAGAAAATTACATAAATAGAATAAACAGATAACAAGGAAAAATTGAAGATGACAGTGCACGTATAATGGTAAAAGGAATCTTAGGGCATCCATAATAAAGTACAGCATATTCTGAATTCGGAACGTTCCTCCAACTGACCGCAATAAACTCACTCTCAATACAGCCGGAGTGAAACGAGAAAATTTTAACCCAACGAATGTCGTCATTACTTAAACTTTAATGTTACAAAGTGGACTGAGTCTCAGTGAAACATTGCCACTTGGGAAGGGCTGAGAATTTCAATTTTAGGTCAGTCGGCCCTCCGTGGGGATTAGAAAGCCTCGAAGGCGCTATTACTACAAACCCTTGACAAACATCGGATTCGCCCTTTTCTCCTATAAAAGTAAAATATGAGATAGACCGCGCAAGCCCCGTGCAGTCTTTGATCTCCTTGTATCCGTGAATTAATGGGTTTGTTTTTTAGCCCTTACTAATGTGATATTGCAATCTTATAACATTTCATTTTTTGCATTCATTTTATTTTCAGCATTCAATTACTTTGCAAAATAACTCATAAAGCAAATTGTTGCAACATCGATAAGAACTCTAATAAAAATATTAATAACTAGCCTCCGCCCGCGACTTCGTTTGCGTGGAATACCTACTTTGGGCTTATGCTAACACGCAGCGGAAGCTCTCAAAAGGAAAAAAAGCCTCGATTTTAAAATATTTTTCATTGTTGCTTCGCTCCTATTGCCTTTAGCGTGATGATATATTGCTTATGACACTCACAAATATGTGGCTTTCTATTGGTAAAAGAATTTTCAAAATTGGTTGAGTAGTTCCTGAGATTACCCCCTACAACGTCACAAACTCACAAACTTTACTTCTTTATAATATGTATTAGTATATAGATTATAGCCCCTACCCGCGACTTCGTCCGCGTAGTAATAGTTACTACTCTGGGCTAACGCTGACAGACAGCAGAAGCTCTCAAAAAGAAAAAAACATCTCGATTTTGAAATATTTTTCATCTGTGCTCCGCTCCTATTGGCCTTAGCGTGATGATATATAGCCTATAACCATTCTCGATGAATGAGCTATATAACACTGAAAGAATTATTCAAATCGGACCAGTAGTTCTTGAGATTACCCCTTACAACGCCACAACGTCACAAACTCACAAACTTTACCTCTTTATAATATTAATATAGATTATAATATTTTTTTCACTATATACTAAATTACGAATAAGAAATAGCATAAGCTATTGTAGCTAGGATATTAACAATTAAATATAACTACACCATAATAATGCAGTAAATATTTTACGGTGAGATCTGATAATGACTATTTATATATGACTAGCTTATACCCGCGACTTCATCTGTATTATGTATTATCATCATCATCATCTTCTCACCCTTATCCCACCTAAGTACGGTCGGCACAACAAGTTTTCCTTTTGCACTCTCACCTATCAGATGTCATCTCAGTATTCACACCTTTTACATACATATCATTGTTCCCACAATCCATCTATACCTTTTTCGGTCTTTCTTTTGTCTTATGTCCATCGACCATGCTAACCTATTACTCCTCAACTTCTCTATCACTGGTGCTATTTTCAAACTTCCTCTGATATATTCATTCCTAACCTTATCCATTCTAGTTACACCACACACCCACCTTAGCATTCGCATCTCGTCGTACTTATTATCGTGAAAACAAAAACAAACTTTTCTTTCAATGTTTTCAAAACTTTAATAACGTTGTATAAAATAAAGATATCGTAATATTATTTTAGATAAGAAATAAGTTTGTAAGAAGTCAAAGTAAAAAATATATGAAGATCTATTTAGCGGGTTTTGTGTGCTGTGCTCAGAAAGGCAGACCTATATCAGTTTATTAAAATAGATTAACTTAGTTTTGATTTATTTGGTCAACTTTATTTTCTTTTTAATAAGTATTATCTATACAAATAATAAGAATGTAAAGTATTTTCAAATTTTAGTAAAGAGAAATGTTGCAGGTGTCTGCAGAACAAGTAATAAAATATACATTTCAATGATTTTTAGAAATGTATTTTTTTATGAATACGCATCATTGCTAAAGTACTGCGTTCATGATAACATCTTCAAGAAAATCATAAAGCATATCTTCGAGTAACATTTAGTCTTTGTTTCATTAAAATCCGTTTCGTCTATCAAAAGTTATTGTAATTTTAATGACGAGGCGACTTAAGTACGAGAGAAAAGTAGATGGTAAATAGACTTAATACATTCTGATGACTTTATTAGTCACTGTTTTGTATATTAGGTTCCATGCGGACGAAGTAGTGGGCACAGGTAGTGCTGTTATTATAAATACTCATATCAAACCTTCAAAAGGTTTCGACATGAACATAATCATCTTGTTTTCTTTCCTCGAAGAAAAAGTTCAAAGAGGTAGGTAACAGCGCACGCGGACCGATTTATAAACATGTCATTGCTTTATGCAAATATTTTCGAAGGATCCGAAGAAACGAATCGAGAAATACCTTACAAATAAACAATTCAAATGGAAGAAACTATTTTTATTTGCAGGAGTCTCGTTTGTTTAGAATGTGGAAAAATATTTTACTCCCATATCGTCGACGAAGTTGCATAATCGTGACGGACGCTTTAGGTTCGAGTACTTGGTTTATATATATAACACACTAGCTGCGCCCGCGACCCCGTCCACATGGAACCTAATATAAAAACAGTGACTAATAAAATTAGCCGACACAAAATGCATATAGGAGTTATTGAGGTATGTATGCTTGGTGCACATATATGTTTCAATAACTCATATATTTATGAATATGTAACTAGGCTTAGGTTAGCTTAGATAGGTCGTGAATTGCATGAACTCGGTAACAGCCCAAGCCGAGATGCGCCGTGCACCCTTGAGCTAGTTGTCAAAATAAAATTGGCTGAGTGCATTAAACGCTCGCCTTAGTGGTCCGGTAAAGCTGTTAAAACCTTGCTAGGCCAATAGCGTAGTCATATCGAGAAAAAAAACTAATAAAATCATTTGAATATATTAAGTCCATTTATTTATCTACTTTTCGCTCGTACTTAAGTCGCATCGTCATTAAAATTACAATAACTTTTGATTGAGTGAACCGATTTTAATGAAACCAAGACTAAATATTACTCGAGGATATGCTTTACGGTTTTATTATGAATGCAGCAGTGATACGTGTTCAAACTAACAAACAGACAGTCATTTCTAAATAATATTGAAATGTATTTTATTACTTATTCCAAATTGTTGCAGGTGAACAATTTTTTTCACAAAAATCTGAAGATATACATTATTATTATATTTATTTACATAGTATTACAGTTATACATACCTATACTACGTAGATATTCAATACAAGTATTACAATAAAACAAAACGATATACATATATTAACCTAAAACTAAATAAAATGATGTAATTATTCTAGACGTTCATAGAAAATCACAAATGCATGATACAATTCCTCCCACTGACCGGCAAATATGCCGACTACTGGGAACTGAAGCATCTGAATGAGGGGTGAATTTAGATGTGCTACAGTACGACATGCCGGTATCCTAAATATAGGTATGGATAGAAGAAGATATGGGATTGTTAGGTAAGACAGAACGCAAGATATGAGCGGATGTTGCAATACTCTGTGGTAAGACATTTTACAAGATGGCGTTTGTACTGTGTTAACGATAAGACGCGTTTTAAAAATTAACAAAAAAATAGTGTATAGTTGTTTGTGATTCAAATAAAGTGTGAAAATACTTATCAGGGTTTTAGTAGATCTCACATACATATAAATTAAATTATATATTGTTTTGTCGGTGTTAACTTATGAAAAGGATGACCCAATTTTAACGAGAGTTTTACTGAAAGTCTTCATCTTCTTGTTACCCTTATTCTTACTCTCCCCTGTCAAATGTCATCTCAGTATTACCTTTATTATCACCTTTTATACCCATATCATTATTCACAGAATCCATCCACACCGTTTTCGAACTTTCTCTACTCTTATATCTGTCCACTATCATACTCAAAACTTTTCTAATTACATTGTTATCGTCTCATGATATGCCCATACCATGCAGTTTTACTGGGAGTACTTTTTAGAATATGGTTTACTAGTACCTGCGCACGATTTTGTCTGTATTTGTGTTATAAGTGATACATTATTTTCATTTAACTTTGACGGTTTATGTAGCAAACGTCGAAATAACTTTGAAAATGCAGTATGTTTTAAACATTACTTGCCATATCTCATTAAAAAGTGGTTCTATTCTACTTTAATACATTTATAAATTATATAAAGAAAGGATCCAATAGAATAACGTTTCGGGTTAAATAACGCAAGGTTGCGAACAAAAACTAATAGTCAGTATATGAGAGACTAAAAACCCCCCAAAAAATTACGCTTATTTTTCTATAATGGCCACTAAAGGCACTAATGAAAAAGTTTGTTTTATATTTCAAATTGACTGTTTTATAGTTACTGCAAGTAGGGTCTCATTTGGATAAAAACTAAAATTATATAAATGAGTTATATTTTATGATAAATCGAATATTCTTGAAACAAATTGATGTCGAAATATTTAGTAAAATAATAAAACAATAAAATATTAGCTTTCTTATTCGCAGACAGAGAGACCGTTCTTATTTGTCCCCGGTACACGTCATTTTCAATGTTCCCTTTGCCCCGCCAATGTGATTTATTTTGACGTATGGCTTGGAATTATTCCAAACACGCACTTCGTAGTGCTAAAATCTGTAATAGGTTCGTCTTTTGTTGGACATTAAGAAGGTTGGAGTGAATATTTCGATTTAATAATGTGTAAGTTTATATATGAGTACTTTATAGAGGAACTAGCTTATACCAGTAACTTGTTTTCGTGAAAATAACTTTGTTCTTTTACGAGAAGTACTATCATAATTAATTCTGGGTTATCTTTTACCTGGAATTTTCTCATTACTAATATAACATCAACAGCTTTCTTATCGATCTTAAGTTACTTCTATTAAGTTTTATCATAACTGCTTAACCTCTATGGGAAAACGTAATAATAATTAACCTACATAATACTATGAAAACTACTCTATGGGTAAGCCAGTAAAAGTCTTCGCAATATTGGATGAGCCGTTTCTGAGATAAAACCAGACAAACAAGAATCACTTCAATTTTAGTTATATGTATAGATTATGTAGCCATAAAATAAAACGTTCATAAAACTAATAACTTAAAAAAAATGTGCAAGGTCCCATGAGAGTAATACAATTCCTAAGAGCATCTATGGAATCGACTTTCAAAAGAGTGGTTGGCATCACATGCTGATTGATACATAAGGCTTTCAAGCTTAGTTCTCAGATGTAGTAACCCTAAAACTGTGAGGTACCAAATAAACTAAATAATTATTTTGTAGGTGGTAAAGCCACGCTGAAGCTATTACTGGTTTCGGCATGAATGGGTCGGCTCACTCCGGGTAGTAACACCCTCTCACAGAAAGCTGACGTGAAGTAACAGTGCTTGCATTGTTGCGTTTCGTTCGGTCAGTGAGAGCGCCGGAGGCCCACTTCCCTTCCCCCTTCCCCGTCCTCTCTCCCCCCTCCCTCCCCCCTCCCCCCAAATACAGGCTGGCAACGCACTTGCGACTCCTCTGGTGTTGCAAGTGTCTATGAACGGTGGTGATCACTTAACATCAGGTGACCCACCTGTTCGTTTGCCTCCTATGCTATAATAAAAAAGGCACGGGATCTTGGACTGTCATGTACTGGATTTTATATCTTATTCATAATCTTGTGTTATATCACTTTACATTTTGTGACGTCGGTGGTGTTTTACGTAATATAATTTGGTTATTGTATAGAAGTGAAGTGGATGGGAAATGGTATCACGGAGCATCGATCCTGATTTGCCACAAAAACTCCCTGGGAAGTTCTAACAATACGGCAAGCACCTTGTTAGTTCATTGAAATGGTCGCACGAAGGTTATAATATCATTACTTACTCCACAGTAATAATCTACTAGAAGATTGGTTGATAAAAATAAGTTGAGGCAGTCGTAAGGACTGCCGACTGAAGTAAAAACTCAAAACGATGGAATAAGTGTGTTCTCTTTTGAATTTTTTTTGAATTAATTATAGTGTGAATTACTTAAATTTTATAATTTGTATATTGAAATTATTAACATTAGTCTGATTTTCACATCTATTGGCATACGGAGCAATAATTATATACATTCTCATAAAGTTTATTAACCAGTTAAACCTATGATGGAGCTGCAAAATATCAATATTACATGTACACAGACCTCTATGGTACGCGTCGCTAGTCTGACACAAGCCACACAAGCACAATACATACGTAGTATGTCATGGTGCGAAATTATAAATTTACCTCTTGCCAAAAATACCGTTCAACGAGACTAAAGGATTTTTCACTTAAAAAAAAAACAAGTTATATAATTAGTATTCAACAATGCTAATATCTCGTTCCACTTCGTTAGTAGTTCAATATTTTTTTCCTTATCGCACTGAACTCATTTGTCCCCGAGCGGATCGTTCGCAATGTTCCGTTTGCCCCGACATTGCGATTTATTGTGACGTACCTACAGGGTCGAGGCTATTTGAACACATCTTCCGAACTCCTTAGATCTGCGACGAAAATTGTCTTCAACAAATGTTTCCGCTTTTTACGTCAATATCGATAGTGTGAAGGCGTGGAAAGAAAATAACAGTGCAAAGTAATGATGACTGTTTCATTAGGATGGAGAGATGAAGAAGTTGACTTCGAATCATGCAATCTATACTAATATTATAAAGTTGAAGAGTTTGTTTGCTTGAACGCGTTAATATTAGGAACTACTGGTCCGATTTGAAAAATTCTTTCAGTGTTAGATAGCTCATTTATCGAGGAAGGGTATATCATCACGCTAAGACCAATAGAAGCGCAGCACCAATAAAGAATGTTACCAAATCGGGGTTAATGTAAGTATTATTTAAAAATATTTTCACCTTCATGTAAACGAAGTCGCGAGTTAAAATTAGGGTTAGCCCACAGTAACTATTCCACGTGGACGAAGTCGCGGTCAGAAGCTAGTAATTTATTGTAATATGAGAAAAAAGGATGTTTGTTTCACGTTATTTAGTTCTATTTTAATAAAATTATAGTGCCAATATTGGAAACTGAATATTTCTTTTGGAAATGAGAAAATTACTACAACGCTATTGCGTACTGAAACGTGTGCTGCACAGTTGTATATTGATCTAGAATTGTGTAGGTTAATAGTAGAAAGGAAGCTGTGGAACCTTAAGAAGAATAAATGCTTTAAATTATTTATTTAATAGTATTAAATAAAAAAAATCTCTTAACAATATACAACACATAAAATATTTTAATATGAGACTTCTTATGGGATGGCGTTAAATTCTGATCGGCAAGTTTTTTGTGTGACGAAAAGTAGTGGGGATAAACACTGTGTCGGGTAGAGGGCTGAAAATCTCGTCCGATCACCGAATTTAAGCATTGTCAGGCGTGGTCAGTACTTGGATGGGTGACCGCCTGGGATACCGAATGACTTTGACTTTTTGTTGTATTTGTTAACTTAAAATGTTGCTCTGTAATGCAGACGTGTCACTTCTATGTCTTTACGACACATCCTGTTGTTTTCACAAATATCCAGTAGAATTTTCTAATCCAAATAAAATACTGTTACAAAGACAGTATATTTATGTAAAAGCTTTAAATAAAGTGGAATATAATATAAGCATTTTTTTTATTAGAATTACAATGACTTTACACACACACATAGTAACGTTTTTCAAACAATAGGCGCAATATACACTTTTATACACCTGGGTTGGGTCGTTGCACCACTCGCTGAATAAGAACGCATGAAGTGCTTACACACGGCAATTACGTGCACCAAACAATAGATTTTTATTAATGTTTTCATTAAAATATATATATATATATATATCTTTATATATAAATTTCTTTTGTACGTGTGTATGTCACTGT
This sequence comes from Antheraea yamamai, assembly GCA_036509395.1. Classification (NCBI taxonomy): domain Eukaryota; kingdom Metazoa; phylum Arthropoda; class Insecta; order Lepidoptera; family Saturniidae; genus Antheraea; species Antheraea yamamai. The sequence continues at coordinate 3,176,757 of AP028444.1, read as the reverse complement.
ACTCCTAAACGGCTGGACCGATTTTGATAAAATTTGGTGTGCGTGTTCCAGTGTACCCGATAATGGTTTAGATTCACAATTGGACATGGTAGGTGGCACTACTGTTGAATTTTAAGATTTTTTTTATTTATCAAGGCAGGATAACGTCCGCCTTTTTTTAAGTGCCTACAGAAAAGCCATATGAGCCTAAGAACAGTGAATCGGCCCCAGAAAGATATTTAAACGGCACTTAGGGGACATGTAGGTACTAATAAAATATTAAGAACATGCAAGTTCCAGATATCTAATTTATTTGCTTTGAAAAAAAGCAAAATATGCAATAAACAGGAAAAAAATTCTTACGATAGACTGAATCGCCTGATCTCAATTTCTTGAAAAAAAAATTCTCTTTTAAATCTCATTTTTAACCATGAAGCAATTTTCATACAATTATGAAATTATTACTTTTTAAATCGTATATACATATATATAACTACAACACAATGATTATTTAAAGTTATTAAAATGGGTACACCATAGTTTAAAAAAATAAAAACCATATTTTTACGCAATTCGTTGCGTGGTCATCTTAATGAAATATAATTAATCTGTACGGAACAAAAACATTTTTTTCTTATGATAATGTGTAAAAATATAAAAGGAAATATAAAACAATATATATTCGTATGTACTGACAGGAAAACATTTACTTCCTTTTGTTATTTTTTTTTGTTGTTGTTTATTAGACACAAACCAATAACAAATAATATGGTAATTTTGTATGAGATTCTTTACGACAGTGTGTCCGATGCTCGAGACGACATCTACATAGGAAAATAGGATGTGATGCGAACACAGCAGAACTGAGTTCGCTGAACTCGGTCGGTAATAATTTTGAGTTGTGCCTGTTTATTTATTTGTATCTAAATAATAAAAATGTATTTTCTTTTTGCCTTTTATTTATCCTTTAGGAAATCACAATCGTTAATCTAATTAACAGATTTCAGACGAAAACAACCAATGTAATTTTAAAGGATACTGGACATTGTAATATAGAACTGAATACTAGGATGTAGATTACGTATAACTGGCAGTAGCTCGCGACTTATACTGCTTTTGTATCTTTACTTTACCATTGATACTATACTAGGCCGGCAACGCACTGCGACTCCTCAGGTGTTGCTAGTGTTTACGGACGGCGGAGATCACATAACATCAGGTGACCCACCTGTTCGTTTGCCTCCTATGATATAAAAAAATACATTATACTTCTGTAAACAAAACAAGTAATATATCGCAAGTACTCTCAGTTGTTGTAGTTGGAGCAATTTACAATATGTATTTGTAAATTATATCATAAGTTTCATTCTAATGTCCAAGCTACTTGTTTTTGTACAGACAAGTTATATTTACATTCTTATTATATGTATAGATGTATAACCGTTATTGCTAAATAAATAACTGACACAAATTTTTAGAAGTCCGTTATCGTACAAAAATTCCTTTAGTGGTCTGAAAGATTCTATACCCGAAACAAGTCGGAGTTAAGAAAAATAAATTAACTTGCCACTACAAGAATTCCAATTTAATAGATACCACGCAGTTGCTTACTAATGAACTGAGGTAATTTAATTACAGGCTCTCCATTTCACCTGCCTACATAACTTTCAGCTAATAATCGTTCGTTTAATGAAATACCTCTTGTTCGGGCAGTTGCGGAATTAAATTTTATCCACTTTATACTGTTGAAATTTGTTTCATTTTTCTTACACGATTATATTGAATAGATTTATTTTTACGTACAATTTTAAGAAATTACTAAAGTTAACGCTTCAAAGAAACCTAAAATGGACTATGAAAAAAAATGTAGCTGATACAAATTAGCAGTTTCAGACGATGGGAAAATTTGCAATTCTACATGCATCCATAAACGGACCTGCTCGCATGTATTTCTTCTTCCGCGATATAGAATAGTGGCTTTTCGTAGTTCTTTTAGATACACGGTCACTAAGTGTTGGTATGACATAGCTCCTATTCGTAACCTTACACGAGGTCATCGTCTTAGTTTCAAAATGCATTAAAAAAATGTTAATCACTACGTACCGTTACGACACACCCGAGAGGCGAGACTACAACGCCACACGGGGAGCCACTATTGACCTTCGATACCGCGCTATTGACTTTATAGGGGGTGTTACTAATGATCTCAAACGTTATTGGTTCAAGTTATCGGCTGTTTATTGTTCACACCGGTGTGAGAACTTCATTGGTCGGAGTTCGGCATACTCGTCGATGCCGCTGCAAGATGTCGCTGATCTACACGCACTCCTATGTGGAAGTTATTGTAAGGCGAAGCTCTGCCCGGATAAATAGTCACAGTGCCTACAGAGTGTTATTGGTTTCCCTGACCGACCGGCCGATTATACATATTTTGTAACAAAAACTATTTATTAACATGGCAACCGGCGATTGAAACTTAGTAAATTAATAAATTGAACAACCTGTTCACATTATGCGATCTTTGAGCTAAAGCGCATTTTTTAAAATAGTATCTAATTCCGCAGTTTCGCGAAATCATCGTAAATTATGTATTGTATATAGGCAGTACTGGGTTACATTATTAAGAACATGCTTATATTTATATTAATTTGATATTATCATGTTAGTGCGTCCGTGTGTTTGTAATATCGTCCATATGTTTGTATACACCAGGTTTTGTCTGAAAATCAATGCTACAACGCTTGCACTTTCAAACCTACAGCTTATGCTGAGACGAAACGTCTTTCATTCCATGCAACACTTGTATCACTTACATTTTTTACGTATATATTTGTAAATATTCGTTATATACATATCCAACAAGTAATGTCTATTGTGGACAAATATACAAGATAATAAACAGCAACGTAGACGATGCAATCGAATCAAAGTGCCACTACAATGGGTCATATAAATTTTTATAGGCAACAAACATACCATAGACAACGAACACTTTGCATAATTTGATGTGACACTAAGAGACAGTGTTTTGAATTTATCGTGAAGTTACGATTAGTGTGTTTTGAATACTTCTGTAAGCAGACCGAGATCAAAGAATTTGCAAGAAATTCCATATTCTATATAATAATAATTCTAATTCTAAATAATTCTATATAATATATAGCATATATTATATTATTATTATATATTCTAATTAAATTTTAAGATAACGAGACGAATACACTATGGAGGTGGTAAACATTCGTTTTCAGAATTATTTTGTAATATTTTAAATATATATTAACAATGTTAATAATACACAACACAGAATACTTTTTAAAAGGCCCCGATAGTTAGGTACTACGTTCCAACAGAAAATAATGTGCTATATATTTTATCGTTTCTCTCTCTCTCCCTCGCTTTGTATATATTTCGAGTATAACTAGAATATACTATCTCATTCTCTCAGAGCCTAAAACCTAAACATACATTTATAACCATTGCTTTTTCATTACATATTTTCGTTTGATACAATCTAATTCAAACCGTCCCAAAAGAAGAAATAAAAAACTGATTTTTTTTTATATCATAGGAGGGTCACTTGACGTTAAGTGATCACTATCGTCCATAGACACTTGCAACTCCAGGGGAGTCGCAAGTGCGCTGCCAACCTGTCTTGGGGAAAGGGGCAGTAGTAAGGGAAGGGGGTTAGGGGAGGGGAGGTGGGACCTCCGGCGCTCTCACTGTCCGAACAAAACACAACAATGCAAGCACTGTTACTTTACGTCGGGTTTCTTTGAGAGGGTGGTACTACCCCGGTCGAGCCGACCCATTCATACAAAACCATTAATAGCTTCGATCGTAAATAAAAGTAAAGTTTAATTAAAATTCAAGACTACATAATTATTTTACCGGCTTATTATGTAGTTCGAAAACGCTTCCAGTAGGGTCACGCTCTAGTTTCAAGTTATGTTTATATAATTTCTTTAAATTTTTGACTTAGACCATTCTCATAATTAACACTAAATGAGTTCCGTATAACGTTGAAATTACAATCACTATCTGAAGGTTCATTTTTGAGAATATCGTAACAATTATGTTGAATTAACAGGTCCGGCGGACTTTATCTCGCCCTGATAATAAAAAAACGTAGACAAATTAGACACTAAAATCTTCCTCATGAATCACCCTATCTACTGGTGAAAACCGTAAGAAAATCCGTTCAGTAGTTTTTGAGTTTATCGTGAACATACAGCCAAACAGATGCGGTAGGGGATTTTGTTTTATATTATGTAATGATAAATTTAGACTCGGACCGCTTTCATAATTATGGGCACATAAATAACATTAACATTACTTTTAAAGGAGCAGAAATCAGAAAGATATCAATAGAGTTATTCTCCAATTCAGTCGAACGGACGAATGCCTTCGAATTTCATTTCGTAGACGTGTCAAACGTTTTTTTTTCTCTTCCCCATTTCCTTGAGTTTTTTGTTTCACGCTATGCAGGATAATATCATGGGTGTTTCATTGAAACAGGTTATTGCTCCCGAGCACGACTCGATATCGCTTCGAAAGATATTACGGTCAATAATTTGGAACGGGTAAATGGGAATTGGTTTTTGTCGGGACGACTTGTGAAAATCGAGATGTTATGCTTTTGCTATTTGTATACGCAAATTTCGATATCTTAGCAATTTTATCGCACAAATTATGATAATATTTATATAAAAATGACAATACTTATAGCCTAAGTCGTTGGTACTCAACCTTTTTTTTTAAATGGGCCACAAACTCGTTTCACTCTTGGTGTTGCGGGCCGCAAACTACAAATATTAAGGTATGAAATAAAGTAAATTTTCAAAAAAAAGTATTAACCGACTTCAATATCAATCAAAAACCCATAAGGCACTAAAAAGCGGAAAATAAATAGTTTATCAAATTAACCAAATTAAATAAAACATATGAATATGTGTGCTACCTGGAGATGTATTGGAAGTCGGTGCCAACCGAAATTTCAAATTTGTTCCAGGTAGAAATGTATTACAGAGACGCGAGAGTGGACTTAAACTTTGTACCTATGTAGATGATATGATTTTCGGTTCGCACCGACTTCCAATACATCTCTAGGTAGCACACATATTCATATGTTTTATTTAATTTGGTTAATTTGATAAACTATTTATTTTCCGCATTTTAGTGCCTTATGGGTTTTTATTGATATTGAAGTCGGTTAATACTTTTTTTTGAAAATTAACTTTTTTGAAGTCGGTTAATAAAAAAATGTAATTTCAAATTAACAACGTATTAATGTAGTGAAAAATGTTTGTCCGATAAAACAAGCTTGGTATAGCCCTTATATCATACGGAACGCATCGCGGTCGGGTTATCTCGGATCTATTTAATTTACTCAGTGTGCTCATAGTTTTTCTGATGGGCACGAAATTTAAAATAATTGAAAATAAAGTATAAACGATGGGCTACCTACAAAGACCCGGCAGGCTGCAGGTTGAGTATAGCTGGTCTAAGTGGTATATATATATCTTTATATATAAATTTCTTCTGTACGTGTGTATGTCACTAAACTCCTCCTAAATGGCTGGACCGATTTTGATGAAATTTTGTGTGCGTGTTCCAGTGGATTTGAGAATGGTTTAGATTCACAATTAGAAACGGTAGGTGGCACAGCGGTTGAATTTTTGTTTTTTTTTATTACCAAGGCAGGACAACGTCCGCTGTGCCCGCTAGTATGTATATGTATATATATATATATATGTAGATATATATATATATGTAGATATATATATATATATATATATATATATATTAGGGTGCTGCTTAGCGTGGATGTTTCAGCTCCCAGGGACTCTCAACAAATTCGAATTGACAAAAAAAAAATACTTGAAAATTTAAGCTCAGACTCTAAAATTGCATGCGAACCTATGTTTCTAATGAAAATAAAAAAAAACTTTTTTGTTTCAAATTTTATAATATATAATAAAAAGTAATACATACTTTTATAGAGAATTTATTGTTCTACAAAAAAAGGTGTCTTATTACTTTTCGTTATGTATATTGGTTTAGAAGGCATTCGAGCTTAAAATTTATTTTTTATGTAATTTATACTAATATCGGTAGAAATAAACACCAAGAGTCAGTCTTGAAACTGTCGAAATTAGGTTTCAATGTTTGACACTTCTGACTATTTAAATTAAATATATTGGGTGTAAGGGGTGTCGAATAACATCATGAGACTTGAGATACCCAAGCCAACCTCACCTGCACGTGGTGCACCCTGCTGAACAACGAACGAGGCAATGGCGAAAGCGGGGTGGTAGGGTTTTACAGCCCGACTGGGTCGCAACCACCATGTATATGGCGAAAAAGCCCGTAATAGTGATACGCTTCTGCGGGTCGCGTTTCGGGATCAGCCTGTGCATATCCAGCTACCGGGCGACTTTCGTCTTGGCACAGGTACCAGTGTGACTCTCCAATGGCTCACCGCCTAAGAGAGCTGCATTGACCCGGCGGACAGGGAGACCTGTAGAAACGGTTGTTCCACTGGCCGCCCGCGGTACAGTACAGGGGCCCAATTATGAATAACCACCATGAGAGGCTGCCCCACCATGCCGCGCATAATCTTGGGTAGGTTCGTCGTGCCGGTTGGTGACCGGATTTGGGGTTCCGGCGACCTATTCCGGGGGGTACGGGGGCCCTTCCGTTCACCGGGTCAGTGCAAATCTTGCAGGTATTACAGTGAGTCGGCGATTAACATTGAATACTTCTGCGCTTGTATGAATGTTGCTCGCTCTTCACGTTTCCTTCTTTCTTAAATCATGACAGCGCAAATAACAAATCTAGGTTCCACAGCGGTGCACAACCCCTACGCCGCTTTTACGATGGAGTTCATCAACATCCGTGGACTTCATTCTAACTTAAATGCCGTTCATCAACACCTTGAGACGGTTCAGCCTGAAATACTCTTCTTGACCGAAACACAGATACGTCGTCCGGCCGATACATCTTATCTGCACTATCCCGGCTACCAGCTTGAGGCCAACTTTCAAGCTAAAGCCGGTGTATGTGTGTATGTACGGTCGGAGGTGTGCTGTCGTCGTTTGCGCTGCATGGAGGATCCTTCCTTTTCCATCCTTTGGCTACACGTGGACCTGGGCACTCAAAGCCGTATCTACGTGTGCCTTTACAGATCCCATGATGGGGATGATGAGACTACTCGGCTCTTTGAATACATGAGTAAGGCAATAGATGACGCACAGGAGCAGTTCCCTACTGCGGAATTGGTGGTCTTAGGGGACTTTAATGCACACCACGAAATGTGGTTGGGTTCCTCTAGGACGGACCATGCAGGACGAACAGCCCATGCATTCGCCTTAACACATGACCTGACTCAACTAGTAATCCAGCATACCCGGATTCCTGATATCACAGGTCATGCGCCCTCTTTACTGGACCTTCTGTTGACGAGTCATCCAACTGGGTATGATGTGTCGGTCAGTGCTCCTTTGGGCACATCGGATCACTGCCTTGTTGTATCGTCTGTGCCACGCGCTCAACCTCCACCCAGTACAAGAATTAAGCGCAAAGTCTGGCACTACTCGTCAGCAGATTGGGACGGGATGCGGGATTATTTCGCTTCCATTCCTTGGCAGCGACGCTGTTTCGACGGGAAAGATCCTTCAGCGATTGCCGATGCGATTGCTGACGAGATTGGAATGGCAATGGAGTATTATATTCCTTCCTCCAAGATCGTCGGTAATCGCAGGGGACGCCCTTGGTTCAATCGTGAATGTGCTGATGCTGTCAGTAAGAAGCAAGCCACGTATCGCGATTGGATCAAGGGTCGTGCTAACAAGGATCCTAATATCAATATCCTCAAAACAGCCTATAATTCTGCTACCAAAGCTTGTAAGAGGGCCTATACTAGAGCGGATGCCCAACGCATTGCACGCTTAGGTCATGAACTCGTAAGTCATCCGACTAACAGTCGAGTCTACTGGAGTTTGGCCAAAGCTGTGCAAGCCAATTTTTGCCGTCCAACGTTACCGCCACTGAGGTACTTTGATGGGACACTGGCCTATGATCCACAGGAGAAAGCGACATTATTAGGCAATCTCTTTGCGGCGAATTCCTGGCTCGATGATCGAAACGCGCAACCACCTACTATTCCATGCTGCGGTGTCACTATGCCGGAATTACGATTCAGGCAACGTGACGTATTAAAACAACTACGATCACTCGATGTTCGGAAGGCCAGTGGTCCGGATGGTATCCCAGCGGTAGTTATTAAAAAATGTGCAGCCGAGTTGGCTCCAATACTTACGCGCTTATACCGCCTGTCCTACGTCTCTGGTGTCGTGCCCCGGGCTTGGAAAGAGGCCAATGTTCAACCGATTCCCAAGAAGGGAGATCGATCAGATCCTAACAACTACCGTCCAATTGCCGTAACCTCAGTGCTGTGCAAGATCATGGAGCGGATCATCAACACCCAGCTTGTCCGCTATCTGGAGGATCACTCGCTAATTAACGATCGGCAATATGGTTTTCGCCAAAACCGATCAACGGGTGATCTTCTAGCTTACGTACTGCACCGCTGGGGGGAAGCAATTGACAAGCACGGCGAAGCCTTGGCGATCAGTCTTGACATTGCCAAGGCCTTTGATAGGGTCTGGCACCGTGGTCTTCTTTCGAAGCTTCCGGCGTACGGACTCCCTGACAATCTATGCAAATGGATTTCTGGCTTTCTACATGAGCGCAGAATTCGTGTCCTTGTCGAAGGATGTGATTCGCAGCTCATGTCAGTAAATGCTGGAGTTCCTCAAGGCTCTGTACTCAATGATATGTTGCCTTTAGGCCATATTCATTGCTATGCAGACGATAGCACCATCCATGAGTCCTATTACAGCAAGCCTTCTTGCGGTCAGGGAGACACAGAAAAGAGACGGCAGGAACTAGTCATTAAGCTCGACCAATCTTTGCTTCGCATATCAACATAGGGAGCAAGTAATTTGGTTGAGTTTAATGCCAACAAAACACAGGTATGCGCGTTTACCTGCAAGAGATCCCCATTTACCTCCCTTCCAGCTCTTCAGAATGTCTCGCTCGCAATGCGAGACAGTCTTAATATCTTAGGCATAGATATTCGCAGCGACCTCAATCCCAGGGATTATATACAGAGTGTGATCTCCACAGCATCTCGGAGACTCGGAATCCTGAACAGGGTGCGACGGTTTTTCACGCCTGAACAGCTATATCTCCTTTATAAGGCACAAGTTCGGCCCTGCGTGGAATACTGCTCGCACCTCTGGGACGGTTCGGCAAAGTACCTCTTGGATACCCTGGACAGGTTGCAAAGACGGGCTGTCCGCATGGTTAATGATGCAGACATTACAGAGTTCATAGAGCCGCTTCAGTTGCGCAGAGACATTGCCTCACTGAGCGTGTTCTACCGTCTGTATCATGGCGAGTGTTCTGAAGAGTTATTCAACTTGATCCCTTCCTCTCCTTTTCATAACCGCACCACGCGCGCTGGTCTTCGGAGCCACAGTTTTACGGTAAATCCTATCTGGACACGAACTAAAAAGTTCGCAACATCTTATCTTTGCCGTGCCGTGAAGCTGTGGAACAATCTCCCGGCCAGTGTGTTTCCTCCTTCCTATGACATGGGGTCCTTCAAGCGCAACGTGAAGAGATACTTACGCAGGCCGGCATGACAGCGGCGACCGGCGAGGGATAGTATGTCTCTCGGTAGTCGCCATTGTTTTTGGATTGTACTGTGCTTACCATCAGGCACAGTACAGTCATTTTGCCGAGCTACGATAAAAAAAAAAAAAAAAAAAAAAAAGAAAAATATTCAGGCTACGAGGTAGAAGCACATTACCGATTTGCCGTATAATGAGTTCAATCACCTGTCAAGCGGGTTTTAATACCTAAACACTATTATAGGGTGGATCAATATTTGAACGATGATATCTGAAAATGACGTCCCTCTCTATGCATTCAGCAAAAACGAATGCAACTATCTATGCTTGTAATAATATGTACGATGAAATGATAAACCAGATCAAACTTCTTACCGGGTTGTTTATACAAACCGGTGGTAGTTCTGACGTTTATAGGCGTCTTCTCAGATATTTTAATAAAGTAAAGATAATTAAATAAAATATTTTTGATGTGCTGAGTTAAGCAAAGCAAACTCGATTCAGCGCGACCAATCCGCGTGTGACAATATAGTTTCATTTACTTATCAAAGAGTCTATAGAAGTTGTAATTTAAAAAATATGCTACAAAAAATTGCTGCGTAAAATAGATGCATTTGACAAAATGTTTTTAGTTTGATTTTTGGATTCAATATACCAGTATTGAACACCTTCATATAATTAGAACGATTACTTTATTTCTATCAAAAAATATTTGTTATATATCATTTGTAGCTATGTAGTATACGTTGAACTTGATTTTTAGGCCACGTGTACCACAGGTGGTACATGATTTGATAACTACTGAAAAAAATACTCATATCATGTTATGTATTATGTTTTAACGTAATATTATATACACGTAATGTGGTCCGGTGAAGCTGTGAAGGCCCGTCAGGGCACTACCCGTAGACAATTGGAAAAATAAATAAATTAATACATGTAGTTTTTGTCAAATAGCGTTAAGGACATGCCAGGCAAAATGGCTTGGCACGGAGAGTGTTAAGTATCTAGTAAGTCAATTGATGGTGTGTGACAAGAGCCCAAAATGTTGATGCCTTAAGTCTAGAAATTAAAATGTGTTATAAAAATAAATGTTATAACACTTTAATATTTTACATACTTCTACTAATCCCAAAGGTTAACCAAATAAGCAATATATTTTTACAATGATAATAACCTTTAAGATGTAAGTTAACTTTTCACGATACTTCCGAATACTAAACCGTGGGCTTTGTTCAAAATTCCTTAAGGATTATTTCGCGCCCCCAAACCGAGCCGAGCCGCTCCAATTGATGAAATCTTATCTTTATTGTGACAGTCTTGATCTTCTGTTCCCGAGGCTAATCATGAAGTATGGGCCAATAACAAAGTTCGCTATCCAAGAGTTAATTCTCATCTGGCCTTTTCCAAGCGGGCCATATAAAAGCATCAACGTAAAGTTTATTGGGATTTATTAACGACATTTAGGTTCTTTATTTTCTTTAAAAATACAGATTCTTATAGATTTAGTACAGCTTGGAGTGTGACCATTATTGATTATGATTGCAAATCTGAAAATCATTAAAGAAGAATAGAATGAAAGAGTTATTAACTCTGCCCTATTCAATACATTCTTGATAATTTAATGTATGTCCGCAAAACACTCGAAAAGCTGAAGTTAGTAAAAAACTGGCATGATTAAACACTAGGAATAGTAACAGATTGGTCCACCGATGTTTCAGGCTCAGTAAGGTCAGTAATAATAAGTGTTATAATTATGCACATTGACAATTTGCTGGATAGTAGGTTGAAGCATCATATAAAAAACAGTACTATTCTCAGGGATAGGTTAAATATGCGACAACCTAATTGTAGCAGTTGGCAGAAGCTAATCTATATATAAATAGATGAACATAAAACAGTTAACTAACTTTATCTATACTAATATTATAAAGAGGTAAAGTTTGTGAGTTTTTGACGTTGTGGCATTGTAAGGGGTAATCTCAGGAACTACTGGTCCGATTTGAATAATTCTTTCATTGTTATATAGCTCATTCTCGAGAATGGTACAAACAAACCAAAAAAACACAATAAAATCAGTCTTTTTAAGCTCCTTTTTCCTTACCCAATATCTATTCTCATGTATAAAGCTATAATATTATAAAGAGGTAAAGTTTGTAAGGTTGTAGGGGGTAATATCTGGGGAGTCGGAGAAAAAATGGTCGAACGAAAACGTTTCTTACGAACGCTGCCTTAACTAGGAGAGATATATGATTGAGTTCTAGAGAAAAGTTTTAGCTTGATAATGCCTATTACCACCCAGCGAAGTGGGCATGGGTCGGCTAGTCTTCTGTATTTGTTAACCGATTATCTTGATTACTTTTTGTTCGTTAGCTAATGACGAGTTTTAGTATTTTCAAAAATATGTTAAATTTTTATACCTCATTGTCGAGTCGATTAATATGTCATTATTCGTAAGCAACTATTCGTTACACTTTACGGTTGGTACATCTACCAATCTACATATTTCAGCAAGAAACTTAAATAATCTTCAATATATATAAAAATGTTGCAGGTGTCTTGGAATAAATAATAAAATGCATATCAATCATTTTTAGAAATGTCTGTCTGTTTGTCTGAACACGCATCACTACTCTTTACTGCGTTCACAATAAAACCCCAAGGAAATCATATAGCATATCCTTGAGTAACATTAAGTCTTGATTTCAATACAATCGGTCATTCTATCAAAAGTTATTGTAATTTTAATGACGAGGCGACTTATGTACGAGAGAAAAGTAGATCAGTAAATGGACTTAATACATTCAGTTGATTTTATTAGTCACTGTTTTTTTACATTAGGTTCCACGCGGACGGAATCGTGGGCACGGCTAGCTACTAATATTTAAAAGCAGTCACTAACAGTTAATAAGCATCGAGCTATTCGAAGAAATAATAATGAAGTTCCAAAATAATGGTTTGGCGAACACCCAAAATCCTTAAAATTAATTTGAAACCATTCCAAATGGTTAAATTTAAACTATTTCGATGTTTCTTTCTATACATCCGCAAAAGTTTTTCATTGCCCCAATGGACGAGGACCGTTCTATTCGCTTTTAACTGGCTCGTGAATTTGGCAGCGTTTCAAGAACGAAAGGCTAGCATCGGATCGCGTTAGTTTGTGATTTGTTAGGTTAGATACAGTGCTTAAAATTAGTCTTAGCCCAAGCTGAAGAGTTAAGCTCGATTTTGCGATTATAATATGCAATAACAATTATAATGTTATATAATTCGGCATCTTAACTCTGCCCTCCCAATATATTCTTGATAATTTAATGTATGTTCGCAAAAACTTAGATATGCTGGATCTGGTGAAAGACCAGCATAATTTAAATACTAGAAACAGCGACAAATTGGTCATTCCATGTTTCATCTACACTTCATATCTATTCAAATGAAATAAAAAAACATTTCATTCAATTTAGGCCCTGAGAAGGCGCTTATGAACATCGAAACTACCACCGGTTCGGTCAAACAACCCAGTCATCGAGAAGAACAGACAAGAAACTCGATCTACTCTATCTTATCTTGATGCATATTTTTATAAACATAGTCAGATAGTTATATTTATTCTTGGTGAATGCACAGTCACTTGCGTCATTTCCAGGCGTCACCATCGTTTACATATACTACCCTACCACCCTATAATAACATTTAGATATTCGTCTCTATGTGCGTCTGTGTTATTTCTTTACTTCCTCACTTAGGATTTCTTTAGACCACAGTCAAACACTGTAACCTCACCGATATTATTAATACGAATGTTAGTTTGTTTATTACACTTTCCCTCTTTAACTATTCATCCGATCATCAAAAATATTTGCATACACACCGACACGGGTGTAGAAAAGTATATAGGGTCTTAACTCAGAAAAAGTACTGTTCTTGAAAGGTAGGCTAAATGTACATCAGCGTCAGACGCAAACAAAATCTATAGTCGTTACAAACAACTTTGGGATAAGATTCGCGACAATATCAATTTAATGGCGCTTCACACTACCGTTGAATGCTACTTCAAAAATAGCCGTTACCAGGGCAGGTTTAAGAGGGTATTAGAGGACCCATATTTCATTTAGTAGTAAATCTTTTTACTGTTATCTAATTTTTACTCAGGCGGACTCCTTGTTATCTAATTTACGTAGTAGAATTTAACGTATATTGAGACAATGTTTTGATTTTTGTTATGGGAGTGACACATACTCTGTAATCGTTAGGTAAGTATATGGGTGTAAAAAGAGAGCGAAAACTTTTTTTTCAATTGTTTTCTTTCTATCATTATCCTGTTTTATCTTTATATATATAATTCTTCTGTCCGTGTGTATGTGACTGAACTCCTCTTAAACGGATGGACTGATATTGATGATTTTTTTTTTGGATTCACAATTGGACCCGGTATGTGGCGCTGTGGTTGACTTTTAGATTTTTTTTTATTATCAACACAGGACAACGTTCCCTCGGCCTGCTAGTATGAATATAATTTTTATACAATACACATTTTAAATATGTAACACTAATGATTATTTTATAAATATTTGTTAAATATCACTTGTGCTACTTTTTCTTGTATTCCTAGTATGTTTTATTGTATTATACTTACTAATCATTACATAGTATAAAATAAAGTCCCCTACCGCGTCTGTCTGTCTGTCTGATAAACTCAAAAACTACTGAACGGATTTTCATGCGGTTTTCACCAGTGGATAAAGTGATTCATGAGGAACGTTTTGGTATATAATTTGTCAAGGATTTATTTTTAATCAGGGCGGGACAACGTCTGCCGTGCCCGCTAGTATTATATATGTGAATGTGAATTTGTTTGTTTATTACACTTTCGCATCTTAACTACTCAACATATCATCATTAAATTTTGTATACACGTTGTCATATGTACAGAAAAGGACATGACGTTGAGTATTATTATCTTGAAAAAAATATTGTTCCCGAGGTATAGGTTAAACCTAGTGGCCGAAACCGCAAGCAAAAGCTAGTAATATAACTACCATGTTTATTTAACAAACAATATATATTGTTATAGTGCAATTAGGAAATAATTACAATTTAGAAGATTATACGTATACCAGTATAAGAAGTAGTATATATTAATTTGTAAACCAAACATGTGTATAAATTATTTTATATCAACGACTTCACATCCTTACATTATCGATCAGAATGTACAGGTCAGATTGATCTAGAATGAATCAAAGCCAAGAAAATAATTTACAAGATACATCAACACATCACAAGAATGAATAAAAAAATCGGTTGTCTGTAAAGTCGGTTTAAGGGCGATCGGTTTACGTGATAACGACTCGGACGCGTCAGCCGATGGAGTGGAAGAAAGATGAATACAAGCCGAACGCTTGGGCCGATCGCGCCTCTCTATCGCTTGTTCCGCGCTCTCGTTTGCACGCTCGGCTCAGGCGGGACGTGACAATGAGTCATGCTTTTCCGTGCGTGCAGCCGGCGTTCGTCGATTTATAAGACGTAATCACGCCAAAAAAATGATTTACAATGTTGTTCACAATTTAAATTATTTATTATGTAATATAAAAAAAAAAAACTACGAAAAAATGCACACCTAATTATCGAATATTAGTATTTCAATACTCATAAGTTACTCCATCCGTTCGGGATTTTAACTTTTTACCCCTTTAAATTATATAACCCCTACATACCGAGTCCGATCCTGGTTTTGATGTGTCACCAACAAACTCCTTTGCGACTTATAACTGCGATAGTTGGGAGTGAACGTGCTTCGAGTCCTTGAACACTATAGAAATTTAACACTTAAAAATAATAATGATATTTATTATTTTCAAATTTACTTTGTGCTACATATTATAAGGCTAAATATGCTTGATTTTTTTTGTTATTAATTAGTGTATTTCAATTATAGATATGTGTAGCAAAGATACATTTTCTTTATTCCAAGTGTTTATTTTTGTTGAGATAACATTATTGTAATAAAGTTAATACAATTCCATTTTTTTATTATTATTATTTAATGTAAAATTATCTCGTATAATCATATATACGGTAAAAAAATGTTAGCAAAATATTACCCTCCATTCTTACAGTTATTTAAAAATAGCTATAAAAATAAGTGACCATTTTTTTCCTAAAAGACAAACTTAATCTAATTATGTAACGTATAAGCTTGTTTTCGAAACTAAACCAATAATACAAATGTTAACATTGTTACTTGCATAATGATACAAAGGGCACAGTTGTACTTCTGTGAATTTTGTACGAGATGTTCTACTGAGTACAGTTCGAAGGTTACCGGTGACGTCATAGCTCCCGTTTGCCTTCCTACGCATAACCCCAAATTGTTATGAACAGTACGGCATGTTTGAAAAACACTACCAATTATTATTTTTTTAATTTGATATTTAACTTCAATTGATAACAATTATGAGTATACATTAGGGTGAGCCAAAAAAACTAACCTATCGAAGTTATAGGTTAAAATGAATCTATTTACCGAAAGAAAAATGTCTGCGGAAGGCAGAATTTTTAGCTCAATTTTAAAAGGTGTCGGTGAGCAGTCAAAGTTTCCCATTTAAATAACACGTAAAAAAAACTTTTTTCATTTATAGTATCATAACTTTTAAACCGTATGTGCTAAAATTTTTTACATCGCAGATTCTTGTAGAGTATAAAATTTCCTAAACAACTATGTTGATTAGGATTTTTTGAAGCCAAAAATTCGTGTATGTAGAGGTCTTGAAAATATGAAAAATTCAAAATATGCAGTTTTTGTATTTCTTTATTAAAAATATACAAAGTAAACAAAAAAAACTTAGATTAACATGGATCAAAATACCGAAAAACTATTTCTTGGTGTCGAAATTTTCAAAAATAATTAGTTTTTACAGTTATTAATTTTTTAATCTAATTAAAATTATTCATATACATTGTATA
Organism: Antheraea yamamai; assembly: GCA_036509395.1. Classification (NCBI taxonomy): domain Eukaryota; kingdom Metazoa; phylum Arthropoda; class Insecta; order Lepidoptera; family Saturniidae; genus Antheraea; species Antheraea yamamai. The sequence continues at coordinate 3,160,114 of AP028444.1, read as the reverse complement.
CTGAAACTGCATATTTTGAATTTTTAATTTTTTCAAGACCTCTACATACACGAATTTTTGGCTTCAAAAAATCCTAATTGACATAGTTTTTTAGGAAATTTTATACTCTACAAGAATCTGCGATGTAAAAATTTTTAGCACATACGGTTTAAAAGTTATGATACTATAAATGAAAAAAGATTTTTTTACGTCTTATTTAAATGGGAAACTTTGACTGCTCACCGACACCTTTTAAAATTGAGCTAAAAATTCTGCCTTCCGCAGACATTTTTTTCTGTAAATAGATTCATTTTAACCTATAACTTCGATAGGTTAGTTTTTTTGGCTCACCCTAGTATACATATTCTAAAGAATAAAAATTACTTTAAATAAAATATGTTAAGATTTTAATTTCAATATATTTTTAATCTTGCAACTTAAACATCAACACAAATTACAGTCAAGCGCAGATTGTTTGATCATTGACTGTTTCTTGAGCAAAGTTAATAGAGAATCATAATCTATAATTGGCTGTATAATTATTAATTATGTTTCTTAATATACAATGTTATAATATTTGTTCCATAGTTTATAATTAAATCAACAAAATAACCTAAACAAGTGTAAAAACACATAAAGAATAATATTTAGGCTAGAAATAGGCACTCAGTATCAAATATAATACTACAGGATCGAAGAGTTGTAATGTTTCGATTATTACTGATATTACACCCGAGTTACATATACCATATGTAATAAAAGTTAATTGTAATTTTGCATCAAATTATCGAAATAGTCTTACTTACCTTACTGTCTACTTTAGTATCTGACGTTGAAAGTTCACTACAAACAAAGTAAATATTAAACAAAACAAATAAAATGAATGTGGTTTTGTTCAAAGACTCGAAGAGTTTTCCATCTATAACAAAATATTGACGAGAAAGCTGTTTAGTATTCTAGGTTTTCAGTTTAGTGATTTATTTGTACACGTTTCCATCTTTTATTCAATTGTACAGTTGTTTTTTAGTGTTAATATAATATATATCTAGAAAATAATACATGACTTCAATGTGGATAAGAGTAGTTGAATAGTCACTGATGTACGCGATGAGAAAGAATATATTCTAACACTACGTTTACCGCAATTAAGCATAATTTAATCTGAAATAAATGTATATATTACAAGTCGTTTTTTATACATATTATTTCCTTGTTATATAAATGTGTTGTTCTGTCTATATACATGTTAATTAGGCGGTAGATGTATATTGTAAAAGTTGCTAATCATACATACGGCATCAAAAAGTTTCTATCTATCTATCCGTATAGCTTCAGCTGAAGTTAAGCGACGATATTATACCACGTTAAGCCTAGATAACTAGTACTCAAATGCGGCCGCAAAACATACAAATAAGTAAAGATGAGAACAATTGCGAAATTTATTTACCACGGTAATTCTGAAATCCTAATTTTATTTCGCGCGCAACATATATTCCCATAATTATAATACCCTAAGCAATGGCTATACCGAATAAATGCGATTCATCGTAATACGTCTTTAAATAAAATAGAAAATACAACGACCAATCAATGCTTTAGTAAGAATAACATTTCGAAAAATCACCGAAAACTGTTAATCTAATTGCAAAAATCAAGTGTTACCAATTAAATACAACCATTATTATTAATGATAACGAATACAATTATTTCTGTAACCCATGTTATATTGATTACTACATAATATATTAACCCCCATTACCTATAACTCTTCGGGGATATATTTTCATCTTGAGGTAACATGAGTAAACAGACGGACATTAAAAAACTCCTAGCATCAAGGTAATATTTCACCATGATGCTTGTCTTTGTCAAAACCTTACGGTAATTGAAGGCTTCGAAAGTAATTTGAATGACGTCATGCCCTCCTAGTACTGAGCTGTCAGTCCTCTAGTTAAACTAATCTCAACCAATGAACTACATTGTCCTACGCATGCGCAGTACACCGTTTGCCCCATTTCGTCACGACAAGAAAATATACATCGCTGAATAACTTTATAATAAATGTAAATATCGAGATATTTTTAAATACATCGACCTCTTTAATTTTTATATCAGTACATAGTATAAAACAAAGTCCCCCATCGCGTCTGTCTGTCTGTCTGTTCACGATAAACTCAAAAAATATTGAACGGAATTTCATGCAGTTTTCACGACTGGATACAATAATTCATGGGGAAGGTTTTAGTATATAATTTATCAAGGTTTTTTTTATAGTCAGGGCGGGACAGCGTCTGCCAGGCCCGCTAGTATAGAATAATTTAATCATTATTGATGTATCGAGGTTTCTATTTACTTACAAGGATAATTCAGACTCCGTCATTATTTCGCATTCTAGAAGTGTGAACACAGCAAAATAGAAACTCAAAACTAATGGTTATTCAACAAGGGTACTCTTAGGTTGAATATTTGAATACAAATGCGAGGAAAAGACGCCGGCTCTCAACTGGGATCGCTTTCACGAATAGATACCGGGATAAAATTTCATTGAATCTTTTGTGTAACTAAGTGAAAATATTTACAGTTAGTATACATACGCTACGTCCATTATACAACTTGTAATGCAGCAAATAAGCATTACCTGAACTTCAGAAGGCAAATCCATATTTAAATATTCAATTATTAATTATATGAGGCTGCGAAATTAAAAACATACGATGGAATGGAAACTTTTGTATTACAGTGTAACGTTTTAATTAAATAAAATACAACAAAAAACTAACATCCATCCAAGTAATGACCGCGCTCGACGTTGCTTAACTTCGGTAATTGAATGAGAACCGGTGCATGCAACACTCTACCCGACACAGTGTTTACCGCCACCACTTTTCATCACACAAAAACGGATCAGACTGTCAAAGCCCATAAGAAGAGTCACTCCAAAAATACGTTTAAAAATTAATATTTATCACACAGGATATATTAAAATTAATCTTTAAATGTGTAACTACGAATCGAAGTGTGATCAAATAGTTACAATTTAAACCAAGAGTATGGGATCAACGATTCGATATGTGATCAAAGAGTTACAGCTTAGATATAACCAAACGCAGGTGTTACCACTAATAAAGGTGTGATCGTTTAGTGGACCCGAGTGGGGCTTGCTACACGTGGTTTACTCGAATGGGATTGGACATCTGAAGTGGCTTTCATGGTGGTGGTACAACCAAAATCATTGAATCAGTATCTCGTACGTCTCATACATAAGGCGAGTGACATTTGGGAGGTTGGACCAATATTATTATGAGAAATGTTGTCAATAACTGAAGAGCAATATTTATAAAAAATGCATTACTAATTTTATTTATTATAAGTTACGTAAATTGGAACATAGATTTAAATACAAAGTAATGACACTGCATAAGCAAAGCATTGATATTAGCTAACGTGAGAACTTAAACACTGAATACGATTTATAATATGGAAAAGTTTTTATTGAACCAGACTCATGAAACTTTGGTTATTTGTTATACTTTGTTGTTTAGTTATGATTTCAGCGAATACGACTTACGCCGAAATAATCCTTACAACATTGTAAAATAGAGTTTAAAGTAGGTAAGTGTCGTTTTGTAAATACTTTCAACCGTTTCCATCTTGTTTAAGCTTTTGGGGAACGGTTAATAACAATTTGTCAAGAAACTTGAAAGAATTTATAGGAACACTTAGGCATAAAACAATAGGCTACTATTATTTATGATAAATTTTTATTTACTGACATACATGGAACACAATACATGTACGTAATTTTGTAATATCCTCCAATTTGGGTAGTGGTGTAATAGCGTATCTACCCTGAGGAGACCCATACCTAGCCTACCAAACCCTGTGATGCTCAGTGCGGATTTCGCGCTTGGTGAAACTCATCGAGAAGAAAGCATTACTAACCACAGAATATAGAGCAGTAGCGTGTTTCGATACGGCGTCAGCTATCTCATTTCCAATAGAGCCGGCGTGACCTGTGATCCATGTGGTGTGTACAATGTAAGGCGAGCGTGTGTTAATGAGTTTTTGTGTTTTGGAAACTAGAGGGTGTGTATTGCTTCGATCATGCAAAGCTCCTATAACCGCTTGCGAATCAGAGTATATGGGAGATGTAAATACGGATAATTAGAGTTAGCCCAAGAACAGGCGTTGTATATACTAAAGAATTCAGCCTGAAAGACTGAACATGAGCTATAGTTTATATTTATTGATAGAAATTTGTTGGACCCCCATATAGGCGATGAAAGCTGCTCCAACGGAGGAATCTTTCAACTTGCTGTCAGTGTCAGAGTCAGTGTAGATATTGAGTATGGTGTCGAGAGTGGTATTGCTGCTATTTGGAAGTATATAGGGGGTAATGTAGACTCTACACGCGGGGTGTAATAGCAGCTGAGGAGGTGTAGGTTGTTTAAGCATCCCTAGGTTGTCCCTCTAAGTTTTGCGTGTTTACCATCTAAGACTGCATCGTCATTCATGATCAGATGAGATGAAACGCTAGAATATACAAAGTGTAAAAAAAATTTAAGAAATTTTTTCGGTATAATAAATGTTATTATTATTATATACATATTATACTACTTGGTGGCTAAATATTTATTACAAGTAGATATAAATAAAACTTCTAGGTTATATGAAAAAACGGATCGCCTAACTTCAGTGAAACCTCTGTTCTAACACTTAGCGAACTCCGTAACTTTCCCAGAGTTCCATCTCTGGATCGTGACGATCCCGATTAATTTATTTCGGTATATGCGAGCTTATTGGTTTTCGTTGTTCAGCTTATTTTGTTCTGTTACGACGAGGAGAACTTGTTCGGAATAAAAGAGTTTGTGTAGTCTATTTTGTTGTTTTTATATCTAAGTATTATGGCTACTTCTATTCTTTCTATAAGAATTTAGGATCTACCACCGGCGTAGACCGTGTACAATAACAATATACCACTGAATCCTAATCCTAACTAGTTCTAACTAATATTATAAATATTAGTTATATGTGTCACACTACAATGTGAGTTTATTTGTTTTTTGTTCGTTACGCTTTCACGCCTAAACTGTTAACTGATCGTTATGAAATGTTGCATAAACCTTGTCAAGAGTACGAAAACGTTTTTTTATATTATAGAAGCAAACGAACAGGTGGGTCACCTGATGGTAAGTAATCACCGCCGTCCATAGACACTAGCAACACCAGTGGAGTCGCAATTGCGTTGCCAGCAAAGTGTATCGTTTATTTTCAAAGAAGTGCTTTTCCTAAAGGATAGCCAGCCCTAATCTACATTAACGAAAGCGAAATTACGATCAAAACCTAGTAAAACTATAATACAGGCTTTTATGTTGATCGGTCAAGCGGTGTTTAAGTTAATATAATGACTAACAATAGTCTATACCTCTCCTGTATATGTATATCAGAGTACGACTTTCTAGTAGTCGCTACAGTATCTTTGATCAACTTCATGGTTATAAAATACTTGATTTTTCGTAACTATATAGATAAAGAAGGCAAGACGAAATAACTAAATGAAATATATATTTAAAATTTCATAAAAATGGGTCCAGCCATTTCGGAGAAGTTCAAACACTAACACCGTGACACGAGATTTTTATATACTAAAATATATGAGAGGAAAAATGAAAATAATACTAGCGACAGATACATGGAGGAATAACAGTTTAACGTTGTAAAGGTGTATCAAGTAATAAAATTCATAAACCCATGAGAGATTTAAGTATGAAGGTGGAAGAATATAGCAGTGAAAGAAGACATATTAAGTATGGATTATCTAGTATGAGTATAAAATTTTAAGAACTGTATTGACTGCTGAAAGAGGAAAGTCAAATGGCTAAACATGTTGTGCCGACTCAAACGGAATAACAGTAAGGTGATAATGATAAACAGAGCGAAATGGTAACATAAACAAATTTGATATGAGTTTTGAAATGTGTCAGAGTAAGTCTATAACATTGCCATGGTTGGTTAGAAGGTTTGTATGATGATAGAATCTCTCTCTATTTTTTTATTTCTTGACATATAAATTCCAGTTTTTCGGCCTTCACTTACTTACCCATTAGGCCATTCACTTACAAGAATTTAGCCAGGAACATTGTAAAGCCAGATAGTGAATAGACTCATTAAAGAAGAACGTACATATTCAATTTATCACAATTGGTGTAATGCGAAAACAGTTAAAGGAACAAAAGAAAAGGGAACAAAGTATACAAGTTCTATAAAACACCGATAGAATTACTTAGGCAACTGGGTAAAGTTCTCCCGAAGTTATATTCGTGGGATCGTTACAGGCGATCGTGATGGAGCCGATTAATTCGTTTCCGACGATGTTTGCCTATTGTATCGAGTTTTTTTAGGTTATTCGGATAAACGAACAGTGATTTATATCGTCGTCCATAAAAATATAAGAGAATTTATTTGTTTTTACGATCCTTTAAATATTTGCCTAAAACTTTGTTCGGGAGCTCATTTTGTTTCAGCCGAAACTTGGATAAATTAGCTATAAAACGCGGATCGAATAAATGTGAAAAGTTATTTATATAGCACTAGATGTTTCCTGTGATTTTGTACGCATTATTTTCGTTTTAACCTTATATGCTGTAACGTATCGTGTGACGTCTATTCTTACTTTTACTTTTTACTTTATTGTTACTGATATTATCAATGTAAATGTGATTTTGTTATAATAGGCTTCTATTTATAAAAATACTACGGCACTGCACCATGAACCTGTGATCCAGTTAGACTTTTTCGTTCGTGTCCGTTCGCGGTCTTTGTACCAAATGATCTAAAAAGCCGACAGAGTGGTGCACGCAGAGCATGACTATTCTCGCCTTGATCAGGCAAATATGCTTAGTTGGCAGACTTGTCTAGTTGCACCAAGTCTGTCGACTACTAAAGGGAGCATAGGAGATAGTGCATTCCTTCTCACCGTAACCTTTATTGCAAGTATGACTATTGCAGTATAAGGTATAGCAAGTTCATTCATACAGTTTTTTGGTTAGTTAAGCAATTTTTGATTAACTTATTTTTTTAATTCTATATATTTTTAGTATTTTACCACGATCTCACTTCTTGTTAAATTATGTTGTGGTCCAAGATAGTAATAACGCTTAACCTAGAGAATTTGGATTTCAAGTAGAACTGCCGGAATACCCCCATAAGTGCTTTGCGATAGATTCTCAACTTAAGGGGAATCTTCTCTAAAATAAAACTCACTGTGAATATGAAATTTAGATTATTAAACGCGAGATCCAAATACTTTACCACCAACATATTAGAGCATTAATAAACTATTATCACTATCATATAAAGAGAAAATCGAAGACCCTGAAATAACGAATTAAAAATATAACATTCCTGAAGCTATAAAACTCGATCAACTCTACTTATATATATGTAAATATGAATTATAAATAACTCGAACATGATAATTATAATATGTAAATGTAATTTTTACCCCAACTCTACTGGGGGTGTGCGAAACTTCGCCAAACTTCTCTCCTGGGACTTAAACGCTTTTTCGCCCGTAGATTATTATTTAGTAACGCTGTAATATGAAATATTACTTTAATGTTGGCAATACGTTACGCTGTTACGTAACAGATTGTACTAGCGAAAGTGTTCGCATATTATTTCTAACAAAAACGATTGAAACGACAACAAGAGTTAGTATACATAGTTACTGCGTTTGTTGGTCTCACTGTAAACAGTTTTAAAGTTATAATTATAATGTTTACAGATTCAGTAATGGCGTGAATTATGGAATCATCATAAGGAGCCTGTAAGAAAGCCACTGCAGGCAGTAGGCCTCTTTTCAAATGAAGGTATGGGCATAAACACCCCGTGAAAACGCTATTGGCGACTTCTAATTCCGAGAAATACATTTTTTATATTTTCCCTCATACAGTGGCATTATAAGAACATTTCTCAGGTTCAGGCTTCCTCATGATGTGTCACCGCCAGCCGATAGTGCTACCAATTTAAGCTTGTAATTAGTTGGTATATACCGGGGTTCGAAACTGTGGACATTAGATTGATATACCAACGGTAAAACTGGGCAACCACCACAAGTTCTTTTATGAAACTGTGCACTATACAGCTATTACACAGTACGTAGTACGCAGCTGTTTATACTAAACCCATTAATATTATAAAAGAGAGAGTTTTTAGGAATGGTGTAATGTTTGTTACTCTTTTACGCGAATGTACTGACGGATGTTGATAAAACTATACAGCATTATAGCTTATACGTCACAATAACACATATGCTATAATATATAAATATATTATTTGAATTGACTCAGAAAAATTATGTATAAAAATGAAAACGCAGATGACATTGTGGGCTGCTGCTAGTATTACATAAAATAGATGAAATTTTCCATGTAAGTTGTCAGATACAAAAAAAGGACACAGCGGTACCGTACATTCAGAAAAAAATGCCGTTCCCCTGGAATACATCATATTTACTTTAACGCGAGTAAAGCTGCGGTAAAAAGCTACTTTACATATTAATATAATGTATATTTTAATAAACTATAATGTGTAGAAGCAGATTTAGCTGTCTTCGTATGTATTTAACTTTTAAGCACGTGCCAAAAATATACGAAATTCGGAAACAAATTCTACTGGTAGAGTACTAAATACGTTAAACTCTTTGGTGTCATCAAGGGAGGTTATGATTTTCGCATTTTAAACGGAAACATAGAAATACCGAAAAGGGTAAAAATAAATACGTTGTCTATAATTCCATTGTAGCCGTTCCAAGCATTCGCTACGTATTCGTAGCATATATAAATGTAGCGTAGTTTAGCTACGACAGATTCACATTTCCTACGCCGTTCGTAGAAAATAAATATTTCATATAAATTAAATTTTTATTAACGGTGAAAGCTGATTCTTTCGCGTTTAATTAAAAGAAAATTAATTATAATTATACTAGTTATGTAGGCTTTAACAAAAGGCTATTGAATAAGTAGCCGATGACGCGATTAGCTGATAAAATCATTCGCGTTTTTTTTGTGAATATGGAATAGGCAGCAACGATTTTTATCTACATAAGAAAGCTAACTTCAATGAAAAAACAGGATCATATTTAGGTGAACTAATTTAGGAGCAGTATTTAAACTACATATATGATATGATTGTAGTATCTCATATGTTAAACTGAACTTATAAGAGAGATCAAAGAAATAAAATGCTTTTTTTTAATTATGAATTTATGAATAAATTCTTTTTACTCTGTACACTGGTGAACCATTTTTTTTCTCCATGGGGAAATACCTAACGGATATCCATCTCGCCGGGTAGCAGAGGATGGATATGCCCGAGTCGCACAGACTAAAACCCCATGGTACCTTCTTACACCTTTTGGCCGGGGGAGCAGGGACTGTCTAATGGACATTACGTCTACTCTTCCGACAGGTGTTGTCCCCTCCTAAGGGGCCCCGACTGCGGCCTGAGGGGTCAAGATGGTAGACCTCTCAAGAGGGAGTGGGTGTTACCTCCTGACAAACTGTGGGAGTCGCATCGGCATAATGCACCTCCACCACATGGTGAACCTAATCCCAAAACGTTTTTTATTTCAAGTAACCAGCTGATTAATAAAATATAATATTAAAATAAACTTCACTTCCTGAAGCTGACGCGGTAACGCATTCAATAAATTATTTTATATAGTTCTCAAATTGATCTAGTAAAATATTTGTCTAGGGGACCCCAAAGAACATTGAAATGGGGCAAACTGAACGAAGATGTCTCCGTCATTGGTCAATCTTATGCACAACAAAATACTAAGAGGGAAGGAGTGTTCTAGTGCACTAGGATGACGTCTACAATATTGCGTTGGATTAATTTCTCATGGAATGGTCACAAACATAATTAAATAATAGATCTAAAATTACTATTTAAAATTAATATAACAGTGTTTGAATTTTAAACGCACTAAGGGGCTAAGAGGTTTATAAAAGCGTCCGCGACATAGCCTCCGGGTGCTAATATAAATTTCATAAGGCGACCTATCATCACGGCATTGTTTTATTAAAAGACCGTTGCTTAAGCTCGATTCGCATGAAATCGCGACCACATTTACACCATTTTATGTATTGAGTACGTTACTATAACAATAATTTTGTATTATTGGTGTCTAGTTTCGTCTGTACATGTAGTTTTTCTTTATTATTTTGTGATCTATATTTTTATAAAGGGCACCGATGACCAAGACATTTAAAAATAAAACGTTTTGTTTTGACTGATTTTTATACAACACAAATTTTGTACAGCACCCGATATTTGATTCGGCACGTCGAAGGAAAGAGTACGTCCGGCTAAGATCGACTTACTTCGGTTTTTCAAGCGTTCTCCCTATCGCACAGTTATATGAAACCGAACTTAGCCGACTATCAACTATCTCAGTCTCCTACCCGACATGCCAAATCAAAAGCACGATACAATACGTAAAGTATAATTCAATTCTCAATTAAATGTATTATACAAATTGGTAAGTATACATTTAGAAATCATGTAAAACACCCCTTTATTAATTTTCTATCAGTTTTGGTGGGATTTGGTGCACAAAAAGCATACATTATTATATAATTGATGGGTTATAATAGGTATCAAATGTATGTATTTTAATAATAAAAAACTACTGCGTATAAAACACGTGAGGATAGGAGGGTATTATAATTTTTTTTATCCAATATTTATAACAAGTAATTAAAATGTTTGATTAGAGATAAAACGTTACCAAAAGAATTTATACAAGTATGATGCAATCTTCTTTAATTTACGTAAGTGGGTGATATGAGCGATAAAAAAATTAGAAAAAAGATAAATATTACAATTGTTTGTGATATTGTAAGACGTCTCAGATCGAGATTGACTTATGCGGGTCAGACAGAAAATGTTTTACCGCGGGGAAATCGAAAAGCACTCGGAACTAGCCCGCATGCATGACTGGATTATTGAATCTAAGGAAACGAAAGAGATTAGAGTGGTGCTCAATTCTTTCTATCTAGTAGTGACATGGGAAAGATTTGGCTGTGGAAGCACCCTCGTCTCTACCTACTTTCATAGTAAAACAGAAGTACTCGTAATGCAGTGTTCTTAGACACGATACTTTCTAACTCAGTCTTTATCACTCTATTAATATTAGCTTTATGTCTAGAGTCTTTATAAGGTTCTCATATATTTTTATATTATTGTGCTATAAGATAAAGTATAAACATAGTCATTGTTATAAAGTATCGTTTGTCCATAATCTTATCTAATATTAAGTAACAATGTAATGAAAATTGCTAATTAATCCACAAACCTAATTAAAATTTAAGTACAGCGGTATAGATATAGGAAGAGATTTTTTTTTTTAATTGAAGGTTATATACTATTTGGCGGAATACTAAAAAATGAGCATGTAGGTGGTAGAGCCAAGCTGAAGCTATTACTGGTTTCAGCATGAATGGGTCGGCTCGCCCGGGGTAGTACCACCCTCTCACAGAAAACCGACGTGAAGTAACAGTGCTTGCATTGTTGCGTTTCGTTCGGTCAGTGAGAGCGCCGAGGTCCCACTTCCCTTCCCCATTCCCCGGCCCCCTAAACACAGGTTGGCAACGCACTTGCGACTCTCCTGATGTTGCTTAACATCAGGTGAATCGCCTGTTCGCTTGCATCCTATAATATATGAAAAAAATGCGCATCATGTTTTTATCCTCTGGCTTATTGCTGGATCCACGTGGAAAATAAAGTAAGGTAGAAGAAGTAAGGTAAAAATACGTCATATACTGAAATGCTGAATGCGCTTTATGCACGTAATCAGCACCAAGTGTGTTTAGTAAAACTAAAAAAATCGATCAAACCTCTGTCATCTTATCATGTATATAGATTTACATTTTCTCATAATTTGAATTAAAATATTTTCATTATCATTACATAGTATAAAACAAAGTCCCCTACCGCGTCTGTCTGTCTGTCTGTTCGCGATAAACTCAAAAACTACTGAACGGATTTTCAAGCGGTTTTCACCAGTGGATAAAGTGATTCATGGGGAACGTTTTGGTATATAATTTGTCAAGGATTTTTTTTTATAATTAGGGCGGGACAACGTCTGCCGGGCACGCTAGTTAAAATATAATATAACACTCTTCCATTATTATTATTTGTGTGAAAAATTATAATGAACTTAGAGTAATTTATTTATCATTGTTACAGCTCGGTGTAGCAGATGGTCTAACAAAAACATGAGCGCTGAGTATTATTACATATTAAAAGGCAGACGGTGTAAGCTAGCTCGTAATTAGCTGGTTATTCACTAGAAGATTCGGGTCTCCTTGTAAATACGGAGAAAGGAAAATGTAAGCTATATGTTTAACACACAAGCATTTGTGCATTGGCAATTACTTCAACACTCATTGAAGTATAATTCAATCCATCTTTAATGGATTTACAAAATTTCGGTATAATTATTTTAATAATCATTACATAGTATAAAACAAAGTCCCCTACCGCGTCTGTCTGTCTGTCTGTTCGCGATAAACTCCAAAACTACTGAACGGATTTTGTTGCGGTTTTCACCAGTAGATAAAGTGATTCATGAGGAACGTTTTGGTATAAAATTTGTCTACGATTTTTATAATCAGGGCGGGATAACGTCTGCCGTGCCCGCTAGTATATTATATAATAAATAATTACTAATAGGTAACGCTAGGTTATGTTTGATTGTAAGTAAGTTTTATATTATCTAGCGTAATTAATATCTGCTTCGGGTTTACACATCTAGAACTGAAAAAATGTGTAATGAAATAAAATAGCAATGGAATCACCGAACGTCAATCTGTCAATTCTGTCAATATTTTTGAATATTTGTCTCACTTCTTGTAAGAAAATGTTTGTAACCCATATTGTTTATTTTTCCGTATTATTTTTCAAACATTTTATTTGGCTAGGCAGGGCGGGAAACTCGAGCAGTGAAGGTGAGCGTTGATGCGCATCTCAAAGGGGGCCTCCTTAAACCTACACCTGGGTCGCAAGTCCTGGGAACTGCTCTGAGTTTCTCCCTCTGCCACACGATGGACCCGGCACCCGCACGGTGAATCCATGGAAGGCTAAGAAGTTCGTCTCTCTCTATATACAAACATTGTTCTGATAATTACAAGCACGGCAAAAGAAGGATTAACCAAATTGGTGCAGCTGTTTTCAAGTAGGGTTCTTACACGTATTGGGCAATGGATTTTAATTTATATAGACACTTTTCTGTACCATTTATCCGATGGCGATGATATTTAAAAGACTTTTTACGTTCACTATATTAATGCAATAACTTTTCGATATATGGCGCATGGGTATAATAAATGAGAGTATTTTGTATAACGTACCCACCTAAAATTCGACAACTGAATTTTATTTATACAGATGAAAATGCTTACGATTGTTAGTAACAAATAAAAAACATTGTGTGGTTTTATGAGACCACGATGTAAGTGAAACTTTTTTTCGGATCGTCGGCATTTAACTGAAAATTATTTCATTTATGGTATTAAACGTGATTTTAAGTTTTTAATTTTAATATTTGGAAAATGAGTATGATAATGGAAAATCAATCGTGGACAAGATATCCTTTCCGTAGAAGCACGAACTCTCTCGGCATTCTGTCTCTTGTATGGTAAAAATAGTTCGTCGTATATTTTCGCACTATTCTTGGTGTATTGTTGTCCATTACGATCAAGTGGACAACAGCATTTACTCCAATACACTGGTCAAAACACATAAACACCGCGGAGCATTTGGCTGCTCTGCCGAACGCCTTTCACTTTACCTCTACTTCACGGCGCTGTAATGCGACATGCGATAGATGGACGAAAAAATTTGAGATGATGGAAAGTTGCACTTTAATTAATTGAACATTCATAAAATAATAATGTTATATAACTATTTATACAATTATATAAATAAGTTTATAATAATTATAATAAGTTTATAAACCCTACCAGTAAGACATGGGTTCTCCTTGGCAGCGTCATCAACAGATCGAAACTTACCTGAAAGAATAATATAAGAATTAACAAATTTATTCTCATGTTACCGTCGATTTATGTTTGCGTGCATACATGAAATGGTATAAGAGTTATTGTGCAGATGCAAGCTGGCAGTTAGGTATATAGGACCTTTATGTGAATTATTTTATATATAAGATAAGATAAAACATATGTCCTCTATAGTTGTTTTTCTCAGCGATATTACCTGGACGACCGGGCCTATCTCATTTCTTTAAAGAGACAATTATTTTATTACGCTGATGAACAACGAATTCATTCTCTAGAAAGTTTTTATCAGCATCTAGTGTAAAACTGCATAAACCTCATTATATGCTGTAATATTAAATCTCCTTCGAATGGCAGGCCGAATTAATATTAAATACATTTTGTTAACTCATCTCTTTATTACGACAGGTAATAATGGCAATAAATAATAAAGTACGCGTGCGAAACCGCGAACACAGCTAGTATATGAAAATCGGTTAAGTAACAAAAGTCACCATTGAACTGTAAACGTTTCCAATGAAAACAGGTCAACCGACGTTAATGTTGCTGTTGGAAACTTTGTTGTAACATCAAAAACTGTTGTCGTCTGTATAATTGATGAGCTGTCAATCTAAGCGCTGATGTCGCTAAACGGTGCGCCTTTCAAAGTTGTTATTTCAATGTTGTCAAATTCTCTTTGTTTCAATAAGGAACTTGACGGAATCGGGTAAGACTCGTATTGTTCTTTTGTTTCGTTGGAGTTGAATTGTTAAGCGCCTTTTTATATTCCGTGGTGAACAATGAAGAACTTTTTGATTGTTTAACACATATTTTAAAACTAACCGATACTCGCTACTTCGTCTGCGTATTTTATTATTAGCCGTGCCCGCGACTTCGTCCGAGGAGAATCTTATGTAAAAACAGTGATTAATTAAGTCATCTGAATGTATTAAGTCCATTTATTATCTACATTTCTCTCGTACTTATGCCGCGTCGTCATTAAAACTACAATACCTTTTGATAGAGTGAAATGATTTTAATAAAACAAACACTAAGTTACTCCCGAGAATATGCTTTTTTCTGAGGGTTTATTGTGAACCCAGTACTTTAGCAGTGATGCGTGTTCATACAAACAGACAGACAGACAGACTGACAGACAGTCATTTCTAAAAATGATTGAAATGTATATTCTATTACTTATTCCTAGAAACCTGCAACGATTTTTTTCACGAAAATCGAAAAACTACAGACACGTTAGATTTACATTCTTAGTATATTTATAGATTACTAGATACCTGCAATATATTTTTACACGAAAATCGAAAAAGTACAGACACGTTAGAGTTACATTCTTATTATATGTTTAGAAGAAGAAGATATTAACAGTACCCTTTACCCGCTTAACATAACGCCACCTACTGTAACATGTAACGTGTACATTATATACGTAAATAATAACAGTGTGCCGAATGAGATTTACCATCAGCAACATATTTGGAACTTTAACCCACTATATAACTACCTCAATGCCCACTTACACTGTATAAGGAGTTAATGAAACAATATGTCATAATTTTTTTATTATATACATATAATATGGGCATATTGTCAATATAATTTTTGCTATTATACAAAAATTAATCTCTTGTCTGTTCCTCACAAAATAGTATTAAAGAACTCTTAAGGAAATAAACACATTTATGATCTAATATCTTATTTAGAAATACATATTCTATCTTCACAATCACTGTTAATTATAATGTTGAATTGTAAACAATGATTTGATAATTATTTATCTCATTCAAAATACAGAAAGAGATGATGTTCTAAAATTTTGCATCAATATAAATCAAGATCAGCAGTTAAGTGGAGTAGGATATAGAAAGAGTTACAAACCCACGAATCATCGCCAGTTAACACAACTGCCGAGTGTAGATTTTTCGTTCTATGATAATCATTTTTAGATCGTACTGTATTATTTTACTGTCATATTCAGTATTGTCATCTTGTCGTATTATTCATTACATCAGCCTATAAGAAATCTAAACCTCTTTCTGAAGGAAATTATAGGCGTAATCACCAGATCAAGACATAACGTTTTGGCGATTTCAAACTCAAAGATATCCGAAGTTTTATATTTTCTCAGATACAGTGATACTTCAGCTTCAACTTTTTAATAATGGTGACTCGTAGATACGAATTCTGCCAGTGTCAAATTAGCCATGGAAGAGTCACTTAATACTATTTATAGGTAGTATTGAATTTTAATTGTATAATTTTCTTCTAACAGATTAGGCCACTGAAATACCCAAGGACAAGCACAACTCTTACAAACATCATGCCTTAAATAAATATATATTTACATAATAATCACTGTTAGCTATTGCGTTATGTTAAAATTGAATTTTGTTAATACATAAAAAAAATAGCCAGAGTATAGACAAAATAAGAAAACATATACAAAAACATAGATTTAAAATCAGATGGACGGGGCATACTGTCAGCCAAAACATTATACAAGGAATATACTAAATTGGGGCAATTGAAAAAGATGTGGCCTAGAGTGTCTTCATCCAGCCCAAATTCACATATTAAGTTGTACCTGATTTTGAGCTTTGCAAGATGAACTGGAGAGCACACGTCACCAACCCTCAGATACTACAAAAACATTTCTCAATTTCAGTAATGATAGTTTATTTCATCGTAAGTCGATAGTGTTACCAATTTAACTTAGTAAATGTACGTAAATTCTAAAAAAATTATTCGTACATGCTTAGGTTCGATCCGACGGACATTATATTGAGATTGTCATGGCAAATAAAATTGACAAAAATTCCACATCCCTTCCTACATTCAAGCTATTAACAACGACAATACAATAACTTACCGGAATAATTGAAACGTGAGAATACATAGAAACTAAACGGTCCCGAAAAGGCAATTCCATACGCAATCATGAGAAATAACGATATTACGCTATAAACTCTCAACGTGGGGGGACCTACATAAATATATCTTACGTTTTTTTACAGCTATTGTTTATTTTATACGTGGTCTATTACGCGCCTATGATATTTTTACCGCCAGGTGAGAGAAAACGGTCGAGCCGTTTATCGCGCTTCTAGTTCGGTGCGCGAGTAGAATTTTTTATGTTCAAATTTTATTAGCTCAATTCTTATAACCGTTGCAGTATTGTGCCGTTTTTTTTATATTATTTTAAGTAACTATTTTTCCCAATACACATAGCGATTAATTAAATTTCAATTATAAAATCCACTACGACCTTTTAATTAAAAACTAGCTGTGCCAGCGACTTTGTCCGTGTGAAACTTTATGTAAAAAAACAACGATTAATAAAGTCATCCGAATGTATTGTCAATTTACTTATCTACTTTTCTCTCGTACTTAAGTCTCGTCGTCATTAAAAATCGAAAAAAATTTGATAAACCGAACCTATATTAATAAAACAAAGACTAAATGTTACTCGAAGATATGCTTTATGATTTTCTGGCTTTATCATGAACGCAGTATTTTAGCAGTGAGGCGTGTTCATACAAACAGACAAAGAGACATTTAAAAAATGATTGAAATGTATTTTATTACATATTCCTAGACACCTACAACATTTTTTTTACAAAAATCTAAAAAGTACAGACACATTGCTTTACATTCTTATTATATGTATAGAAGAAGACTGGTTGACACCCGCAACTTCGTCAACGTTGCTTAAAATTAAATTTTATATACGCAAGAAAAGACATAAAAAACAATGATATATTTCCTTTACAAAATTTCTTTGACAACAATCATATACATTTGCTTTCCTTCTTCTATGCATGCATACACCACTGCTTGTCGCAAGCAAGAGAGCAATATCGTAGACCGCCTTAATGCTTACAAAAATTGTAGCTTCTTAAAACTTACATGAAACTAGCGGGCCTGGCGGACGTTGTCCTGCCCTGATAATAAAAAAAAATATCTTCGAATCAGATCGCAATACCACCTACCAGGTCTAACTTTGAATCGGAACCAATCTGGAATCCTTATAAACGCTAGTAATCACCAATATAACATGTCTGTCTATATGTTTATTTTTATATTTGACTTGAAAATATCTTGACTGATTTAAATGTTTTTTTTACACGGGAATTATATGTCATTCCGAAGTTTATGACTCATAAAAATATCAATAATTCGTGCAGGAATCGTAAAATGTGAGTAAACATAAAATTACTCTCATGTAAACGCGTTTGGAGCCGCGGGCACAGTTAGTATCTAGTATAATTATATCGTAATATTATTATTAATATATTGTACATAAGTTTAAATGTATACGTAAAAATAAATATAAACATATTACGTGAGTTAGCCATCTTTTAGAATACCTCAGTTTTATATTCTTACAGCGCCATTGCAACAAATAACTGGTAGCAATTTCAAACCAATTGTTTGGTAAATAACAAATAAATGTAATAGTCAATGTCGTTGTTTGCTTGCAAGCTTTTCAAGCCGCAAACAAAAGTGTGCCTATTCTTTTATTTAGTTTGTAATTTTTATCAGTTTGATTAGATCAAATCTTGCAAGCTGATTTAAGACGAGTTCCTTTAGACCTAGGACTTTGCAATCTTCAATGTTTATTTATTCCCGAAGACAATGCACGAAACTGAAATATAAGCAAAATGTTGGTTTCAAAATGGCCGCCATAGATATTAAAGTAAATCCGATGAAATTTTTAAGCGCATTTATATAAAAGATTGTTTTTAAAAGTATCTTCTTATAATTAATTTATTTAAGGATTCATTTATGTTCTTGACATTAGATTGGTTGGTGGAGCCAAAGGCGAATAAAGAAATTGTTTTTGAATATTGTTCCTACCATTATCTACATAATATGATATATCTATATAAATAAAACAATTAAAAAGGGTGTGTTATTGTGCGCACATCCCTGAAAGTACTGAATACATTTTGATCATTTTTGAAGTTATATTTCGTTTGGCGCGTTAGGGAAAAATGATGAGAGTAATTTTTACGATGCGCGCGCACACCGTCACGAAAAACCGACACCCTGAAGTTAGCTATAGTCAACATTTTGTTTCTTTGTATTTGTTGTTTGTATTTCTTTGTATTAAAACTTTCAATGTATTAAATACCTTTTTTCTATTGTTAGTGTCGTTTTTTCTACAAATGTAGAATAAGGCGAAAGATAAAATTAAAAAAAAAATTATCTTGTTACGCCAAAGAAGTATAACTTCTAACGCGTGTACATAAGTAGACACACACTTTTTCTTTTTACTTTTAGGTCATAGATACTAGGTTCTTATTTTTTTTAAGGTCACGATATCTCCATTTAATATAAAGTCATTATGAAATTAGAGTTTTAAGAAACTATGTATATTATAATCACTACGCGTTAAGCGATGTGTGAAGTGGTGCAAGCGATGTAATACGTTTACGCAGAAGAGAGAAAGTAAACTAATAACATGATTCATAAAGAACATTTATTAGGAAAATATATTTTTACTATAATTGTATTTATGTATTTGTATTTGTAAATGCGTAAAATGTAATATATTGTTAAGCGTAGTTCATATCAACAAGTAAGCAATATGTGAGTAGATCAAAAAATTTCAACGAATATAATCGGCAGTTATCAGTTTTATGAAAATGACGATAAAAAATTAATATATATATTCGATTCAAAAACACGCGTCCTTGGCCCAGTTGCCGTGTTATTGAAACCCAAAGCGCCTCTTATGCCTTTTGCAGTGAACTCGAGCTTCGGTCGTCGGACTGAGTGCGCGCCGCATTTCGCTTTTTAATGTTGCACCGATTTACACACGTCGTTATGAAAACTTGTGATATCACTGCTTTTTTTTCAATATTACGTATATTACACGTTACATCCATTCTAATTTTGACATACGAAATCTTATGTAAAAAAACAGCGATTAATAAAGTCATCCGAATGTATTAAGTCCATTTACTTATCTTTTTTTCTCTCGTACTTACGTCGCGTCGTCATTAAAATTACAATCACTTTTGATAGACGAAATCGATTTTAATGAAACAAAGACTAAATACTACTTGAGGATATACTTTATTATTTTCTTGAAGAGATTTTATCATTAACGCAGTATTTTAGTAGTGATGCGTGTTCGTATGAACAGACATTTCTAAAATTGATCGTAATGTATTTTATTAGTTATTCCTAGACATCTGTAACAATTTTTTTACAAAAATCTAAAAAGTACAGACACGTTAGATTAACTTTCTTATTATATGTATAGATATAAATATTACTAGTGATTGAAACAGTTAATGCTAATACTTTATTTTTATTGTAACAGGAAGAAGTAACTTCACAATGCAATATAAAGGGAACGGCGAACGCCGATAGATCTACAGTACATTGACAATCGTTGCAGTTATGCCGCATTGCACTCGGCACATTTGCACATTGCACATTCTTGGCTTAAGAACTAGATTAACTTAAGTTCGAATCCTTGCAAACGTACCGGAAGATTCGATGAATATCGGGATGAAACCATAACATAGTTTTTCTAAGCCAGCCTGGCAATCTACTATCTTCCAGTTGAAAATCTGATGCCGAGCATCTGCACGTGTATTCTGGAAACTGCACTTTAGAGGCAATTCGTTCTCTAGGCTTAACTCCACCAATATTCCCTCACAACCTACAAATGTGTTTGGGTGTGTGTTATGTATACTGATTTTGTCAGAAAATCAGTCCCGCAACGTTTTCACTTGCAAGCCTGATAGCACAATCACATTAGCGGTTTCTCCTCGGAATGTGACATAATAACCCTGTAGACTTGTATGAACCATTATTTTTCCAAACTAAATGTTGTCTCATAAAATAAGGTCTTACTTTGAAATTCTGATCGACAAACTTTTTGTGTAACGTTGCAGTGGTAGGGGCAAACACTATGTCGGGTAGTGTGGAAGTAGTGTCTCGCTTGCCGTCCGGTATTAGAGAACAGTAAGAGAGAGAGTACTGCGTTCAGGCAGCATGGCAATCACTGCACACAAGCTACGCTATTAAAAGTGTTTGATGAATAATTAAACATTAGTTTCACTTCTATCTGTGTCTTTACGACACACCATGGTTTTTGCAAATATCATATGTGCTTAATGCTATTTGGATATAATAGGAATATTTTAGAGAATAAATTATCTAAAATTTTTGTCTTAAACATTTTTTTTAATTAACAGATCAGTTTTCAGTTGTTATTTTATAAATTACATCCTAATGTAACATAAAATTTAGTCTTGTTTTTTTGGTAGTATACACGTGCAAAGCCGGGACGGGTAGCTAGTCATTTATAAAGATACAAACGCAGAGGTAGTCGCAAGCGTCTTCTAGTTTTAAGGGCTAATATTACTCGCGTCCGCAGGAAGTGTACCTCTCATTCTCCTGCATGTGCTCCCCGGGAGCTGCTAAAGAGTAATAATATTTTGGCTGCTTCACGTTCTACATAAATTAAACCTTGCCAGGACAAATAAAGTTAGCTTAGCTTGGTTAGATACGCGATGGTGCATAACATATGCGAAAAAACAAAATAAAATTCGAAAAAAAAAATTAATCAATCAATCATCGATAATAAAAGATGGCTACTCTTTTAGATATACGATTTAATAAAAAAACTACTCCTATATATATACTAACATATATTATATATTTTGCATAAAAGTTTTTGCAATCGCATTATTGATATATAAAGTAATAAACATAATAATATTGTAACACAATCTTCATGTTCTCTCAACAAAAGAGCCGGTTGAAGAATCGATACAGCGCTGGAACGTGTTCTAGTGGGCAGTTTTTAGAATTTAGA
This sequence comes from Antheraea yamamai, assembly GCA_036509395.1. Lineage (NCBI taxonomy): Eukaryota > Metazoa > Arthropoda > Insecta > Lepidoptera > Saturniidae > Antheraea > Antheraea yamamai. The sequence goes on along the minus strand of AP028444.1, from coordinate 3,138,217 downwards.
CGCGCTTTTAAGTTCACTCGCACACATAAAGCGGCTTAAAGCAGAAAATATAAAGTGTTCCAACCTTTTACAGAGTGGGGAGCTTGAAGTGCTTTGAAATTTATACAACTATTCCGTAGGAAGCGATTTATCTTGAATTTTTAACGGGTTTATATTCTTATATACACGTATATCTGCTAGACTCACGGAAAATAGGTTTACCATATGACAACCAATATAATTATAGTCTAGAATAGTTTTTCGTCATTTGTATGTGACTTAGGACAACTCGTTTTGAACGATTTTTTTTTCGCTTTTCCAGCAAAATATTGTTTATATACTGAAATAAAAATCTAGAAAATTTAAGCCATTATTTTAATTGTAAATCCTTTTTTCATTTTAAAGTTTTTTCATATAAAATTCTTGGAAAATTTGGAAATACTTTTTTTCAATTTTCCATAACTTTAGGTCACTCAATGTTACTTTAATAGACCAAATTGTAATTTTTAGACAAAGAGAGACTCTTTTAGAGTATTTACACTTGATTGCCGTTAATTCAAATATTTTAATATATACAGTTACATGTAACTAAAGTCAGAATTATTTTTATTAATAGGTATTTGGCTAATTAATTCCTAATACGGTGTATATCTCTTTAAATGTAAATCGTATCGCTTTACTACAAAGGATGTTTTTGTGGCAAAATAAATTTCCGTTAAAATTACTTTCAACACATTTCCTGTAATCCGATCTTTTCACCGGAAAATACAGAAAAAAGGCCTTTCTCAGAAATTTAACGTAACATGTAAATACCAAACTATATAAGTTGACGTTAATCAGCTGTAAATACTTTCAAATAGTCTCTTATCATCTACAATTTACGCATAAGTCCATAATAGTTTTTTTTATATATCAAAAGAGGCAAACGAACAGGTGGGTTACCTGATTTTAAGTAATGACCGCCGTCCATAGACACTAGCATCGCCAAGGTAGTCACATGTGCGTTACCAGCCCATGTATGTGGGTAGAAGGGAAGGGAGATGGGGAGGGGGAGCGGAGGTGGAATTTCGGCGCTCTCACTGACCGAACGAAACGCAACAATGCACGCACTGTTACTTCACGTCGGTTTTCTGTGAGAGGGTGGTATTACCCGGGTTAGCCGACCCATTCATGCTGAAACCAGTAATAGCTTCAATGTGGCTCTATCTACTACGTACAACTACCATTAAAAGGTGATAAGTCAAAAAAAAATCTAAATTTTCCATTTATTTGCATGGACAAAATCTGAAATGAAAAAAAAAGTAGTTAGAATTAAAATTACGGGCTCAAAGTTTTTCAGTTTACACAACAAAATTTCGTGTATTTTAACAAATAACAATAATATCATTCAATGCCTTGTAAATTGTTGATCAAATGCGCAAACGGAACTATCAGATATTAATGTTAACTACATCATTCGTACGGTCTCACGGAACACGACCGTTGCGTGTGGAGTTGAACAAGCAACTGAGCCGCGCGGTATTGAACATCGATGCAATAGGCATTTACAGTTCGAACTTTATATATATGTTCAGTTCATGTCGAGTAGCCAGCCTGCCTCCGATATTCTATGATACAGTAGAAAAAATAAGTCATTATTGCAAAAAGAATCCGTACTAATATTATAAATGCGAATATGAGTTTGTCTGTCTGTTTGTTACGCTTTCACGCCTTAATTACCCTTCACATGCTTTCTTTTTGAAATAGTTTACGTTTGAAATTCAGTATATACTTTTGTGTTTCTTTGGCCTCAACTGGACGAAAAGATAATTCCAATATTTTATTTTATTTTTTTTGTTTTAATAATATGTCTTTCCATTTTTATTTTATACATGTTGTGTTCATGTCCATTTTTGTTCATCGAAATCAGTTTTGTGGACCTTAAATAAATTAATAATTTTATTCACAAACATACTGTTCCCGACTGATACACCAAATCTATATTAAAGCAAGCGAAACTGCGGACAAACGTTAACTTTTAAATGTAACTAACAATTCCCGAGACTAGCCTTTGAAATGGACAAAAAAAACAAGCATATATTTTTAAAATACAACCAAATACCGATCAAATATTTTAATTTTTTATTACTTTTATACAATCTAATCTTACTTCATGGAGGAATGCTTGACAATCGCGGTAACACAAAACATATTACATCTTAATAATATAACACATCGAAGCCAAACACTATGCTAATATTGCTAGTGATATAGTTATTTTTATAATGATAAATATCACAAACCAAAATTATTATTATCTATAACGTATGTCTATAAATGTTTCTATAGTAATATTGTTGGAACAGTTTCCCAACAACAGTCCGTTGCGATAAGTCTAGTGTGTAGATAATGCGCCTTGTTAGCGCCGGGCGAGGTACCGACAAGTTCCCCGGCGAATAGACTTGTTCGAGTTTCGAGGCCTGCGCGGCTCGATAAGTGTTGTATGGCGTAAGTTGTAAGCGAAATTATTAGTTACTTTTTTATTTTCAACAATATCATAATTTATTTTCAAAAGTTTATTAAATCGTTTAAATATTTATCGCTATCATTACGTTTGACTAGCTATGCCCGCGAATTCGCCTATGTGGAACCTAATGTACAAAACAGTGACTAATAAAGTCATCTGAATATATTAAATGTAATTACTATCTACTTTTCTCTCGTACTTAAGTCGCGTCGTCATTAAAATTACAGTCAATTTAGATAGAAGAGGTTTTGTCATGAACGCAATACTTCAGCGGAGATGCGTGTTCAAATAAACAAACAGAAAGACATATTTCTAAAAATGATTGAAATATATTTTATTACTTATTCTATGACACCTGCAATAATTTTTAACGAAAATCTAAAAAGTACAGACACGTTAGATTTACATTCTTATTATATGTATAGTAGAAGCTATATGATTTTGAAATTGTAATCAATCAAATGAACTATATTACTATTTATATTAATGGCAACACTGTAAGACTTTATTATTCCTGTTGCAAAATCATTCATATTATTACCTCCATAATGTAATTTTAGTAAATATACAAATACAAAAGATAAGATTAAGAACGAATGTCGAATTTCTATAAATTCTAACGGGTTTAATGATATCATACTAAATATTTTCCTCGATTTAAAAGTAACCATTTGAAGCTTCAAATCTCAAAAATGATGCAATTCCCGTGTACAAATTTTCATCAAAACCGACTAACAATAGACAAAAATATAATTTTCAGATTTTTTATGCTACGCAAAAATATTAATAATATTTGTTGTATCCTTTCAATGGAGGAAAGACATAAGCTTCATGTATATGGTTTTTAAATATCATCCAATCCGTTTTGAAGTTAAATCCCTACATACGCACACATAAACAATTTTGTTTTAAAATCAGATTCGACCATTCATCAAGCCTTTATGATAAATATTTATGACAACATTAGGAAAATTTAATTTAATATGCAGACATAACTTCAGATTTAGTAATAAGCTTAGCTTCTTTGACTTGGAACGAGTTTTGCGTTCACATAATCTCAATACTGAGTCAAAGGAATGTCAATAAACGAAATATAACATAGTCTAAAATTTTCGAAAATTCTCCATTTCGTAAATGATTAATATTATAAAAAATAAGGAAATAAGCCACCAAGAAATGTTGAGACAAATATCTTTAGACTATTCATCGTCATTGTTGGCGCGCATTGTACTCTAACATAATTTTAAATTCCTTCCTTCCATTCAAATTTGCTTCCATCTTGATCCCAGACGAAGCCTAGTACATAGATAAATCGCTAAATTAAAAATACTGAACTTTGGTGTAAATAAACTTTGCCCACTTTGGATAAAATAGTGTGTCGAAAATATACATATTATAGCCGCGAGTGAAGTGCCCTAAGATAAAGCCACATCATCCGAATTGGTAAGTATGCAAATTCGTATACCGCTTCCTAAGAACTAGTGTCAATTATTTACACCAAACCAGTCATAATGTTTAAACCAACCAGTAACTTATACTAAAACTAGTTGATTCTCGCCCGCTTCATTCCCCATTAAAAATGGCTAAGAGTCAATCGAAGCCAAAAAAAACTAGCCCAGTACCATCTACAAAAATGTCCGCGTCGAGTCATACTCGTATAAATATATGTTCAGTATTTCGGACGTAATTGAGCCCCAAAGGTATTGCAACTTCACTATAATATATAAGTATATATAAATTGTTATGATCATGAAGTACTTTCTAGCGATTATCTCAAGACTTTTACCATATTAAATTACTTCGCTCGCCTCACAACAAGTCTTTGTGAAATCAAGATGAATCCGTATTCCCCCATATCAACTCGAGATAGAATTAAATCTTAAGTAAGGGCCATGTTTTTTCCTCAAATTTATTAGACGTCACGAAACTCTAACAGGGTAACATTTTGTTCGCGTCGTAAAAGGCAAATATAAAATAAAGCTACCGGGACAGTTTTTTTTTTGCTTTTGTCTACAATATTGTTATGTACTAGTCTATTATAGCCACCTAACCAAGTTTCGCATATGTGGTGTTATAAGAATTTAAGTGATTTAAATGTATTTTTCGACGCATTGACATTTACAATTTATAAAAGTCATAGAGGCTACATACAAATCTTTACATAAATATTTCTTTTTTTACGCGCTTAACTTTAAATTTGTCTATTTTATAAGATATATCAGTTATACCAGTAGGTGGTAGAGCTACGCTGAAGCTATTACTGGTTTCAGTATGAATGGGCCGGCTCGTCCGGGGTAGTACCACCCTCTCACAGAAACAGCGACGTAAAGTAACAGTGCTTGCATTGTTGCGTTTCGTTCGGTCAGTGTGAGCGCCGGAGGCCCACCTCCCCTCACCCCCCTCCCCTCTCCCTCCAATTTCCGTTCCCCCAAACATAGGCTGGCAACGCACTTGCGACTCCTCTCGTTGCTAGTGTCTATGGACGGCGGTGGTCACTTAAAATCAGGTGAACCACATGTTCGTTTGCCTCCTATGATATAAAAAAAAATAATATGCTATAAAGGGCAATTTTGATCTAAAGGAAATGCACAAATCAATTAAAATATTTAATTGCATAAGTATTAATGCCATATTTTTCAAAATAGTCTCGTAAATAACCATTTTCTTTTTTGAATAATGTCTAAGAATACAAAAATTATTAATGTGTGTTATGGTTAGGAGATAGACGTATACCATCCAGGACTTTTTGAAATTAATTACATTATACATCATAACATAACATGCATCTCATAACTTTAGCCATTGCTACCAATATAAGCGGCCGGAACCACGGTATGCAAAAAAGAACTCGAGAATTTAGTAAGTTTAGGATAATAATGTTTTGAATGTCTTTAATTATGAAATAACTTGAGATTTGTGTAGTTATAAAATAGTTGATCTAAGTTATATTTTATCACAGTTTAGTTTCAATAAAAAAACTAAATATATGTATGTATATATAATGTACATCTATAAATAAAAATAATTTCATTTTTAATTTCTTCAATTACCTTAAGTTAGTAATATGTGTAGTTAGTTGCTTCTTTCTTATAACTTGTAGTCCAGTCTTTGTACTTGTCAATTATAAATTACAACTTTAACTTCAGTTGTCAAACTTAACAAATTTAATAGCTGTAAGTATTGTTAACCTAGATAATATGTCTATCTGTTGTTACAGGTCGGTTGTTTACTTGTTTCTTAACACAAAAAAAAAATATAAGCTATAAGCATTGCACAGATATCTAAGGGAATACACAGAGAGATGCGAAAGGCAACTGTATTTTATGATATTTATTTAGATTTTACATCTTTTACACTAAGTAGCGTTAGCTATCAACAAATTTGTGAAATCGAAACTATGTGGTTCCTGAACTGTATTTAACAGAGTAATTTAGTATGAAACTTTCCAGTATTCACAGCTAATTACTACATTAAATTAATAGTTTCCGATATTCACCAGAACTCCAACAACAGTGACTACAAATCCAGTAGTGTCAATTAGAGATGATTGGAAACGATTTATCAATGAATTATATTGAAATAGTTTTAATACGACAAAATTAAGCCCAACAAAAGGCTCTGTTACAATCTCGGACTTAGATCCATCAATCCTTACGGAACAATTATATAACGTATCATAATGCCACTCGAAGCAATTATCTATCTTAAATGGTGAGCCTTATACGGTCGACACTCAAGATCCATTAATATAAGGGTCCTCTGCACGTCCCTCAACAACTACAATGACCTTCATTGTCCTTACCGACGGGTATTAATTGACAAATCGCCCTTTAATTGATGGCCGAGTCAAAGGCAGCCGCACGTGACACACGGCTGGAAGAAAAGTGGAACAATGCACCGTTCTTGTTTGATGGTCTGTGACGAATAAGAGTGACTTGTTTTCTGTGCGATTTTCGGTGGACATCTGATACATTTGTTGATTAATTGCTTATTTTCAATCGTACATGTATCAATTAGACATCTATACTACTATATAAAGCTGAAGAGTTTGTTTGTTTGTTTGGTTGAACGCTATGATCTCAGGAACTACCAGTCCGATTTGAGAAAACCCTTCGGTTTTAGATAGCTCATTTATCGAGGAAGGCTTTAGGCTATATATCATCACGCAAAGATCAATAGGAGCGGAGCACCGATGAAAAAGGTTTCAAAATCGGGCACTTTTTTCCTCTTGAGAGATATCGTTAGCGTTAATATTATAATATAAGTTGCCATGGTAACGTGGTAAGTCTATCGCAAAAATAGTCAAAGTTTATTTTGTTTTTCTATTCAAAATTTGTTATCTATTACCTATTATAAATATAAAGTTTGTGTATGTACAATTAAAATAACAACTTTTTGGTGAATGTATATGGCTACAAATGAGCAAAAAAATTTTTTTTATATGATGTCTATATTTTTATATTATTATATTTTGTCTGTTTGTTTGTTTGTTCTGGGTAATCTCGAAAACGGCTGGACCTATTTTAACGGGATTTTACTGGCAGATAACCGAAATTATAGCGGTTGACATATTGTACTTTATTTGTCCGCGGCTTCGTCCGCATTGCTATTTCCAAAATGGTTGGACCGATTTTCATGGGGTGTTCACTGGTAGATAGCAGACCTCAAAAAAGTAATTTAGGTTTTTTTTATTCGCCTTCGGCCGCAGTGCAATATCCGTAATGCTTAAACTGATTTTCACGGGGCTTTCATTGGCAGATAACTCACCTTATAAGAAGTAACTTAGACTATTTTATTTTGTTACTCAAGACTTCGTCCGCAATATTCTACTATCTCCTAATCGGTTGGACCGGCTTTCACGAGACTTTTACGGGCAGATAACTAGCGAGATCGGAAGACGTTGTCCCGCCCCGATAATAAAAAGAAAACCTTGAAAAATTATACTTAAACCTTCCCCATGAATCATTCTATCTACTGGTGAAAACGGCATGAAAATCCGATCTGTATTTTTTGACTTTATCACGAACAGATAAACAGACAGACAAAAGGACTTTGTTTTTAACCGACTTCGAAAAAGGAGGAGGTTACTATGTTCGGTTGTATGTTTTTTTTATGTGTGCTAATCGATATTTTCGTCAATTGTGAACCGATTTTAATGATTCTTTTTTTTATTTGAATTGGTACACTATGTAGTGATGAACTGCTACCTGTGCATTCGTCCGTGTGAAATTGATCAAAAATATGTTACAACGGCGTGACACGTGTGCTTTACTGGACTCCAAGAATAAATATACATAATTGAAAGTCATATATTTGTATGTAATATTAATTATATCATCTTTTTGGTCAATTTGGCGGCCATATTGTTTTAGTTACCGCGTTTGCGTCTACATAACTCAGTGATTATAGCAATGTATAAAAATAACTTAAGTATATCGACAATATGGGCATATTATATCTATATAATAAAAGATTTAAGACATATTGTTCGATAATGTATAACTTAAAATTTTCATTACTTTCTTATATAGTGTTAGTGAGCACTGACTGTGATATATAGTAGGTTGAAGTTCCAGGTATGTTGCTGATGACAAATACCACCCCATTCGATATACTATTAGTATTCATATATCTAATGTACACGTTACATGTTACAGTAGATGGCTTGCGTGTCGTAGTTACAAATGTTTTTGTAAAAGCATTTCTGTAATGTACACACCTACTTACAATTTTACATTTCTTTAATACATTTAAAAAAAAACGCGTGCGGAGCCGCGGGGCACAGCTAGTATTTTTTATATAAGTATTAGAATATTTTGAAATTCTTATTATTTTTAGTCGTAATAATTGTAACTTTTAGAAAAGCATCATTATTATCATTGTATGTCTTTTATTTATTTAAATATTGTAAAAATTAACAGATTTTTTGTTTGTTTGAACGCGTTAAGCTCCATAACAACTAGTCAGCTTTTAATATTCTAATATGCGTTTTACAGCTTATTTTTTAATGTTTTTTTTATATCATAGATGGCAAACGAACAGGTGGGTCACCTGATGTTAAGTGATCACCACCGTCCATAGACACTTGCAACACCAGGAGAGTCGTAAGTGCGTTGCCAGCCTGTGTTTGGGAGAAGGAGGAGTGGGGAAGTGAGGAGGGAGGAGGGGAAATGGGTATCCGGCGCTCTCACTGACCGAACGAAACGCAACAATGCAAGTACTGTTACTTCACGTCGGTTTTCTGTGAGAGGGTGGTTCTACCCCGGGCGATCCGACCCATTCATGCTGAAACCAGTAGTAGCTTCAGCGTGGCTCTACCACCTATTAAAGGTATGTATGTAGGTTATGGATGACTAATATCACACTACACATCTAAGAAGCCACATAATAATTACTATATATAGTGTAGGTTAGGAAATACGCTTAAAAAAAAGAAGTAATATCGTGGGCTAGACGCGTAGTGCGATCTATCTATCCGATATCTAACATTTCCTAACTGATCACTTCCATTAAATTCCTCAGATGAATATAAAAATCAAAAAGTGACTGACACTTCTGTCGAATAACGGTTTCCATGCGAAGGCTTATCTGTTTATTCGCCTGTAAATAAATAGATTTTTTTTATAAAAACATACATGTGCTACTAAATAAAACGTTGATAGTAAACTTCACATCTTCCTGCTCTTATCTCATACAAAAAAAAAATCAGCGTATATTCCTATACCATTATTTTCTGCCACTTATCTCATTATTTACATCTAATCAATCCTTACATAATTTTTCCTAATATAATTTTATCTTTCTCTACCTCTATATTCGTACATATTTAAACTTAACCCTCTCAAATCTATGTGATATAAAAGAATCCTTATTTAAAACCATCTTTAAAATATATATTCACTTAATTATGCAAATGCCAATTTACAAGAACGATCTAATACATACACAGACCTAATATTAATATATTAGGTCTTTACCTATGATATTGCCGTTTTGTATGAAAAAAATTAAACGAATTTTTTCATGTATTTTTTATTTGTATTAATCGAAGTAATCACCCATGCAATCAATGTATCTTTGCCAACGCAGTGGCAGTTTATTAATGCCCTTCTTAAAGAAATCAGCTGGACGGGAGGCAACAAATTCTTCAAAGGCATTTTGTACTGCCTCCCGGGTATTGAATTTTTTCCCGCCAAGGAATTATCCAAATTCTGGAAAAAGTAGTAGTCTGTAGGCGCAAGGTGTGGTGAGTAGGGCGGATGACGGAGAACTTCCAACCCCAGTTCTTGCAACTTGGAGACCGTCTGCTGTGCAGTATGAGATCCCGGTTTGTCGTGCAGGAGCAGCGGAGACGAGCGATTGACCAATGCTGGTTGGACATGTGTCAGCCTCTCCATCATTGTGTTCAGTTCTTCACAGTACACATCTGCAGTAATGCTCACCCCGTTTGGTAAGAAGCTGTGATGAATCACACCGGCGCTAGACCACCAAACAGTGACCATCACTTTTCTAGGGGTAAGTTTTCGTTTAGGGCATTGTTTAGGTGCTGAACCAAGATCCAACCAACTTGCTGAGCGCTTGCGGTTACCAAACAGAATCCATTTTTCATCGCAGGTAACAATGCGGTTCAAAATTTCTTCATTTGTGTGTCTGTTGAGCAGTGCAAGGTACGTCTCGACGCGTACTTCGCGCTGGCGATCATTGAGTTCGTGGGGCACCCATTTGTCAAGCTTTTTACCTTGCCAATTTGACACAAATGGACTAATATTGTTTTGACGCTAACGTCGAAAGCTGCTGCTAATTCAGCCGTAGATTGTGTATCATCAGCTTCCACAATCGCCTTTAATTCGTCATTGTCGACCAAAGTCTTCGGACGACCGCAAGGTTCATTTTTCGGGTCGAAATTCCCAGAACGAAAGCGAGCAAACTAATAGCAGGTGGTGCGTTGGTTTGTAGTTGTGTTAGCTCCGTAAACATCGTTGATGTTGCGTGCCGCTTGTGCCGCGTTGCTGCCACGACGGTACTCATATTCCATAATTATTCGAATTTTTAACGTATCCATGATGATAAACAAGATTGAAATGCGATGAAAATGTAACACTAATCAATAAACAAATGACTACTTTTGAAAAAAGAATTCCATGTTTTTAAAATAAAATTAATTTGAAATTAAAATTCTTAGCCAAACAAAAATTATTTTGATTTAAAATGGCCAGTATTGCAGAACGGCAATTTCATAGGTAAAAACCTATTATAAGAAAGAAGAGCGGCTAAAACTTTACAATGCAAATTCTCTCTTCAAACATTCGTTACTACATTATGCAATTTAAAAAAGTTACGCGCTTTTTCCGATGCAGGCTTGTTTGTAGATCGAATTTAAAATGTTCGCATAGTTACCCGACCATGTGTAGTAGAGCCCGGTCGTGTTCGCTGCGTTCGACTCAAAGACCTCTTTGCGTTGGTCGGTTTAGCTTCTTTAAAGAATGTTCAGGTCTTGAAAGAATGTGTTAAAGTTATACGAACAATTTAAACGAGTAGTGCTGAAGTATAATTTGAACCATGTAATGAAGAAAGTTGAGATGGATTGGAATTTTTCGCTATAACTATGTCCGTGGCCTCATTCGACAAAAGCTTTCTCTTTATATCGCTTTCTATTACTAATCAGAATATTATGAATATTTATATCACGGCTAAGTGGAAATCTTTGAAGAAGGCTTCACTTGAAGATGATCCATCGTAATTAGTGTTATTGTCGACAATTTATAATCATTTTACTATGTCACAAATATTTTTGAATGTTATAAATCATCTTTTTTTTATATTATAGGCGGCAAATAAACAGGCGGGTCACCTGAGGGTAAGTGATCACCGCGCTGTCCATAGACACTAGCAACACCGGGGGAACTGCCAGTGTGTTCCCAGACTATGTTTGGGTGGAGGTGGTTTTCCGGCGCTCTCACTGACCGAACGAAACGCAACAATGCAAGCACTGTAACTTCAAGTCGGTTTTCTGTGAGAGGGTGGTACTACCCCGGGCAAGCCTACCCATTCATGCTGAAACCAGTAATACAGTAATAGATTCAGCGTGGCTCTACCACCTACAGAATTAGACACTTGAAATTATCTCATCTAAATTACCAAAAAATCTAGCGTCATGACGTTTGTCCACGATGAACTCCGAAACTACTCAACCGCTCTTCATGAAAAGTGGTACTTACGTGTAATTTGGTCCAACTTGAGAGATTAGATAATTTATATTTTGATTAATAGCCTCAACGTTTTTTAATTACAAATTAAATGATTGTCAATGTTGATTATTGTTATTAATTGTAAGTTTCATTAGTGTCGAACAGATGACGCTTTTAATTAGTTTGTTGACAGAAAACTGTAGGCACGACTGTTATAAATATCTCATAAATGGTGCCTCTTAAAAAAGCTAAAAACCTTATGAATGGCAAAATTTGAACGTCATTCTCGGTGTATAAAAACTGGAGATCATAAAAAAATAAACATGTAATATGAGCGATTAAAATTGGATTTAGGTCATTTTGAAACGTAACGACTAACTTCCAAACACAATAAAAAAAACAGATTAACCAAATAGTGGCCGTCTAAATTGATGCGCTTATATACATTCGGCAACTGATTTTTATTTATATACTAGCGGGCCCGGCAGACGTTGTCCCGCCCTGATTATAAAAAAATCCTTGACAAAATATATACCAAAACGTTCCTCATGAATCACTTTACCTACTGGTGAAAACCGCTTGAAAATCCGTTCAGTAGTTTTTGAATTTATCGCGAACAGACAGACAGACAGACGCGGTAGGGGATTTTGTTTTATACTATGTAATGATATATATACGCCTAAATGATACAAAGACATGTGATAGAATAAATCTATATCTATAATCTTCTATATCTATACATATAATAAAAATGGAGTATCTGTATGTAATATCAAAATATTTTTTTTATACCTTGTATAAAGTAATTCAAGCAATTTTAGTTTATACTAGCTGTTAACCGTGGTTTTGCCTGCAGCGCTATCTCCGAAACTATTCAACCGATTTTTACGGGACTTTCACCAGCAGATAGCGGACATTATAAAAAGTAATTTAGTCTAATTTATACTAGCTATTAACCGTGCTTTCACCCGCTGTGCTATCACCAAAACGGTTAGACCGATTTTCACGGGACTTTCACTGGTAGATAGTGAAACTTATAAAAAGTAATTGAAGTTATTTTATTTTCGACTAGCTGTTACCCGCGACATTGCCTGCATGAAATTTTGCAAGATTTCAAGTCATTCTTTATTTTTAATTAAAAAAATAATTTTCAACTTTTCGACATTATAATTATTAATAACTTTAATGATATAGAGGTCTTCCTAATAAGATTTTCGATTATAAACGTATTACGTAAAGAGTTTCATAATACAATTTCTTGCGGAACAGACAAGCGTTTATTTTTGGTATAGTCACAAAATCTTAATTATAATGGCAAATTATATTAAATGTAATGTAAATGTAAATCTTTATAATAATATTTTAAGTTATTATTTCATTAGTGCCTTATACAGTGTAAGTGAGCACTGGGGTAGTTATATTGTGGGTTAAGGTTCCAAATATGTTGCTGATGACAAACCTCATTTGACACACTGTTAGTATATATCTAATGTACACGTTACATTTTACTGTTAGTGGCGTGCGTGTCGTACTTAGAGTTGTTTTTAAAGAACATTTCTACAATTGTACATAATCTCACAATTTTATAATTCTTTAATACGATTTTAAAAAACGCGTGCGGAGCTGCGGGTACAGCTAGTGTAAAATAAAAAGAATAAAATATTTTTAAACGCGTGAGCTGCCCGTGACAATGTTTCGGCGAAGAGCTCGTATCAACATTTCTTGTTTCAAAAATCAAAGTCACACACAGCGCGGCCGGAACAGTGACAAAAAGTCGGGCGGTCCGCAAAACACTATATCACCCCAATCATTTATCAGAATATAACTAGTGGGGCGGAATGTAATGGAATACGCTGGTTCGGACATTTGCGTCGCGAGTTATGCCGCACGTTTTTGTTTGTCAGGGTTTTCGTATGTATGTGTATAATGTGACAGTATTATATCGAGAGTACAAATAATAATAATTTATTGAAAACAAAGCAGAAATGACAAGGCTAGGTACTTGATCAAGGACATTACAAATAGTTATAGCTTGCAACAAATATAGAGTAACAAATTGATACAATAAATATAAACAATTGCATAAGCTCTATATTAGGTACATAATATAATAGGTCTTTACCTATGAAATTGCCGTTCTGCAGTACTGGCCATTTCAAATCAAAATATTTTTTTTTGGCTAAGAATTCTAATTTCAAATTAATTTTATTTTAAAAACATGGAATTCGTTTTCCAAAAGTAGTCTTTTGTTTATTGATTAGTGTTACATTTTTATAGCATTTCAATCTTTTTTGTCATCATGGATACGTTAAAAATTCGAGTAATTATGGAATATGAGTACCGTCGTGGCAGCAACGCGGCACAAGCGGCACGCAACATCAACGACGTTTACGGAGCTAACACTACAAACCAACGCACCACCTGTTATTGGTTTGCTCGCTTCCGTTCTGGGAATTTCGACCTGAAAAATGAACCTCGCGGTCATTCGAAGAGTTTGGTCGACAATGACGAATTAAAGGCGATTGTGGAAGCTGATGATACACAATCCACGGCTGAATTAGCAGCAGCTTTCGACGTTAGCGTCAAAACAATATTGGTCCATTTGCGTCAAATTGGCAAGGTAAAAAAGCTTGACAAATGGGTGCCCCACAAACTCAATGATCGCCAGCGCGAAGTACGCGTAGAGACGTGCCTTGCACTGCTCAACAGACACACAAATGAAGGAATTTTGAACCGCATTGTTACCTGCGATGAAAAATGGATTCTGTTTGATAACCGCAAGTGCTCAGCAAGTTGGTTGGATCCTGGTTCAGCACCTAAACAATGCTCTAAACGAAAACTTACCCTTAGACAAGTGATGGTCACTGTTTGGTGGTCTAGCGCCGGTGTGATTCATCACAGCTTCCTACCAAACGGGGTGAGCATTACTGCAGATGTGTACTGTGAAGAACTGAACACAATAATGGAGAAGCTGGCACATCTCCAACCAGCATTGGTCAATCGCTCGTCTCCGCTGCTCCTGCACGACAACGCGCGACCTCATACTGCACAGCAGACGGTCTCCAAGTTGCAAGAACTGAGGTTGGAAGTTCTCCGTCATCCACCCTACTCACCAGACCTTGCGCCTAGAGACTACTACTTTTTCCAGAATTTAGATAACTCCTGGCGGGAAAAAAAACAATACCCGAGAGGCAGTACAAAATGCCTTTGAAGAATTTGTTGCCTCCCGTCCAGCTGATTTCTTTAAGAAGGGCATCAATCAACTGCCACTGCGTTGGCAAAGATGCATTGATTGCATGGGTGATTACTTCGATTAATACAAATAAAAAATACATGAAAAAAATTCGGTTAAATTTTTTCATACAAAACGGCAATTTCATAGGTAAAAACCTAATATAAGGAAAATAAGGAACGCTGGAAATCTTTGGAAGAGGCCTTCACGCGAGAAGGGGTTTTGAAAATATAAAAAAAAAACTACATGCAAGTTATATATATGTTAAAATTAAAAACCTAAGTAGGTTGCGTTTAAGAGTGACAAAAAAAATATATTTTTTTCCACGAACTACAAGTTTAACATTTTAATCATCTTATATTAAGCGCGAAATGTATTAAGTACCAATATTAATTATTGCCGACATCTGTACTTGTGTTGAACTGTATCACAAATATCAACGCACACCGTATGAATTGAATGCACAAAATAAATTTGTTGAAAAGTACGTGTGAACTAGTTTACATGTATCTGTTTGTATGTACACAAGGATTATCATGCTGCATATTATGCCCTAAGAAGTAGACATACAGGTGTAGTACAGTTTGCGTTAAACTTTTTGACCGGTCTATATATTGTTGCGGAGAACACTAATTTAGGTATAAATACGTATCATACTATAACATCGAGACAGCTTAAGGAATCATAAATGCCAATTTTAAATTCCTATAATACTATTTTAACTTCGTTTTTTATTAAACCTTTGACGATATTTATACGCGAGCCCGAACTTATGGCTATAGCCAGAGCGAGTAAAAAGATTGATAAAGACTGCGAAGTTATAAGTGAAGTAAGTTTTTATTTTAATTTTTTCGTAACAAAAATACCCGCCAAAATAGTAAAACATTGTTCAGAGTCGATTATACGTTTTGGATTATTGGCTTTAAGAGAAATCGATTTAAAAAAATGGTATAAAACAAAATTGCTATACGTGCCTCTTTGTGTGTGCGTTTAATTTTTTTATTTAACTTATATTTCTGGGGTTTTTTTCTATAATTAGGAGAATTTCTTCCATACGGTTAATAAGGTAGTTGGCAGAACCACGCTGAAGCTATTAGTGGTTTCAGCATGAATGGGTCGGCTCGCCCGGGGCAGTACCACCCGCTCATAGAAAACCGACGTGAAGTAACAGTGCTTGCATTGTTGCGTTTCGTTTGGTCAGTAAGAGCGCCGGAGGCCCACCTCCCCTCCCCATCCCTCCCCTCCCCTCTCCTCACCTCTCCCCTCCCTCCCTTTCCCCCAAACAAAGGCTGGCAACGCACTTTCAACTCCGCTGCTGTTGTTAGTGTCTATGGACGGTGGTGATCACTTAACATCAGGTGCCCCAACAGTTCGTTTGCCTGCTATGATTAAAAAAAAATTGATATAAAATATATGTTACATACATAAGGACATTACTATACATATAATTCTTACTTATAAAACAGTAAAGAGACGAAATTAGTACATTAAATAGATTTGAGAAAAGTACTCTGAGGGCTGTAGACTTGATGGCTGAACACATTAACATGGCTTTTAGAATTCGTGTATGTGTCAGTTCATCTATACGCCTATTACATAGACTCTACTTAACCGATTTTGATGAAATTTGGTATAGTAATAGTTTACACACTGTTGAAACAGAAAATAGCACATAACATGTATTATTATCTATACTAGTATTATAAAGCTGGAGGGTTTGTTTGTTTGGTTGAACGCGCTAATCTCACGAACTACTGGTCCGATTTCAAATTTTTTCAGTGTTAGATAACTCATTTATCGAGGAAAGCTATAGGCTATATATCATCACGCTAAGACCAATAGGTGCGTAGCTCCAATGAAGAAGGTTTCAAAATCGTTTTTTTTTTTCTTTCGAAAGCTTTCGATGCGTGTTACCGTTAGCCCAAAGTAACTTTACACGTGGTTAAAGTCGCGAGCAGAAGTTATTTAGATATATAGGTATTATATTATATTATATATATATATATATATTAAACAAAATTTTTGTACAGTGATCTATGTATTAAAGACATATTGTGGAGAGAATCGAAATTAAATGTAATTGCTCTTAATTATTTTATTATCCTGTGAATAAAATTAAAAATAATAATAAAAATACATTTTTTACACCAACTTATAGATGGCGCTAAATGTATCATTTTATTGATTTAATGGCCTAAAATATGCAATTCAACAACAATGCTTACGCATTTCGTAATGTTGACACTGACTTTGGAAATATTGCTTTACTCTTATGGCAACATGAAGCAAAGTGACATGAAGTGAAAGCAGTCCTGTCACTTAAAAATTTTAACATTCAATAATACCAAAGAGAATAATAATTATTTGAGTGGTTCCATAAATTTACTAAAGATAAATTATTTATCAATTAATTATTAAAGAATATTATGAATTTACATATTATATTATTATAAGATTAACATACAATTTGACCAGTTGATTTGAAAGGGCATATTGTAAGGCATGCAACGTCAGTCATGTTAAAAATATTTAAAAGGTAATTGGAACGTAAGAAGGTTGAAGGATGTTCGAAACGTCTTTTTCATTTACATGTATGTATATGTTGTGTAAAATTCAAGCAGTAGTGTGAGTAATGTACATTTTACTTAATTTAATATGCTTGTAATGTATTTTATATAAAAAAATAGCTTTGTGCAGTTCTCTGCCATATAAACTTTAACTATGCCAAATTTCACGTTCATCCGTTCACGCAATTCGCTTAAAAATGGTTACAAAGTTTTGACTTCACGTATTAATATATAAGATAATATCATGTAGAATGAAAAAGGGTAATAGCAACCTCCTTCGCAACCTTTTTTGAAGTCCGTTATTGACGGATGTCAAAATGTCTTTTTTATTTACATGTGTGTATATGTTGTGTAAAATTGAAGCAGTAGTGTGAGTAATGCATATTTTAATTAATTTAATATACTTCTAATGTATCATTACATAGTATAAAACAAAGTCCCCTACCGCGTCTGTCTGTCTGTCTGTTCGCGATAAACTCAAAAACTACCGAACGGATTTTCACGCGGTTTTCACCGGTGGATAGAGTGATTGATGGGGAACGTTGTAGTATATAATTTGTCAATGATTTTTTCATAATCAGGACGGGACAACGTCTGCCGGGCCGTCTAGTTTTATATAAAATAAATAGCTTTCTGTACTTCTCCTCCATATAAACTTTAACTATGCCAAATTTCAAGTTCTTCTGTTCACGCAATTCGCTTAAAAAGGGATACAAAGTTTTGGCTTCACGTATTAATATATAAGATAAGCACGTCATAGAGACTCGGTTGATATTTGTTTCGAATACCATAAGTACCACATCCTGTATCGAGAGTCAAAATTATACATTCACAGTGTGAGCAACGAAGATGATGTAGTGTCAAGTTGCATCTCTGAGAACAAAATCGTTCACAAAAGGTGGGACCAGTTAAATCATCGACGACGAGTTTCAATACACAATACAATCCTATGACTTTATTAATCACTGTGTTAATTATAATCGCAACTTTGCGGGGACATAGTCGCGGGCACAGTTAGTGTGAATATAAATCACTGTATACAAGTCGTTTAGAATCAGCACATTACATTATTATACAGAATAACAACTCGACCTAAGTTCGCCTGTTTTTCAACAACCAAAGTCGACGAAATATGTTTGAGAGACACCGAAGTTACTCCAAAGTCCACTCGAAAACTTTCGTCACTCGTTGACGCAGAATATCAACGGTATGAAATAGAAGAGTCAATATTCAGTTTGATTTTATGTTAAAAACAATTCTGTGTTATTTACATGTCTTTTTCGTGATTTTTTTTTTAACTGGATTAATTGTGGACTCAGTAGCATGTAACCCGTATAAGTAACCGAGTTTAGGTTGGATTACGTTTATCATTACCACCTAGCCCCTACGGAAAAGAGTTATAATATATAGTAGAGATAATACTCTGAGAAGTCGTCTATCTGACTGTTAAAGTATTGTCCAAATCGGCTCAGCGTTTTTGGAGATAAGTTCAAACAAACAACAAACACCTGAACTACTCGTATATTGGTAGTTATATATTTAAAGCACTCGTAGCTCAAGGAATGAACGTGAATTGAATTAATTACAAATATAAATCAAATTAAACCTTATTGGATTGCTTTGTTACTTTACTGGACGTCGAGTTACAAAGGTGGTTTTGATAGTTGAAACTACAAGGAATATCTAAAGTTGTAAATTTGGAATTCAAGTTAGTTGACTTGTTAATTGACAGAGCGGCTTTCGTTACATGGAAAGTTGCTCATATGTACGAGGCTCGATTGACATTGCAGTTCGACTGCGATCCAATGAAACGAATTATTTTCATATCTATAATAGTATTATATAAGAGTAGGAAGGAGAAGGTGTATAAAACTATTATAAGACCAGTCATATACGTATGTGAGTGCTGAGCGTCGAAAGAGACGGGTGAGAGAAAACTACATGTTGCAGATATGTGAATGTTAAGGTGGATGTGTGGTGTGACTAGAATGGATAAGATTAGAAATGAATATATTCAGAGGAAGTTTGAAAATAGCACCAGTGACAGAGAAGTTGAGGAGTAATAGGTTAGCATGGTATGGGCATGAGGACTATGTAACTAGAAAAGCTTTGAGTATGATGGTCGATGGATATAAGAGTAGAGGAAGACCGAAAAATGTATGGATGGATTGTGTGAAAAATGATATGTGTGTAAAAGGTGTTAATACTGAGATGATATCTGATAGACGAGAGTGGAAAAGGAAAACAAGTAGTGCCGACCCTACTTACGTGGGATAAGGGTAAGAAGATTATGAATAGTATTATAAAAGAGATTATCTGTTTGTTTGTACTCGATTATTCCAGGAATTACGAGACAGATATGAAACAAATATTTTTGTATTTCATAGCCCACTAACGAAGAAAGAAGGTGACGAGAATGAGCAGAGTGATGTGATTATATTTGTAGGAAAATTATAAGTTAAGTATTCGATTGAAATCGTGAATGTATAGAAACTTATGTTGACACAAATGATTTTGAAAATACAATAGAAATCGCATTTTGAAATTATATACAATAATCTTGCGTATATTCGGGGCCGATAAACTTCAACATCGTTGGACTGATCAGCAAGAAAGTTGGTACACTTGCGAAGATCCCTTTGTTCTCAAAATTACTCCAAATAACACGACACTCGCCAGGTAACGTTAGACTGTGCTTTATTGTTATAAAATTTCATACCATAGTTTAAGGCGGAAGAAGTCTGCGGGATGTTGCTAGTCTATATGGTATATATCTATTTCTTTATAGTGTCTAATATTTAATTTTTAAACACAGTAATATATTAAATTTTATTAATGATTTTATTACCTATAAATTTTATATTTAAACAAAAGTAAAAAAGCTTGTATATAATTTATATCAAACGAAAATATATCTATTTATATGTCAATCGATGTCGTTAAGGTATAATTTCAAATAAATTTCATACTAAATTCCTAACAACGGCTTTTTGCATCCATTACAGCGTCTGGAGCTCTAGTTATTTGAGTTCTCATTAAAATAGAGCAGGTAAGTCGAGTGAAAGTTGATAACTTATTTGTCGGCAAGTTTACGAAGT
>AP028444.1:2988393-3117147 GCA_036509395.1 Antheraea yamamai | reverse complement strand
CGGTATGCCCGGATTGCCCTCAGTGCCACCGTACGCTGCGCCTTACGGAGCGCACGCACGTTGGCGGCACCGAGGGCGTCGGCCCACACCGGTGCCCCGTAGGCGGCCATCGCCCGCACGACTCCCATGTAGAGTCGGCGGCACCCGGCACCCGGCCCCCCTATATTGGGGAGCAACCGGCCGAGCGCCGCCGCCGCCCCAGCAATTCGCGGCCCGAGCCCCGCGAAATGGGGCTCGAACTGCCAGCGCCCGTCCAGGGTGAGACCCAAGTATTTCATTTCGGTCCCCACCCTGATCCGGGCGCCCTCTACCATTATGTGGGCCCCAGGTGGTGGCCCTCGCCGAGGCCCATGGAAGAGTAGGGCCTCGGTCTTCTCGAGGGCCACCCTGAGGCCCAGCCTCCTTATGCGCCTGACCACGAGGGTTGTGGCCGTCGTGGCCAGGCGCACCAACTCCTCCCAATTCCCCCCCCGGGCTACGACTAGGGTGTCGTCCGCGTAGCATATGAGGCGCGCTCCATGTGGGAGCGCGCCGCGGAGCACCCAGTCGTAGCCCATATTCCACAGGAGCGGCCCCAATACCGACCCTTGTGGAACACCTCTCCTCGTGGCACGTCGGACCATCCGACCGCCGCTGTCCACGTAGGCGACCTCCCTATCGTCGAGGTACGCCTCCAACAGCCTCCGCATGTACGGGGGCACTCCGAAGTAACAGAGCGCCTCCCGTATAACTCCGTGCGGCAGGCTGTTGAAGGCGTTGGCGATGTCAAGGGACACCGCCAAAACCCTCTCCCCCTGGGAGGTCGCCTCCACGGACAGCGACTTTAAGAGGCAGAGAGCGTCCACGGTGGAACGCCCCGTCCGGAAGCCGAACTGCGCGTCCGATAAATTTGGCCCCACACTATCCAGGTGCTGGACGACCCGGGAGGAGATGATCTTCTCCAACATCTTACCGGCGTCGTCCAGCAGGACGAGGGGTCTATACGCGGACGCGCAGTCCGGAGGGCGGCCCGCCTTTGCCATCAAGCTATTACTGGTTTCAGCATGAATAAGTCGGCTCGTCCGGGGTAGTACCACCCTCTCACAGAAAACCGACCTGAAGTACCAGTGCTTGCATTGTTGCGTTTCGTTCGGTCAGTGTGAGTGCCGGAGGACCACTTCCTCTCCCCCTCTCCCCTCCTCTTTCCCTTCCCTCCCCCAACCCCCAAACACAGGCTGGCAACGCACTTGCGACTTTTCTGATGTTATTAGTGTCTATGGACGGTGGTGACCACTTAACATCAGGTGATCCATCTGTTCGTTTGCCTCCTATGACATAAAAAAAAGAAATATAACAGTATCATAGCAATAAGTAATTAAAAGAGGCATTCAATATAAAGCGCATTAACACAAGAGCAATAATAAGATAATATGCCATTTACGTCCTAACAAAATTAAAGATAGAAACGGGAAAAAAATTAATTAAAAAACAACACGAGCTCCACGGGCATGACGGTTAAACCCGGCCATCAATTTTATTCCAAAAGTTTCGTACAAATTCATCTGATTGCGAGTCTCTTTGGTTTACACGACTTTTAAAACACTCTAAGCCCTTCATTTTGAGATACAAAAGTAAAACCTTCACAAAATTGTTTCACGAACGAAATACAAGTTTTTAAACGAGCCCGAAGCCTCGGTCCCTCCGCTTTAAATGTTTTTGAGTCCGAAAAACTGTGTATTTTTTTTTTACCCCTCGGATATTCCGTTAAGGTTTTATTCGAAAAGTTTATGATTATCGAAAAGTTGGGATTTTCTTTCACGGCTTAGGTCACCGAAACCTAATTCGGAATGAAAGGATTCGAGCTCGTTCACGATTTGCTTGTATATTATTGAATTGTGGGCTTTAACACGTTTCGAATGTTAGAAAATATGGCTTTGAAAATCATAGAATCGATAATAACTAAGCATTGGTTAACACTAAAATAGTTTTACTGCCATTATTAAGTAGGTAAGTAATAAAATTACGGGTGTCTTGTGTTAATTTGCATGTTCTGACTAGGTGGTGGCCCCCTTGTTAGAACTTTCCAGGGAGTTTTTGTGGTATCTCAGAATTTTAATCAAATCAAATCAAAAATACTATATTCAGTTTAGGCCCTAATAAGGCACTTATAAACGTCAAAGACTACCACCGGTTCGGAAAACAACCCAGTCATCGAGAAGAACCGGCAAGAAACTCGATCGGGTACATTTTTTTAACATATATTTCCAATACATCATACAATGCTTTTAGTGGATGCACAAAGAGGAGTCAATTCCAGACATCACTATCATTCACATACTGATCCACTATATAATATCCTTTTGAAACTAAAACCCGTTTGACGCTTAAATTTACAGTCCGGCAAATCGGTAACATGCTTTGGGACTTTATTGTAGAACCTAACACTATTACTTAAAAAACTATTACTGGTTTTGCTAAGTCTGAAACATGGGACCACCAGTTTCACCAGACCAATTCATGCTCCGTGGCATTATTTTCCATCCACTTCACTTGTGCAAAATAACCAAATTATATAACTTACAAAGCCACGAATATTATAAAACATAGAGCCAAATAACACAAGATTATGAATAAAGATAAAAGTCACTACATGATCCAATGACATAAATGAAATTAATCATTTTTCCAGACGGAAGTACAAAGTATCGTCCACTATAATATTTGATGATGGATTTCCACAAAGTAACGCCTATTTCAATCATATACTAGATGTTGTTTTTAATACATTTATCAATAAAATATTCAATTATGTTATAAGTACAAAAAAGCACATCAACGTATCCGGTTTCTACATAACAAGAGCTAATAGTCAACCAGACGGGGGTAATTACGTCGTACTAGTCGACACTAGCCCTCGCCTCACATGATTAACGCTGATCTATAGTGTAGGATTACGTTTTTCTTACCCAGTGTCATTATTAATGGAGTTTAAGAATGTTGCTCTTATGATGTATTACATGATTATTTTTATGTTTGTTTTTGATCAATCGCCGTTAATAAAGCGGAAATATCTTGATACTAGAAACTAAACTGTAGTAGTTCATTGGGAATGAAAATTGTGTAGTTACATTTCAAAACGAGTTAAATCCATTTTTGCCATTTTTTTCTGATCCTAATATTTTACGTTGTTTTTCAAGATCTTCATAACAAATAATGGACGATAAAATTTGAACTTTATTCGTAGTGTATGAAAACTGGAAATCTTAAAAAAATTAAACATGTTATATGAACGATCAAAATTGGATATAGCTCGTTTTGAAAATTTGTAACTACACAATTATAATGTTATAATAAATAGTACTCAAAAAGCTTTTGAAGCTATACTTCTTTTGGCGCGTTAGGGAAAAATGATGAGTGTAAATTTTTAAGATGCGCGCGCACTCCGTCACGAACAACCGACACCCTGAAGTTATTACGATGCGCGCGCACACCGTCACGAAAAACCGACACCCTGAAGTTATTACGATGCGCGCGCACACCGTCACATAAAACCGACACCCTGACGTTATTACGGTGCGCGCGCACACCGTCACGAAAAACCGACACCCTGAAGTTATTACGATGCGCGCGCACACCGTCACGAAAAACCGACACTCTGAAGTTGGCTATAATCAATTTTTTTCTACAAACGTAGAATAAGGCGAAAGATAAAATTTTTGAAAAGATTTTTATCATGTCACGCCAAAGAAGTATAACTTCTAACGCGTGTACATAAGTACACACACACTTTTTTTACCTATATTTAAATCTGCCAAGAACTTGGAACGGTTACAGTTGAATGCTATACAACTACCGTGATGTTAAGAATCTGTGGACAGTCATCGACGTATTCCATCAGTTGTATTTAGGAGTGAAACCTGGAATTAACTAGTATGTGTTATAGATAACGCTTACTAATTTTACAAATACGACTGTTTGTTTGTTACGCTTTCACGCCATAACTACGTAACTAGTTATCAGGAACTGTTTCTTATATACGTGTTGTAAAAGATATATAAGTACAGAAAAGGGCATGGGATAGGTGTCATTCCTAAAAAATTCGACTGCTCCCGAGAGATAGATCAAATCTTTTTTTTTTCGAACTGATTACACCATTGACCTAGTAAGGTCTTAGCAGCTTCACTGGACTACTTGATCAAATCTATATCACCACGAGCAAAAGATAGTCATTAATACGCTTATAGCGCGCTATACTATTGGTGGGTGTATACTAGCTGTGCCCGCGACTTCGTCCGCTTGGAACCTGATGTACAAAACAGTGACTAATAAAGTCATCTAAATGTATTACGTCTAATTACTATCTACTTTTATCTCCTACTTAAGTGGCGTCATCATTAAAAGTACAATAACTTTTGATAGATCGAACCGATTTTAATGAAACAAAGTTACTCTTTTTGTTACTCGAATATACTCGAAGATATGCTTCAAAAGGTTTATGAACGCAGTACTTTAGCAGTAATGCGCGTTCAGACAAATAGGTAGACAGACAGGTAGACAGACAGGCAGTCAGATATTTCTAAAAATGATTGACATGTATTTTATTCCTTATTCCTAGACACTTGCAACAATTTTTATAGAAAAATCTAAAAGTACAGACACATTCCGTGTTATTACAAAAAAGTTAAATACGTATTAAATACTTGCTTTAAAACGGTTTCGTATGAAATGCACCGCGCTCGCCCGGGGCAAGTTCGCGTTATCCTTTTTCGCAAGTCTAACCCTTTTTCTTTTAATACAGTGGAGAAATCCTACATTGGATACGCCACCCACTGCCGGTGGACGGTAGGCGGGTTATGCCGGACTCCTACTGGCTAAAACTCCACTGGCAGCTCAGCGCGTATGTGAGCCAGGGTTGCGGGATTACGATGAGCAAGCTTTTCCGCAGCCCTGGTCACGCGCTCGAATCACCTGCAGACCTGGGACCCTCCGCTCGAGGAGAGAGAGATTCTCTCCTCATACCTCTTGTAGGAAACGGCGGCGAAGACCGTGCTTCGACTTCTCGGGCCTCTCTTACGCGGTAACGAACGCCCCCGGGTTCGTCACCTAAAAGCGTGCTACTAGGGGTCTTAAGTGGTATTATAGACACCCCTCCTTCTTCCTTGCCCTCGCATTCCACAGCGAACGATGGGAGCTTCAAGCTCTCTCTCTCTTTGTCGCTAAGACTCCTCCTTTTGCTGGAGGACTTCCTCGCAGTAGGAGAGTACGGCGCACCATGATCTTTCGCTGGCCACCATTGATCCGATCAGAGCCGACAACGACAGATCACGGCCGACAACGGCAACCAGCTCACAAGTCTAACCTTTTTTTTTTTTTAACGTGGAGAGATAATCCTCAAGGACTGCCAGGCTAGTGCTCGTGCAGGCTACCTGCTAATCACGCAGGGGTGGTGCCTTTCGGCGGCTTTAACCGGCTAAAACTCCACGACAACCTACGCCGCACTATGGGGGTGCCGTGGGGGAGCATATAGGCAAGCTCCGCGACACCCCCGGCGGCAGGCGTTTCCCACGCCGCACCCAGCTGAGGCAGCCCGGTTCCAAGACTGCCTCCCTCGCAAGTCTAACCTAACGTAACTAAAGCGAAACAAAAGAGCAAGATGGGGAACATTCAGCGATCGCGGTGCATTTAATACGAATCCTTTTTAAAGCAAGTATTCAATACGTATTTAACTTTTTTGTAATAACACCGATTAGGTTTACGTTCTTATTATATGTATAGATTTCCATTTTTATTATTGACCTTAAATAAGAATAAGGAAAAAAAGTTATTGTAAAACAATTTGGAATACTTGTTATATATTTATTATCTCATTATTTTTTGTAGACTATAAATAAAAGAAAAAAACACTTATTAAGAAAATTTTCTTGCACACTTTTCGGACTATGCTAGATAAGAAACTGGTGATCGAGCCACTTTATTGTTGTTAAAGTATAAATTCTTTGTATTAAATCATTTTATTTTCCATCTTCAAGCATTAGCATTAAAATTATTAGGCGTATTATTTGATAAGAAAAGTTTTTAATTCTCGAATCATTGGATAAGTGATGAATAAAATTATAATTACTCATCAATACATACAAAAATGGAAGCTACAATACAATATATGTTTCAAGGAGAGTCGATTTATATGAACTAGTGGGCGCCCAGTGGTCGACATTCGACCATAGTTCATTGATTTTTTAAAGTTTGAATTTTATTAGGGTTCTTTTGTCAAAGGCTATAACTTCTATAATCAATGTTTTTCATCATGGCTACTCAGTTATTTGGCACTTTTTTAAAATTATATAGACATAAAAAAACTATGTCTCAATGAAAATTGAACTTGAATTTAAATTGCTTTACTCTTATGACAACATGAAATAAAGTGACATGAAGTGAAAGCAGTTTTGTCACCTAAAAATTTTGACATTCAATAAGACCAAAGAGAATAATTATTAATTATAATATTCCATAAATTTACTAAAGATAAATTATTTTTCAAATAAGTATTATTGTATATTATGAATTTATATATCATATTATTATAAAATTAACCTACAATTTTACCAGTTGATTTCAAAGGGCATGTAAGGCATGCAACGTCAGTCATGTTAAAAATATTGAAAAGGTAATAGGAATATAACAGTAAAATTACGGATGTCAAAATGTCTTTTTCACGTGTGTATATGTTGTGTAAAATTCAAGCAGTAGTGTGAGTAATGTATATATTAATTAATTGAATTTGCTTGCAATGCATTTTATATAAAAAAAAAATAACTTTCTGCACTTCTCCTCCATATAAACTTGAACTGTGCAAAATTTCAAGCTCATCCTTTCGCGCAATTCGCTTAAAAAGGGGTACAAAGTTTTGGCTTCACGTATTAATATATAAGATATTGTAAACAGTTTTATATTATTCATAAGGAGGCCATTAGCGCAGCTGATCACCGTCCTTAGAGCACTTCACAATTTATAGAGACCGTGTATATGAAGAGCTTTTAAGAAAGTAGGTTGTTTAAAATAACCTGGTATAATGTATTAAAAACATAATTGTTTATACAAGAAATAGAGTTACTTAATAAATGTTTATACTTATAATATTAGTTGGTGCTCTTGATGTCACCCGTCATATTGATTTTGATGTTTAAACGGAACTACGATTTGGAACAACTGTGAACTCTCTTTCATTTGTAATTGTAATCTTGTCATTATTAGTTAAATTAGTTAAACCAATTAATTGTATTGTTGATACTGAGTAACTTATGTTAAATTTCGTATTTATCATATTTTCCATAGACTTTACTGAAAAACATAATGTACATTAGTGTACTGAAAAAATGACATTATTTCTTCGTTGATAATGTGATACATAATTTAGTGGCAGATACACATTTTTTAGATTATTGTCTTTTAGATAATTATCTTCTATTGTCTTTCTGCCGATATAATATTTATGGAAATATCAATGAACATAAAATTTCCTTTCTTCAACTGACTACATTAGGTTTTTCAGTAAAGGCTATAGAAAATAGGGTAGTAAATGTATAATTCAATAGAAGCGACTTATCATTTCATAGTATAAAACAAAATCCTCTGCCACGTTTGTCTCTCTGTCTGTCTGTTCGCGATAAACTCAAAAACTACTAACAGATTTTCATGCGGTTTGCAGCAATAGATAAAGTAATTCATGGAGAAGGTTTAAGCGTATGATTTGTCAAGACTTTTTTTATTATAAGGGCGAGAAAAAGTCTGCCCGGTCCGCTAGCTCCATTTCAAATTTGGTTTTCAACTATTTCTTTTCAAGTTGCAACTGTATTTACTATGTGCTTAAATTTAAAAAAACCTAGATTTCGACTGTATTAGTGTAGTACCTGATCCTAAGCCATCTACACGCAAAGAGTTACTTCATAAAAGGATAATATCAGGTCCTAACCAATTAACGCAAAGGGAGCCTGAACAAATAAAAGAAAGATGCCCAAGGGTGCACACATTAAATCGAGCCTACACTGATCAAAAAGGTCACAGCTTCGAAAGGGTCCCATTAAGCAAATAACATGAGTAAATAAAATCCTCTTAGTACGACATGGACACTGAGGAATTTGATGACGGTTACACTTACCTGCTACGGATCGACATGTCCTTGGTTGGGTAAAATTTCAAATCTTCTTTTATTTACGATCTTATAATTTTTATGAGACTTTGAATAATATACACGATACTGTAGCTTGATAAGTTACTATATTAGCCCAAAATATCTTAATACCAGTTTAGATTATGGTCAAACACAGTAAACCATAAAGTAATAAAAAAATACAGACCACCACACAGAAAGCGTCAAATTTCCCATCGCAGTTATACTTAACACGTCAATTTTCGAAATTAACCAATATCATATGTATCTTGGGTTATATTATTGTATCCTTTTATTATTCTCTCTAGGCATCTCGGACCACATTACCACTTAACATCAGATGGGGTAGTGGTTAAATGGTAAAGCCTACAAAATAAATAAAAAAAACTTAAGTTATATTACACAAAAGGGGAGTCCTATGTTTTTTTGTTTAATTTTACAATTATGTTTTGTAGTAACAATTACATTTTTTTTAAATAAATAATATATACTTGTAATATATATTTACTATTTAAGAATAATATAATAACATTTTCCCCAAAAATTTATGGATGTAAAAATATATAAAACAGCTGTATGTATGCGCACGATAACAAGCGTGAAGATAAAAAAGTAAGTCTACTGGAAAGGAACCCATGTTAAGCTTTATTCGCTCGAACTAGCATCAATGTTACGTACGATCGATTCGCAGCCCTATTTGAAAAAGTAAACATGCATGAAAATATTGTGTGTACACAGTATAAAAGTTACCGCTCGATCGCGGGCTGTAATTAATTAAAAGATTATATCGAACACAGATTGGGCTGCTCAGTGAGAGCTCGTTACACAAACCACTGAAAATATCGGTGTCCGCAAAGTCAACAGCTCAGCATAATTGAATCGACATAGGTAATGGTTGATAAAGGAAGGTGGGCCGCCAGCTGTGAGGGGGAATCACGTGCGGAAGCTGCCAGAAAAGGACGGGAAACAGTAGCTCCCGTTCCCACTAACACGATTACTTATAAGCGTTACAGGTTTCCTTTGAGAAGGTAACGAACATATGTTACGGTAAAGTAGGTATGGAACACTTATTTTGTTTCATGGTTACGCGTAAATGGGTTCCCGTTACAAGTTTCGGGTTCGATACGGTAGCCGTGAGCGTTTGATAACGAATTCAATCAACGGGAAGTAGGTGACGCATTTTGCGTTCGCACGCCTCAAGGAAACGATCGTAAAAAGATTTTTTTGTATTTTCCCTTTATCGTAACAAAAAGGTGTGTCGTAAAACCGCAAACAGCCTTGAAGAAATCGAGCTAGTAAAAAAAATACAATTTTGCTGTCATTGTCAAAACATAAATATTTCATTTTTTGATAAGAATAAATTTTGTAAGAAATGATAAAAACCCTTGATATATCTACGGTACTTCTGATTTATATCAATGTTATACAAATGGTATTTATTTTCTTTCTTCTACTACCTGCCATAGAAATAACAGCTCTTTCTAAGTACATAAAACAATATAGGGCAGTTTTGAAAGATAGCGCAATACTGAAAACTATTGCAGTAATTTATATAATCATAGTTGGTGGATATGGAATTTTATATCCTACAAGAACATTAAACAGACTAAAGATTCCTAAAATCTTAAAGTATGCTGAATGCCCAGAAGGACAGCTTAAAAGTGTTATTGACGCAACGAATGCCACGAGAAATTATTTACTCGCTGGGTTCTCTTTATTTTTTGTCCTAGTTATTTGGAGATTATTCGACTATATTACGTTTTCAGCTAAACTACATGAATTCTCAAATGTAATGGGAAATTATAACCTTGTTGACATTACATTTACTACTGAAACAGATAAAGAAGTAGACGACTCATTTTTATTTGATGAAATTATTGAAGACGAAGATTCAGTGCATTGGCCTTCTGTTGCAAACCTTAATCAAATTGAACATACACGTATACAAACTTTCTTCAAGGAAACTTCTAAGAAAACTGATATAACTCATGATAATATAGAAACAACAGCACAATCACATTCCATAAACATACAAAATGAAGTAGAAGACATTCAACATTCTAGATCTACTCACAATAATAACGATCAAGGAGAAAAATCAAAATAAAAAAGAAAATTACGAAGTTTTTGAAATGGTTAACATATTTAGTGTATTCATCGGAATATTCCTATGTGTAGAATTGGCATTTGTTGTAGCTCTTCTGAAGCCAATTAAAGAACCTTATTTTATAAGAAATTTATGGTGCACTTTACTGGAGAATTCAAATAATCCATCAAGAATTGTGATAATTGTTTTGTCACTCATGCTTTTCAACACATTTTTGGAACTGTCATGGGAGAAAAAGTTTTATGAAGATCTTTTGGACGAAGTAAATGACGATGATCTCATTTTAGAATTCTACTTAAGTGAAATATCGCTATGTTATACCTGTTTTTTTATGGCTTTATATTTACTGGTTTTGATAGAAAGAGTAACACAATTCCTTATAACAATGGCTCGTTTATTAGAATTTGAACTTATGTGTAGACATGCAATATTAACTAGAGAAGATGCAACACAAATGTCAAATGCTACGATCCTTGTTACCAGTATACCGGATACCCCATTTGAAAATAAAAATAAAAACGCATTGTAATAATGAACATTAAAATAAAGGAATAAGTTTATTTATATTTTCATTTTCTTAAGTAATAATTTAAAAGCACATTAAATAAAGCTTTAATGTGTTATATCTGGTTTTGATTTGCTTCTTAGATTGGTATTTTCAAGTAAAATCTGCTACTGCTGACTATGAATCGATACATGTTTTATTTTTATATTTAAGAGACAAACATAATAGTATCTACTTATATTATTACAAAAAAAAAATTTTTCGAGATTTTTCGTATTTTTAAGCAGATTTATTTGATTCTAAAATAATAACATTAAGAATTAAAAATAAAAACCATTTTGTTTTAGCTTTTTAGCTGCCAGCTAACTAATACCTAACTAAGGATATATTTAATTATTAATGGAGCAGTTATCTTGAAATTGCAGTTAATATTTACAACATAGTATATACACAAAAAAGTCTGAAAGCGTCGTCTACAGACAATGATTACATATACTATAAATTTAAAATAAAGAATAGTTAGCAAAATGAACATCTGTCACCCGTGCATGTCAGTCACTCGCGTTTGATTACCTTAGCAAAATTATAGGCCAACATGACACTAGAAAAATAGAAAACAGTAAACTAACAACATGTAAAGGAAAATGCCCAAATAAACTGAACTTACCGGGAAACGCTAACCACGAAAATGGATATTAGCTGCATTTTTTTAACGTGCCTACTCCTGCTACAGATGATTGTGATTCTAGTGATGTTGAACCCCATCTATGACGTTCAGAAAATTACCAAGTATATCAACCAGATTACCAAGCGTTACAAACGTACATACATTGTGGCAATTTTAGCTTATTTCTCTTTCGTTATTTACCTAGGAATGTACATTCCGCTGCTGAACATACACAAAATGATTTGTAATAATGACATAAATGACTACGACAAGTTCATTCTGCTAAATCGTGTTGAGAAGAATTATATTATCACCGGATTCTCCCTTTTTATGTTTATAGTAATGTACGCCGTTAGAGCTTTAATATCATTCACTGCAAGTCTTATCGAAATATCCAAACGGAGCGAGTCTATAGTGTTCCAGACAAATTCCAATGATAATGTGAAATTAATATCAAATGAGTTAATATTACCAAATTTGTTAAGAGTTAAAAGATCTATCTCATATGAAACCATTTTGTTTGCTAATGAATTGCAAGAACAACTGAGGCCTATGATGGAAAGGAACTTTGATTTCGCACAGAATCGATGCATGCTGTCAAGTATTTTGGAAACACCAAATGTTAATGTTCTGTGATAGCTAGCAAACTTCTTCCAATAAAACTTATTGTTTTACACTTTCTTTAATTTAAAGTGTTCCTTTGAAAAACTGCTTGTTTGATAAAAATAGTGACAAGTATTTGGAAATTCTTTGTAATTATGTAAGGGTGGGGAATAGCAAAATACTTATTTGGAAAGACACGACGATAAAAATAAAACATCGCTACTGAAGTAAAGCGAAAGAGAAATTTCGCATAGGAATTTCTGGACTGCGAGAATAGGGAGCGTATATACATTTAAGGGCTGAAATGTTTTCCGTTGAATTGAGTATATATACCGTTTATGGTGCGCCCTCATGAAAGTTCCTAGAATCATGAAAGTGAATGTTTATATTATCCACACTATTATGCTGTCTAAAATATTCTAAATATGCTTACCGGCGGAGAAGTGGATTCTAAAATTGAAATATTGCCTCGTTTCCCGTATACAGGTGGCACTTAATCGGTTGACGTGCCACTTGGGAAACAATAGGCGAACAATAAGCTGTGGTACGATGAATAAAATCTCCTTTGAATGAAGCTTGACGTGACATCGCTAGAAGCGTAGCGAAGTAACAATGCTTATATCGCAAATCTTATAGAAATAGTTTTATAATTTTGATAGAAAAATTAATATACAAGTGTATTATCAGCATGATAAGTAATGGCATTACTTGATCTTACTTTACTAGATATAAAAAGGTTATTTGATTTTCTACATTTATTTTCCTTTATTTATTTACCTCTTTTACATGTTAATTACTTTTGAACACAATATATAATAAATAATCTTTTGTATTAATTACATCTATAATAAATAATGTAAAACAAAGTCGCTTTTGGTGTATGTCTCTGTGTTGCCTTAGTTCTTCTAAACTACGCTATGGATTTATTTTGTTATCATTTTCATTATTATTTTGAGAATTTAAATTTTCAGAAGGTGCATATGTATAACACGCTTGCTTATGTTGGTTGAACCTTAACATTTTTGGAGGTGGTGGAGACACGCTGAAGGTATTACTACTTTCAGCATGAATGGGTCGGCTCGCCTAGGGTAGTACCACCCGACCCACAGAACACGGACGTGAAGTAACAGTGCTTGCATTGTAGCGTTTTGTTCGGTCAGTGAGAGAGCCGGAGGTCCACTTCCCCTTCCTTTTCCCTCTTCCCTCCTTTCACTCCAAACATAGGCTGGCAACGCACTATCGACTCCCCTGGGGTTGCTAGTGTCTATGGACGGTGGTGATCACTTAACATCAGGTGACCCATCCGTTCGTTTGCCTCCTATGACATAAAAAAATAAGATATGTGAAAATAATGTACGACAGAATTGTACAACTTAAAAATGCCTACAGAAAATTCGCGACCATAGTAAGGAAAGACGGCTTCTAAGAATAAGGATTAGGAAGGATGGATAAGGAATTTGTTATTTGATACGCTATCTTCATCAATATAGTAAATAGTATAGTAGATAAAGTAATGTATATTATCTCATTTAAAGGACCGGTCCGGTATCTTAGAAAATACCACAGATTTCAAATTACGCTCAAAAATAGAATGCTGTTTCTGTGGAATTTCTTACGTATAAACCAAGTAATCAAAGTACTAAAGAAAGGATATGAATATTTTAGATACTCATGACATCACATTAGCACATTGCACCAATGCGAAGACGAAGCGGATCGCTAGTATCATATATTTTATGACAATAATCTTTATTCAGACCATATCTAAACACAGTTTTTCTCATAAAAAAAAACAGAGAGTATAATCCATCGACGTGATATATTGCACTATATTTTTTTAAATTTAAATTGCTTTATTACATCCTGAGTATACCACATCAACAAAAAATCCATCGGACATATTCCGAGATTTATATATTTAGAATTAGATATATATACTATGACTAGCGGACCTGGCGGACGTTGTCCTGCCTTGATAATAAAAAATATAAATCCCAAAAGTCAACCGCAGCGCCACCTACCGGGTCCAATTGTGAATCTAAACCATTCTCGGATCCACTGGAACACGCACAAAAAATTTCATCAAAATCGGTCCAGTCGTTTAGGAGGAGTTCAGTCACATACACACGCACACAAGAAATATATATATTAAGATATCCTGATATTTTTTAAAAATAGCTTAGATTTTTAAATGTGGTATGTACATATACTAAGAGATACGTTCTAACGTAGTTTTAAATATTACTGTCGACCCTCATCATATATACCCTGACATGCCCATCGATTGCAAGCAAACTACAGCCTGGTACCTGCCACAATCGTCTGGCGCCATGCAAACAGTTTTGATCTCGTGCCAACGACTACAATACGCATGTCTATCCTTTGTACGCGAATACGTTTCATTACAAAACTTGTGTGGATCGATGTACTCCAGCAATTTGGCCCGCTGCTGCAGTAATAAGTTAAGCATGGGAACAATTGTACATGACCGAGTTTTATAATTTAATGTTCTATCTATAATTAGAGTTGCGTATTTCTCCATCTTTCTTTAATATACAACCTTCAAAGAATGTAATCGAATTCATACAACAGTTGATAGAACTATATGTACGTGAAGACCATCCAGATATAGAGAAAGAAGAGAGGAGAAGAAAGAACGAAGTGAGAAGATTTAAAAGACCTAGAAGAAGACTTACAGAGCCTCTCTGTGTTAGAGAGTTAAACATAATTAAAACAGCTGAAATGAATACATTAATTGGATTTCTTACATGTCCATGCTATAGAAGTTATCTATACATATAATAAGAATGTAAATCTAACGTATCTGTACTTATTAGATATTTGTAAAAAAAATTGTTGCAAGTGTCTTGGAATTAATAATAGAATCATTTGAATCATTTTTAGAAATGTCTGTCTGTTTATATGAACACGCATCACAACTAAGCGATGCGACTTAAGTACGAGAGAAAAGTGTATATATAAATGGACTTAATATATTCGGATGATTTTAGTAGTCACTGTTCTTTTACATTAGGTTTCACGCGGACGGAACCGCGGGCACAGCTAGTCATACATATAGATCCATTAAAAGTTAGAAATTGATTATTTATTAGCCCTCGACAGCCAGATCCTACGAATCATTGTAATAAGAACAAAAGAAGAGAGATTTATTGTTTGCAAAAAATACTCTCTGATCTATTGTCGGAAACAATTTGCAAATTTTAACGTTTCAAGCAATAGGCACTTAAGTTTTATCGATAAAAGAATTTCCAAGTCTCCCGTATTCAACCTGTCCTCCTTTCGCTAATAGTTGTGAGGAAGTTTAAGAGCCAATCGTACTCGGTAATACTTTCGGGCTAAATTAAATTACTTTCGCCACGGTTATCACTTAGAAAACCGGAGTCTTTGTCGTACAATTTATTGAATGGTATTTAATGGAAGTTTTGGTATAATTTCTTTTTTCGTTTATTAAGGAGTTAGCTAATTCATTGTATATGGATTAAATGAATATAAATGAAATTCAATAGGCATTAAAGCGCGTATCCAAGTAATTTTTTTTTACTTTATTTTTGTCATGTATTGTCGAGTAGTTAATAGTATTACAAGTTCTTCTTCCATTCCATTTTGGGCAACCAGTCTTCTAGTATCATTGTCAAGTGAGTATCGATATTACAAGTTTCTTGATATAATTTCAATGAACTAACAAGGTAGTGGCCATCTTGCTAGAACTTTCCATGGAGTTTTTGTGGCATCTCAGAATTCATAGTCCGTCGTATTATTTTCCATTCACTTCACTTATGCAAAATAAACAAACTATATTACATAAAACACCACCAATTTTACACAATATAGAGTCAAGTAACACAAGATTATGAATTAAATATATAATCCACTACATGACAGACCGAGATCCCGCCAAAAACTCATAATATAGCTAAGTTGTTAATATGAATTTCTTTCAAGTTAACAAAGAGGTCTTCTATAAGTTCTGTAAAAAGTAGGTTATCGTTGAATAATACTACAGAGTAAGGATTTTTAATTTTACGTAGAGATAAGATATTAATTGGTGATTATGCAAATGTATTTTGAACTAGCTGGTGTTCATGACTTAGTTTACTCATCAATATATTATTATTTAAAATCGGATCAGATTTGTCAATAATATGTTTAATGTGGGTTGTTTGTTGTACAAGTATTATTTATAGCCGTCACTTATAATTGTAATGTGGATGATAGGCCAAGACTAATGTCTCCAAATATCACGACCTACAGATATAAAATCCTCCATAGATGCACGCATAGATATGTCACATTCCGTGATCTGCCGATGGATATTCAGTATCAACCGGAGTAGCTAAGTGTTTGTGGTACACTGAATTACTACCACGATAAGTCTGACACAGTGACTTTCTTTTTATTTATTACGTTTGGGGATCGACCAGATGCTAAGACACTTTTAAAATACCACCATAGCGACGACTAACGATTCCGTGGTGGTCGCACTTGTTTTACTGCAACCAAGTCCCGAATTAAGCTCAAGAACGATATCATGAGTGTCTTGATGTGAAAAGGTTAACACAGGGTGGGCCAATACTTGAACGTTGGTGATGTCTAGAAATAAGCCCTTTTTTTGGGCATCAGCTAAAAACAATTGAAAATATAACAATTGTTATAAACTATGTACGTAAAAGAATAAACCAGAACAACTTTCTTGCCGGTTCTTCTCAATGACTGGATTGTTTTCCGAATTGATGGTAGGTTGGACTTTCAGAAGCACCTTCTTAGGACCTAAAACTAAATAAAGTATTTTTGAGTTTATATTACTTTATATTTTATCTTGCATCTTTAAAAAAATAGATTTACAGCGAGAATGATATTCAAACATCACCTTTTCACAGTAAAATTAGCTTTATAGTCCTTGAATCCATTGGTCGACCAAATGATACCAATTCACAAACAATAAACATTAAAAAGAAAATTAAAAAATAGGGTATTAGGAAAGTGTTTACCCTCCAAAGATAATTGTAACTGTCGAGTAGTATTACGTTAAAGATTTATTTTATCCGCGTATATCCCTGTGAGGACTTTCGAGTTGCGTTGTTAGAAACGAACAGGAGTTGCGGAATATTCCTCGAGTTGGATTTAAGCTGGAAGCGATGCGCGTCTGATCCGATTATCAAAATATCTTCGGATAAAAGTTATTTCAAATGAAGAAATTGTAAATTATTGAAACATTGAAAAGTATTTTAAAATATAATGTATTTCTCTATTTTTCGTAACTATTGCAAGGAAATTACTAGAGTTTAGAATCCACACAAGAAATTTTATTTATGAGGTAATTTTAAAAAGTAATTGAATTGAATTGAATTTGGAACACGTATATTATTTTAAAAACTTCTTTCGATTTTGCGCCATTTCACATATTTCGTGTATATCGTGTTCATTATCAAATTAAAATATGCAATGGGGTGTTAAAGAAAATAGGATTGCAGTGATCGCCTTACACAAAGTGGGTATGGAGCCGTCGGTCATATTCCAGACAATTAAAAAGCTTGGTATCAGCCGTATGTTCGTATATTGTACTATCAACAGATACAACAACACTTTCACTATCGAAGACCAGAAAAGATCGGGGCGGTCGCGTGCTGTTAGAACTATAAAGGCTGTTAAAGCCAGAATTCGTTGAATCCCCATTAGGAATCAAAAAATCTTATCGCGAGAAATAAAGATTCCCGCTAGGACTTTGTCGCATATTATAAAACAAGACCTGAAGCTCGGTGCTTATCGTCGATATACAGGACATGCCCTAAATCAATCTTTATAATTAAAGAGAGTGGATCGATAAAACGTCTTCTGTCGCGATACGCAGGTGAAAGGCACAGAAATATCCTTTTTACCGATGAAAAAAATTTTACGATTGAAGAACACTACAATAAGCAAAATGATAAAGTGTACGCTCATAGTTCTAAAGAAGCTGCTCAAGTGGTCGGAAAGGTACAACGTGGTCATCATCCTGCGTCAATGATAGTTTGGTGGGGCGTGTCTTATCAAGGAGTCATAAAACTTCAGCCAAAGTGTATCAAGATACAGTCTTGGATTATGTTGTGAAACCACTCAGCAATACACTTTTTAAACATATACCGTGGACTATCCAGCAAGACTCTGCACCAGGTCACAAGGCACGAACTAACCAAGCCTGGCTTGAAACCAACGTTCCGGACTTAATAAGAGCTGAAGACTGGCCCTCATCTAGCCCAGACCTCAACCCTTTAGACTTCAAATTATGGTTAGCTTTAGAGGACAGGCAAGGCACATGGCCTGCTCTAAAAGACGCGGTGACATTGAGTCTCTTAAATAATCTTTCGAGCAAACAGTGGCGAAATTTCCCTTGGAAACAGTGCGTAAATCCATAGATTCGTGACCAAACAGACTAAAGGCCTGTATAAAAGCCAAAGGTGGCCATTTCGATTAGAATATTTTTTTTAGTTTTTGGTGAGACTAATAAATATGTAGGTATAAATTTCAATTATATTACATTACTTTAAAAAAAAATGCATTTTCATTTGTAACAGAACTTATGGCCGGACTATGTACCTATATATTTGAGATTGATGAAGACTAATAGCGATTGACAGGAGTGATCTTGAAATTGGGCACTAGATCGGTAAAGGCTTATTTATATTCTATCCATTTTACTGAAATTTGCCACCGCTGACAAAGCACATCACCTTCTGTATAGTTCAGTCAAACGTCAAGAAAACTGATACGTTATACACAATATTCATTATACTATATAACTGTTCATTTAAGAATTATAGCGATAAATAGTGAAAAATATGTGCAGAGTCACGAGCATAATTCGTTTATTGGAATGTCTGAACTAATTAAAAATTACGTGTAAAAGGGTTTATAAACACTTATCTAGTAATTCTCAATTAGGTAGCGAATAAAATATGTATTACCATTCGTAGCATAAAACGATCGCTGACAGCTTATAACATGAATCGTCTAAAAACGTCCCGAGTTTTTTGCTACCAAGATAAACACAAATATATTATTTTCATCAAAAATCCTTTAATCTGACCATAGTAGAAATCGAACGTGTAGACAACCAGACATCTATTTCTGATATTTATCCACAAAAATGATACATTTTATTGACGCCTCTCCATTTTTTTCAGTCGCTCCGGCCGATAAGATATTACGGTTTCTATTGTAACGTTGTTTTTTTTTCTGTTGCGATAGAAATATTATAAATAATCGACGGGTTTTGTGGAAACTTTTTTTCCGGTTTTATCTTATGACATATGTTTATATTCCTACGTAAGAATCTATTAGTATTATTTCATTGTAGATACGTACTTTAAGATACTTTGTAAGTTTAATATCGAATCTCGGCTTACGGATTTCATAACTTATTTATAGACATCAGTATAAACTCCTGATGATGGCCCACGTAATGAATTATGACGCCATCTATTCTCATTGCCAAAATAATCACACAATAGAGACTAAAAATAATTGAGTAAATATCTTTAAGCTAATAAATACTATATAATATGAGCTGATGTGTTATTTCAATTCCAGTTTTTGGAATAGTCATATGTGCCGAACATTTTACATATCACTGATTGTATAACTTATTTTGTTTATTTTGCCACATAGTTAAATAGACGATCCATCTTTTATTACTGTCGCATGAATAATAATTACTCTATTTGTCGCTGCGACATCACAAATGCGATATATGATATCACAAATCGCATATCACGCCTAGATATGTCGATAATACCTGTTATATATCTCAGAATTTAGGTACACTAAATCATGTTACAAATCGCAGATGTTCATCATACGAACGCAAAGCTAAATATACGTAGGTACTATCAGCTAAATGACAGAGAATTTGGTTGAAAATGAACCTTTTTCATAATACGCTATAATTGAAGTATCTTCTCGCCGTACAGTAACTTTCTGAACGTGAGAAATTATTTCACTTACCTTTTATTTATCATCGTCATATGAAAATATAGCTAATCGTGATTTATAGCGCGTGATATAACAGTAACAAAATCATAATTTCACGACATTCTAGTTGTGTGTGTTGTTTTTTCTTCTAAATTTATATTTGTTTTATTTAATCCTAAATTTGTGATTACAGTAGCTATATCTCTTTAGTGTTACCATACGTCTGTGTTATTTGTTTGTTCGTTTTAAATTTTGTATTAACATTAATATGACCGACTGAACGTCCGTTTATCATACAGGCTCCCATCGATAATTAGCGCTGCAGTACTATTTACTGTATTGCAGATTTTTGTTGAATGGGTTTGCCAATTGTTCGACATATATTTTTCATTTTCAAATGTTTTTTTTTCTGTCTAATTAGTTTCTTTAATTTAATTTAATTGTATGGTTGTTCCAACAATAAAGTATTTCTTTCTTTCTCTTGTATCATACACATGTCTAACTGAAGTAGAAATAAATACGTTCATATAATAACAAATAAATAATAGAATAACAGATATTACAAATGTTTGTTACTTTATAAACTACGAAAACTCTATAAATAACTAGATATACTTGTGACTTCGGCCGCGTGGCACCTTATGTAAAAACAGTGATTAATAAAATGATCTAAATGTATTATAGTTCCATTTACTTACCAACTTTTCTCTCGTATTTACGTGGTGTCGTCATTAAAATTACAATAACTTTTGATAGACCAAACTAATTGTAATGAAACAAAGACTAAATGTTACTCGAAGATCTGTTTTACGATTTTCTTGTAGAGGTTTTATCATGAACGCAGTACTTTAATACTGATGTAAGTTCAAACAAACAGACAGACAGATGGACAGATATTTCTGAAAATGATTGAAATGTATTTTATTACATATTCCTAGACACCTGCAACATTTTTTTACAAAAATCTAAAATGTACAGACACGTTATATTTACATTCTTATTATATGTATAGATAGATGTAGTGTTAAAACGTTATAGATAAATATTTATAAGGAGTGATACAAAAAAGTATCTTTATTTTAATCAATGATATACAAAAACCCAAATAAACACTTAACGTCTCACAGCCGGCACACAAAAATGAGTGCATAATTTTGGATTATGCAGCCATTTCAAATAGTCTCGTGACGCTTGCTTCCTTATAAAAATAACTTTAAATCATTCAGATAAGTTTTAATTTGCAGAATCATAAGTTAATCGCATAACTATAACCACGTATGTTTATTGGGGAGTTTTGCGGCCGGTATTGAGCGCTAGTTTTATTCGAGACTGTGTGTCTTGGGTTTTTATATGTCAATAACTTTAATGCTTCATTCCAAGTGTTTCCTTCATAAACACAGATATTTCCAAGATCAGCTAAATGCAACTGACTATTGAGCGACCCACAACTATGCCTATTATGTTATTATTAGTCACTATCGTAACATACAAAGAAACATACATCCTTACGTATTCCACACTAGTTCACAGTTTAAGTGTTTTAACCCGAAGAGTAATAGAGCTGGAAACTCTGCCCGAGATGGCTTAATATAAGCCCGTACGAGGGGAAAGGAGACAGATATAGTGGTCCTGCTAATGGCCTCAGGCAGCCGAGCCAAAGGCGCTCTCGTAAATAAATGAGCGAATGTGTTTCCTTTTTTTCCTCCATTTTTTTCTTGGCGTAGGGAGCACATTCGCGGACTTAGCGGCCCGGGATGGGATTGTTTTATTACTATGTAATGCTGAAAGTAGGTTAGTTCTGTGTACTTAGCTGCCATGATGTGTTTTATGTAATAAGTTTTACGCCCACTAATGATGCTTAAGTTTTTGTTGCGTTAAATTTTTAATCAAATATACATCGTATTACGTTATATATCTCTTTTATGTGTATTATATATACTTATCCAAAATATATACTTGTTACATTGTTATATTTTACAATTACATTGGAAAAATGGATTTTATGGTTATTATTATAACGCGCATTGTTGAATATCAACAAGTGCTTCGTGGTATAATTGATATGGTTATATAGTGATGAATTCTGTTATCGGAGTAAACATTCTTTGTAGAATTCCTACTTAAATCCGCTATAAAAGCGTTATCACTAAGATATAAATTTCAGCTACGATTTATTGTCATTAAATTACTGATATACACTAAATTATATATTAAAATAACAGATTTGCTGATTCCTATGATTTTGCTTTCTTAGCCTTTTTTGTAATGTAAATTAAAAAGCAAGTGTATACAGAAGTCAATGTTTATAGGTATATTCGGAAGTAAATAAAAATATATTAAAATAAAGCCTTTTATTTAATACATACTAATACTACTATTACATTTTTTTTATTCAAGAACTATATAGCACTCGCCTCAGCGACGTAGGTCTCCCCCAAACGTTTCCATTCATCCTTCCTTGACGCTATTCTTGGCCATTTCCAACTACACCTTTCTGTAAAAACATCACTCCACCTCTTTTTGGGCCTTTCTTTTTTTCTTTTATGCCCCCATGGTATCCATATTGTCACTTTTTTGTCCATCGGTCGTCATGTAATCTATATATATGACCCGCCCAATTCCATTTAAGAGTTCTTATTTTTTTTTATTTTCTGTTACTTTTGTTTTTTTCCTTACTATTTCGTCTGTTATTCTTATTTGGAAGTAAATAAAATGGTCAAATTATGGTAAAAATAAAGGGTTAATGGGAGGCAAGAAAATTTAACGGAGCACTTTCACGTACAAATGTAAACGAAGTGAATGAAAAAAAATATTTGAAAGTTGTTACCTTAAAATGTCAAAATTAATTGTTGCCACCACCTTATGTTATTAAACTAGCCAAAAAAATTACATAACAGTGCCATCTACTGAGCGAAGTTATAACCAATAGTAGACGAGCCTTGTCCATAGAAATCCGGTTATGAGAAGTGAAAATAGCGTGCGTCAATTTGCAAGGAAGTATAATTATTAATACAGATCTCACTAAACTTTCCGATCGCTCTGAATATAAATGTTGAAAGGACAAATTTATGTA
The DNA here is from genome assembly GCA_036509395.1 of Antheraea yamamai. Taxonomy (NCBI): domain Eukaryota; kingdom Metazoa; phylum Arthropoda; class Insecta; order Lepidoptera; family Saturniidae; genus Antheraea; species Antheraea yamamai. The sequence goes on along the minus strand of AP028444.1, from coordinate 3,094,078 downwards.
TAATAATGTATACATATGTATGTATGTCTAACATCGAGACAGCTCAGCGACAAATAAATACCAAATTTAGACTTCTATAATAATACTAGCGAGTTCGGAGGACATTGACCTGCCTTAATAATAAAATCTTCAACCGCCTACCGTACCACATTGTGCATCTAAACCATTCTTGAATCCACGTAATACTAAACAAAAAATTACATCAAAATCTGTGCAGCCGTTTAGGAGGAGTTAGGAAGAGCAGTCATATGCACACGGACTGAAAAATTGTATATATAAAGATCTAAAACTTTGTTTCGTATTAAACTTTGGACTATAATATATAAGGGCTCGAAATTATCTACACATATAATAAGAATGTACATCTAACGTGTCTGCACTTTTTCGATTTTCATGAAAAAAAAATATTGCAGGTGTCTAGGAATAAATAATAGAATACATTTCAATCATTTTTAGAAATGTATGTCTGTCTGTTGCATGAACACGCATCACTGCTAAAGTACTGGGTTCACAATAAAACCACACCAAGAAAATCATAAAGCATACCCTCGAGACTAATTTAGTGTTTGTTTCATTAAAATCGGTCCACTCTATCAAAAGTTATTGTAGTTTTAATAACGACGCGGCGTAAGTCAAGAAACGTAGACAAGTAAATGGACTTAATACATTCAGACGACTTTATAAATCACTTTTTTTTTTTATAAGCTTCCACGCAGACGAAGTCGCGGGCACAGCTCGTATATAAATATAGAGAGATGCCGAGAACATTGAAGAAGAGTGTAAATTAAAACAGAAAACTTAACTTATTTATTTATTTACATGTGGATATAGCAACGGTCAACAACAATAATACAATAACAAAAATAAGAAGTAGTGAGCTAAACTGAGGACCTAAAATGCTTTATCACATAGAAACAACTTACACTGATAATAGTAAAATTAAATTAAACCTATAACAGTAAATATTGAGAAACATTAGACATGGAATAAAAAATGGAATAAGAGTAAACGGAAAAGCGACAATGAATTCATTTATGAAACTAAAAATTAACGTATGAAAAAAAAATTAACAAGATGGCAAATATGATATTATTATCTACACATAGAATATAAATCAAATGTGTCTACACTGTACTCTTTCAATTTTCATGAAAAAAATTGTTGCAGGTTTCTAGGAATAAGTTATAAAAATACATTTCAATCATTTTTAGAAATGTCTGTCTGTTTATATGAACACGCATCACTGCTAAAGTATTGAGTTCACAATAAAACCACACCAAGAAAATCATAAAGCATATCTTCGAGAATAACTTAGTCTTTGTTTCATTACAATCGGTCCACTCTATTAAAAGTTATTGTAGTTTTAATAACGACGCGGCGTAAGTACGAGAGAAAAGTAGATATGTAAATGATACATTCAGACAGCTTTATTAATCACTGTTTTTTAAATAAGCTCCCACGCGGGCACAGCTGGTATATAATATTATGATAACTATTGTTGAAATGATCATGGACATAAAATGTGTTTATTTGTCGTTTTGAATTTGAATGCTCGATGGTCAAATATATCTAATGAGATGTGCTTGGATGCGAGCTCATTATATAAATAATGAATAATATTAATTGCAAGACACTGATTTTTTATCATATTAATAAACGCCTTGAATGCATATTGTTGCCAATTATCTACATTCTACATCCACTTAATTTTATTCAAATACCTGAGTGTATGCTATCGAAGGCATGCTATCATAACCTTACGTCACACGTAAGAGAAAATTGATATTATTTTTGCCGGGTAGGGTTATATTTTTGAAGTTATACTTCTTTTGGCGCGTTAGGGAAAAATGATGAGAGTAAATTTTTACGATGCGCGCGCACACCGTCACGAAAACCGACACCCTGGAGTTAGCTATATTCAACATTTTGTTTCTTTGTATTTGTCGTTTGTATTTCTTTGTATTAAAACTTTCAATGTATTAAATACCTTTTTTCTATTGTTAGTGTCGTTTTTTCTACAAACGTAGAATAAGGCGAAAGATAAAATTTTTGAAAAGATTTTTATTTTGTTACGTCAAAGAAGTATAACTTCTAACGCGTGCACATAAGTATACACACACTTTTTTATCGTTGTTTTAAATTTACCCTCAAATTAAACCTTACGTATGAAAGAGAAAATTGACATTACTCTTTTAGGGTTATATTTTTTATAGTTGTTTTAAATTTACCCTCAAATAAAAAAAAACATGTATTTAAGGGTTGATACACCGCACAAATGGAAGGAATTTTTGGCTGGATTTTAGTTTACATGTAGTGGATTTTATATTTTATTCATAATCTTGTTTTATTTGAGTCTATATTTTGTAATATTGGTGGTGTTTTACGGAATATAGTGCGGCTAATTCTGAGATGCCACAAAAACTCCATGAGAAGTTCTAACAAGGGTGCCACCATCTTGTTAGAACATTGAAATTATCACAAGAAACGTTTAATATTATGACAGTAATAATCTCGAAGATTAGTTACCAAGAATACAAGTAAAAAAAATGGCAGGCATACTGTCCAAAGTATTTGTCACTGAAATACCCTGCGAAACAGTTCATTACGTCGACGTCCAGTTAAAAGTGCAATAGAGCTCTGTAAGACAAAATTTATCCGTCCACCCGCAGTTTATTGTTGCCATTTTCTGGTCCCTATTGTTGAGTAGGTGGGGGCGGTCCGCTTTGTAGCTCGTGACCGTACTCCGTTGGGGGGTCGGCTCGAGTTATTAGATAATACCGTTTCTTCAGATTTGATTATCGATATTCGGATTCTGTTCGCTTTTGGCACTCGTCGTGGGATCGGACTACAAATTTATAATCGTCCGTTCGTAAGATAAATGTAATATGATTTGCTTTTTACATTTTTTTCAGAATATTGGGATTAAATATGAATTATTGGAGCGTCTTAGATCAAGTTGTGTTTTAATATTTCATTCGAAAATTGACATCATTTTATTTTGTACCTTAAATTTTATATGACGTATGGGTAGTTTTTTAATTTTAAATATTTTGAGTTAAATTAAACGACATTTTGACACAATTCTTCAAAGAAACATTTGAACCGATACATTCTCTTTGCTTAAATTTAAAAGTACTCCGTTTATTATATTTTCTGTTTCCATCAGATAATGATAAATATAATAAATTCATACTAATATAATAAGACCAGGTTTACCAGAATATACCTTAACTATAGCGAATATACTTAAACAAAGAGAAGAAAGACGTAAGAATAACAAAACGTCGAATGAAATTTTCAGATAGGTCGCGAATTGCATGTATCAGGCAACAGCCCAAGCTGAGGTGTGCCGCGCACCCTTGAGCTAGTTGTCAAAATAAAATCGGCGGAGTGCCTTAAGCGCTCGCCTTAGTAGTCCGGTGAAGCTGTTAAGACCTTGCTAGGTCAATAGCGTAGGCAGTTCGAAAAAAAAAGTCAAATGAAACTATAATTACATAAAACTTTTGAAAAAAAAAACACAAGCAAATTTCCCTGTTTTCAAAACCAATTGGAAAAAAAAATGGAATATCAATCAATATTTGTACTATATTACATAGATTATTAAAGCATTTTTTAGATGATACTTTAAATGAAAATGATATATAAAAATAGAAAAAGTGTTCACAAACTGAAATTTTTAGACAGATATTAATCATAGAGAAATAGGGAACAGAAGCGTGCACGCATACACGCTTACACATGCAAGTGGAAGGGTTTTATTTTTTTTCCCTTATCAAACTGAAATAGTTTAGAATATTATCCGATACGAAATATATATAAGAGTTATTGAGGTATGTATGCTTGGTACACATATATGTTTCAACAACTCATATATGTACGAATAGTTAGCTTAGCTTAGGTTAGCTCAGATAGGTCGCGAATTGCATGTATCAGGCAACAGCCCAAGCTGAGGTGTGCCGCGCACCCTTGAGCTAGTTTTCAAAATAAAATCGGCTGAGTGCCTTAAGCGCTCGCCTTAGTAGTCCGATGAAGCTGTTAAGACCTTGCTTGGTCAATAGCGTAGTCAGTTCGAAAAAAAAAAAAGACACCAACTTTTTCCGTAAACGAGAACAAACTTTTTTCGGCGCGCCTGTTACGATTCCTTTCCACCGCGATAACAGATGTAGCATCAATAAATGAAATTAAAAATAATCATCAATTATATTTGTTATGTTCTTTATTAACAGTATGTATACATGTCACTACATGACGCTCTAATAAGATTTTTCTCCATAATTAAATAGAAAAACGCTATAGCACGTGACTCACACTATTTACCTTGTTACAGTAAGCGTACGCTTGCTAGGTCCGAGTCCCGATATGTTAGATATAACCTTAAATTTTTAATGTTTAGCCGAGTTTATTCCACTCGTCGATACCTTAGCTTCTACATTTCGGTGAGAATTTTCTATAAAATTTTCAACAGCTCAAACTATCAATTTTAAACGAGAATTTCTTCTTTATGTAATGTTATTTACGTTTGTAAGTTATTTCGTTCGAATTATAATCGATTGTGGAAAGAAAAAGAAAACAATATTAATAATAAATGCTACTATCTAATAAATAAACACTTACACAAAAAATGTGTATTTCGATATTTTTACCGATCTAATGACAATGCAATACATTAACATATATATACGTCTTGAGAAATCAAATTAAAAGTTTCATTTAGTATTGTAGAAAAAATATTTATTCATAAAAACTATATATAGAATAGTCACTTATAAGTTATATAAAAATGCTAATTAAAAAACATATAAGTAGTTAGTTTTAATGAAATGTTGAGTATTGATGTTGTACAATTGTTTACACTAGTGATGTATAGATGGCGTTGTTAAATTGTTTGTAAATTTTAATTTCGTTTTTACAAGTTTAATTCCATTAAAATAACTTTTACTGAAAGGTCCACGCATTGAGTATTGAGGTTATACAACCGTGTATGCCATATATGATGCTTAGTACTTTTTAGCATCTTTGTCGGTTTATTTTATTCTATTCACATTGGTCCAAAAGATGGCTCTTTCTAATTTATAACCTTGATATTTAAGAATTACCGAATTTTGTCGACCCAGATACATTAAATAATTACGCTTTTCCCACTTCCTTTTTTTTATTTAATACTACGGTGCTACAGTGAACACTGCCGGCAACCCACAATGCTCGTTGCTAGAATTAGAATAAATACTATACACACAACCAACGATATATAATAAAGAGACCTTCAATGGATGGAGAGAATTAGCAGAACGCGACGCTTCGAAAGTGTTTTTTTCCCATCGCCTTATTTTTTTGTCCTTCTATCGCATGTCGCATTACAGACGGGGAGTCAGAGTAAAACGTAAGGTGATTTAAATAAGTATTGTGCTCAGTTTTTAACATGCGACTATCATCTGAACGTTTGTATTCATTATGTACTAGCGGGCCCGGCAGACGTTGTCCCGCCCTGATTATGAAAAAATCCTTGACAAATTATATACTAAAACGTTTCTCATTAATCACTCTATCCACCGGTGAAAACCGCATGAAAATCCGTTGGGTAGTTTTTGAGTTTATCACGAACAGACAGACAGACAGACGCGGTAGGGGACTTTGTTTTATACTATGTAATGATGTCGTACGCAGATTGAAATTAAAATGTATAGATGAATATCTTGACTACTATTCATTTCCTATTATCATTTCCATTAGCTAATTATTAATTTATATTGAAAGTGCCATTTTAATAACCTAAATCGAATAATTCTCCGAAAATTGTCAGTTAAATGCCTACTAACTATCTCACATCTTTTTTTATATTTAATTCCCTAAGGGTGTTAAATATAGAATGGTGATCCTGAGATATCACCGATGGGAAATCTCATCGGTCATACGGCTAAATTGATATTGAATTAGACTGCCTTCAGAAAGACTGCACATAGCACATAAATAAATATCATTTGCTTTATTTCCTACTAGCCTCTGCTCGCGACTTCGCGTGGAATACCTACTTTGGGCTAACGCTAACACGCAGGGGAAGCTCTCAAGAGGAAAAAAAAACGATTTTGAAACATTCTTCATTGATGTTTCGCTCCTATTGTTCTTAGTGTGATGATAAATAACTTATAACCTTTCTCGATAAATGAGCTATATAATGCTGAAAGGATTTTTCAAATCGGACCAGTAGTTTCTGAGATTACCCCCTATAACGTCACAAACTCAAAACTTTACCTCTTTATAATCTTAATATATATATTTCTTGTGTGCGTGTGTATGTGACTGAACTCCTCCTAAACGACTGGACCGATTTTGATGAAATTTTTTGTGCGTGTTCGAGTGGATCCGAGAATGGTTTAGATTCACAATTGGAACCGGTAGGTGGCGCTGCGATCGACTTTTAGGATTTTTTTTGTTTTCAAGGCAGGACAACGTCCGCCCGGTCCGCTAGTATTAATATAGATTTAAGTAAATTAGAAAGAATTAATTATAAACGTATTAGTAATATTCGTGAAATCACTCATTTGAATTTTTATACTTTTGAATTACTAATAATGCAGTTACAAAAGAAATTACATTCAACCATAATAATTAGCAACACAACATTGTATCTCTTTTACATAGGTATTCAGTCCTCGCTCCCCATACCTCCGCGTCACTTCGTACGACTCTACCAGATTATTATTTTGTTTCCGGTCAGCGTATTCTCCGATTTTCATATGATAATTACTCAGCTTCTAAAGGTCGTATTGCAATATAAGATAACTTATAATCTCTCTTAATAAAAACGCTATAAAATGCAAAAATAATTATTCAAATACAACTGGTCGTTTCAAAGATTAACACGTTCGAATAAACAGATAAATAAATAATCTTTTGTACTATAAAATGTAAGTATAGATAAACAAAATCGTAAACGATCACACAGTCTCGGTAACAAATGCTTACGCGTATATATTCACACTGCTTTTTTGAAGTGTCAACGTTGTATAAATGTTAATTTTTGCCGAATATTATGCACAGTGGCGGTCTATATCTTTTTATGATACAATTTTAAATATTTATGCGGTACCGTTTTGTGATTTTTTCACGTTATAAAAATCTATTTGCGTCGTCCAAACTGATGTTAGGGGGTGCGAAAAGGTTCACAAACATGCGATAAGCATTCATTATAAAGTTAGAATGAGAGAGATGAAAAACAAATAAATCCAATTGAACAATGTCTTTAATGTCATAAGCGAGACGTATATTGAAAATATCTAATTACTTTGCAATAAAATAGTTACTCAATAATATAACAAAATGAATTATTACTATATATTATAAAACGAAATCCTCTGCCAGGACTCTCTGTGTGTTCGCGATAAACTCAAAACGTACTGAACGGGTCATGCGGTTTTCACTCTTATCTACTGAGATAAGATGATTCGTGAGGAAAGTTTAGGTATACAATTTCTTAAGGTTTTTTTTTATTATCAGGGCGGAATAACCTCCTCCGGGTCCGCTAGTTACATATAAATAAAACAGAACTTTCTGTTCTTTGTGCAAGTTAATCTCCGAAACAGCGGAATCGATTTTGACGATTTTTTTACTAACAGACAGAGACATTTTCAAAGTATTTTATATCCTATATATCATAGTGATACACTATGTATATATATATATATATATATATATATATATGTATAAACTTTTCCTTGGGAGATATAGAGTAGAGATAAAAATTAAGAGAGGTAACTTGGAAGCGATAAAATAATTATGTTATAATTTACTAGCTGTATACTTGGGACTTTTCATACGTCCGTTATAATGTTTTGTGTTATACTAGTTAAATCTCTGGGCATACCTATTCTCATGGTGATGAATTTAATAGTATAAAAATTAATTCGCTTCAGTACGAGTTGAATTATAGGAAAATAAATAGCAGGAAAACCTTCTCTGTGGGAATACACCCAGGTAACTTTAATGGGGACCAATTATAAGTTTTTTTTTTTTAATTTATTACAAGTAATAAACAATATACTAAGACAACGAAGAGGTTGACTATAAATTGTAATTTTACAATATATATTATTAAGCAATTACTCAAACAAGAATATGGACCGGAAATTATCAAAATGTTGGTTTAAAATTGATAGATTTTACATGATGATCGCTGCCATCTAATCTAGGCAATCCTGTATCTCTGGTGGCAAAGATTACACTGCTTTAGAGTGGGTCAACCTTAAACATTCTACCATATATATATATATATATATATATATATACTAGCGGACCGGGCGGACGTTGTCCTGCCTTGAAAACAAAAAAATCCTAAAAGTCGACCGCAGCGCCACCTACCGGGTCCAATTGTGAATCTAAACCATTCTCGGATCCACTCGAACACGCACACAAAATTTCATCAAAATCGGTCCAGTCGTTTAGGAGGAGTTCAGTCACATACACACGCACACAAAAAAAAAAAAAAAAAAAAATATATATATATATATATAAAACGCATAGATTTAGGCTTTTGACTAAGATCATTCCTGATGTGGTTTAGATAATGGAGAGCTAAAAACAACTGCATTTGCCAGAACACAGTGAACAGCAAAAATAAGTTGAAAATCTTTCACCAAGTGCCTGTAGGTGTGTTCCGACAGCTGCACGTTCATTAGTGCTTTTATCATCTTAGATCTCATCACCATGTAATATCAGTTATAATTATGATTTAAAGTTTAAGCCTATAAAGTATCAATAACCCATCTTCAAAGATAAAGAATAAATGTACCTCATACTTGAACCAATTATCACATACAATTTAGATTTCATTCTAAGTAATCCAAAACATTTAAAATATGTGGCGGAGTCTCGCGTCCAAACAGTGGCCAACCTAAGGCCAAAGGCCGATAATTGTCACGATAAGCGATATAGCTCGTCATAATATTACTCGGGACGACCTGACCGCAATCGAGTCGACAATGGCTGACCGGCCCAAATCATCTATTTGTCGTCTTTTACCTTTTGTTGTTGTAACAACTGGAGTTACTCGGTTAGTTCAGTAAAGGAAGATACGTGGAATAATAACGCGGGAAAGTTCAACCTTAGGTTACCGTAAGTTTGGTGTTTTTTATTCGAACTAACTAACACTGTTCGCCTGATGGGCCTTCAGAGCTTGACAGGACTAAGTTAGTTAAATTAGTGTGGTGGTAAGTTACAATATATCGATCTTGTATTTTTATAAACAAGTTGGAAATCTGTCGCCATGTGTATATTTAGGCAGATGCACTTCAAAATCCAATGTTCTATGTTTAGAATGTTTGCCATCTTAAACCATATCGACATTTACCTTCAGCCTATAAAAAAAAAAACCATTAGGATAAAGACATTCTTGAAAGTTTGTAAGTACATTACCTCAAAATGGCTGTCTGCACATATTTAGCTGATTCTTTGATGTTGCGTGCAATTGTAAGATGGTCTCGAGATGTTGATTTGAGATTTACCGTGTCTACATACTAGAAGCCTCTCGCGACTACGTCCACGGTCAATGATGATGTAATTATTAAATTATTTATAGGATTTAGCGTTTGGCCACACTTTCACCGGATGTTGAGTGATAGCGTGGTCTAAGATAGTAAATATGCTAAACTTAGGCGACAGCTGACTTTTAAGTGCAAGTACTGGAACATACTCGTAAGTGCTTAACAACAGATTTATAATTTTGATGACGGTAGCTAGCCAGGAGTAGGTACTTTAAAAAAATCCCTACTATCATGTAAGGTTTAAAATTATTAATTCAAAAACAACTGAGTGGACTCACGGGCAAAATTAGTTTAAATGTATGACGTTATTCTGCAAAAGAATCTTACGAGGCACTCAGAATTTAAATCGCTTGAAATGCTATTATAACTGTGAAAAATTTATACATATTCTATATTACGTGTCATTTTAATATAAAAGGGGGATAATTCAGAATACGTGGCTCCCCACGGCACGGGGAGGGTTAAACTGAAAATGCTTGTTACAAAGAATAACAAAGTAAGCCTTTTAACCTGAACACGACCGTGAAGGCGTCGGTGAAAATGACGGCAGCGTGGAAATACTTTCCCACCGATATATTTCTATAAACATACGTTCTAGTTATGAATAATGTGAATTGTGAGACGCTAATTCCGTACATGTTTTTCGTTGCCGTGTCTTAAGAATTATAATTTTCTTCTTATATATAAAAATCGATGTTTGTATGTTTGTCCAAAATGCATGCCGGAACTACTGAACAGATTGTGATAATAATTTAGTAGGGTGTTCTAGGGATGCCCGAGAGAGTTCCTGGCTCAAAAAATGTATATATAGATATAGATAAATGTTTTTTTTTAAATATTTTAATGAAATTGTTTACTTTAAAGAAAGAAAGGGTTTTTTGTTCTTATTGGAACACTACATTTCAATATTATTTTGAGATAATTGACATATTTCAACTAAATATAATTAGATGTTTTACCCCTCGGCTTCCGAATTAGCCACATTAGGTTAAAATACCTTACGATGTTTTTAATTAAAACAATTAAATTTCACGACATTCGCAATGACATTTATATACCCGTATGCTTACAATTACATTTATTTATATGACAGTGTGTATATATTATTAAGTATATATTAAGTATATTTCATACGGCTAGGTCATTCCGGTGTTCATATCCAGAATTTTTTTTTCTGATTTTTTTTTCTCTGGCTTCATAAATACATTCAACCCCAAATTTTCATCTTCTATCTTCCCAAATTCTGTCCTCCCATATTTTAAACGCGATTTTAGTTTTTTTTTATGAACAGTATCCATATCGTTTAACTGTCGATCGTATTTCAAACAGATCGTAATTATTTGTGTCGTGGAATGACAGATTACGCTACGTCCGCCTCATCAAACTTTCAACCATACATTCGCAACGCATACGAGAAGCGTCGCGTTATTTCGTGATTTAATTCTGTATTTGTTATTTTAAGCTTGTATGCAGGTTTTACGAAAAGTTTACAAATTCTTATAAAAACAATCAGCCGAATCAAAATAGAAATTTCATGGAGAGTTTAGTTTTCACTGCAATTGATGAAGTTGCTCAGAATATAATGCGAAATAAAACTATAAGCCAGTAAAATTATTCAGTTGTCGCTGCCGCTGGTCTTACGGGAATAGTAAATTGGTGCAAAGGTGGGTGGCGCAGGAGCCACCCAGTGGTTACTGAGAAGACATTTATCGTCAATATATATATAAGTTAGTTTTTATCTCAATTTAAACCGATAAATGGTGCTGCTAACGGCTTATTTAAGAAGATTTTTTGCATATAAACTAGGTGTGTGTTTGAGTAAATTCCTGGATAGTTTACATCCTCATTTGGAAATTGTAGGTATTGCTGTAATCGGGTTTTAGGTTTATTTTGATTTTTCGCATTTAAAAATACCATTGCAACCGGTAGTAACCGATTTGGTGCAGACGAAGTTGCATGGGTCAGCTGGTAAAGATATAATAATAGAGAGCTGTTATTATGCTCACATCACTCAAAAATTACTGGTCAGATTTCAATAATTTTTTATTGAATATTTTACTTTCCCACCGATATGTTTCTGTAAAAGTAAGTTCTAGTTACGAGTAATGTGAATTGTGAGACGCTAATTTTGTGCGTGCTTTTCTTTGCCGTGTCTTAAGAATTATAACTTTTGTTCTTATAATTAAAATAATAGTGGTCGGTCATTATTCATATTGAGATGAAATTTCTTATGAGAGGGCTTTGAAATTCTGATCCGCAACCTTTTTGTGTGACGAAAAGTGTTGGGAGTAAACACTGTGTCGGGTAGAGCGAGAACAGCGTCTTGTTTGCCTTCTGGTGTTGGAGAACGGTGAGACATACGCTCTTCTCACTTTCCTTTTCTCACTTCTACCGCGTGTACCGTATCCTTGCATATTAAGATTAAATAATAAAATTAGAATAAAAAAATGTATCCTACAATTCATCCAAATGTAGAATTTAATTTTCATGAACTACAAAACCATTTTGAGAAAGTCGATGTCGTAAGCGTAAATTAGTATTCTATATACATAAAAATAAAAAAGAGGAAAACATTTTTTTTGAGACGCACACAACACATTTGTAAAATATTTACAAGTTTTTTCCAAATTTTGTTACAAATGTCTATTTTAAAGGTCGCTAATATCGATTAAGACCTTAAAAGATATGTTCCGTATGTTTGTATGACTATGTTTAAACAAATCTGTTACGTCACAAGTAAAAAACTCGAGCATCTTTGAAGCTATGATTTTGTTTCTCTCCATTAATAATTATTCTATTTATTTAGTTGTATTATTACTAATAGATTGTATATATGAATCATCCGCATAAGTATCAAAGAACGTAAAGCGAAATATTGTTATAGCTGATGTATCCAAAAAAGTAAAACGTGGTCCCGAGACGCGTCGCCTACGCACTAATTCTCGCTCTACGAACCGCGAAATTACATTTTCAACATCATTTTAGCATTCCTTATTTATTTTTTTGTTATCTACTTACAAAATGTCTGTGGTCGGAGAGCTTAACACTGACGTACAGAGTACCGTTCGACCTACACTTTCGTAGTCCGGTGAAGCTGTTAAGTCCTTGCTTGGTAATAGCGTAGTCAGTTTGAAAAAAAAACCTACACTTTACATTTTAAACTTTTTTCTGTAACTGCCAATTACATTACTTTTTGTTAGCTATAAGTATTATTTGTTTCTTCACTTCACCTTGACACCTTATAGTTGACCATACTGATATATCCAGAAATGAAGACTTTATGAATTATCCGATAAAATATTTATAATCCACTCCATCTACTAAATAGAATTGTTAACGTTAACTGATATATAACGCATAGCTAAAACCTGTTGGTTCAGAACCAGAAACATATGCATATATTCAGGAAGGATTTTAAAAGTTAGAGAATTCTGTAATGGGCTATAACAAATAGGGAATGTAGCCCGGCGAAGCTGTGAAGGTACGTGTGGCCAATAACGTAGTCAGCTCGAAAAAAATAACGACGAGTTAAAGATAGAATGATTACTTACATGTTGCTGATCGTAAATTTTATAAGGAACACGGCTAGATCCGTAAGCTATTTTTTTAAGTTACTCCTAAACTTAATTAACATTTTTTATATTTAAATTCATTGAAGTTTGTATAATTATTTTAATGGAATTAAATACGCGATCAAACGCAAGCGATGAAAAATTTCGAGAGTATTACCACAAATTATACCACGAGGCGAATTCCCGTTGAAAATTGAAAACCCTTGTGTTCGTACAATCCATATCGGCTATGAAACCGTATTCATTCAATTTAATACCTAAATTTCACTGCGGTCGTTAACATTCGGAAATGAATGCAGATTAATTTAATGTGGCCAACAAATATTATAATTACTACCCTCGCACTCTAGCAGTCAAAGTGTACGGTAAAGCCCGATGACATTTGTGGTTAATCTGAATTAGTTAAAATCAAGCAAATTGGATTTCTGTTGAAAATCAGAATCAAAAATACTTTATTCAATTTAGGCTCTGAGAATACGCTTATAAACGTCAAAGCTACCACCGGTTCGGACAAACAACTCAATCATCGAGAAGAACCGGCAAGAAATCGATTTGGTTTATATTGTCACGATACATATTTCTACAAAACATACGTAGTTACATTCACTTTTAGTGGATTCACAAGGATAGGCGTCATTTCTAGACGTTACCATCGTTCGCATATTCATCCAGCCTATAATAGCTTTATTATGTGTTTGGCATAAAGCAAAACCAAATACATAAATGCTTAAACTAGAATATTCTACCCCCTCTGGAAAAACTCAAGAGTTCCTCTGCGAATACCTTAGCAAGAGTCATATTACACAACTGGAACGTTCGTAAAAGGAAACTGATGCAAAACCGAACTATTCGCAAGGAACATGAACTCCATGCTGATGGCGAGTGCATTTGGACACAACTTATTATGAGTGGTTGAGCTGATATCACAGAATTATATTTCTAGTCATAGCTAAGGAAGCTACTACCTTTCGGCTAATAGCTATTACTTAGCATCTATTGGTGTGGACCAGTCATAAATCAAAGCTTAACGTCTAACTTCGTATTAAACTATCTATACCTATATATCTTCCATTATTGGACCTTTTTCAAGTTTATTTATGAATTTATAAATAACTATATTTTTATTCAGCAAAAATTCACCCATTACACCAACCATTATAAAGTAATAATACCCTCACCTAGGACTGAATAACGTCCACTATTCACCTTGATACTCACCATAGAGCACCATGACTTAGGTATATCTTGTTCTGGCGTTAATTAGTTCCTAACCAATAATCACGCAAAGTGGTATGACATCTGTAAAACCAATACTAGCGTTGACCAAAATCGGTCTTAGACTTGCATTTCTGTAAGACCAAAACCAAGATCAAAATTGAGACTGCAATACCAAGACCAGGTGTATTAACGCAAAACTAATACCTAGACGTCCCGATCTTGCCTTTGGGCAACCTTACCCCATACAATAGGCTCTCTTTAGATCTCTTAATAGTCACCATTGTTTTTACATGGCTCTGTACCCATAAAAATGTTATAAGAAAAACGCTGTAATTGACTAAAATAAATATGTTTAAATTATTTAAGCAAGCTAAACTCAACACAATAATTAATCCTCAACTAAGGCAATCTTTAAAGGATCAGTTAGACAAGCGTGTACCGAACACCGGGACTGTTTGATGTGCTTATAAACTTACTCCAGATACGAAACTTGGTGAGCAACAGCTCGGGACGTCCGATAATGACCTATAAATTGTTACGCCACGTATCAAGTTACTATGGTTTTGTCGTAAATTATTTTCCCTTCTGTATAAGTTTGACGAGCTCTCGGCTTTATACGTGAGTTTGTGAATTCAAATTATGTTAAGATAAATATCATATCATCCTTTTTCTGCGACATACCTTGTTTAAAAATGATTTTATTTTTCAAGAGAATTGAGAAGCAGTAATTATTTATCCATTTAAGCGGGATCAGTTCTTGTTGCCCCACCCTGATAATAAAAAAACCTTGACAAATTATATACCTAAACCTTCCTCATAAATCATTTTATCTAATGGTCAAAACCGCATTGAAATTCGTTGAGTAGTTTTTGAGTTTATCGTGAACTGACAGACAGACGTGGCAGAAGACCTTGTTTTATAATATATAGTGATATCTGACTGATTGTTTGACATATCGACGCACAGTCCAAAGTATATACTAGGGCCTTGAAAATTACATGCGAGTTCGTTTTATACTAATAACGCCGACTAAGGAACGATTGGAAATGTCAGTTTGTATGAAGATTAGTCTTTTTTCCGTGTCCCAGTTTTTTTATATAGTTATATAGATGTAAAATATAGAGACGGTAAAAATCACTGTATATAAAACACGTGTAAAGTCACGGAAATAGCTAATATATAAATCGAATACCGTTTGAATTATCGATCTCATGTCGATAAACGATGATGGCTCAGTATATAGCGTGTTCGGATACCGCGTTGATTGAGGTAAGTTCGAACCTTTTCGAATGAAATGTAGCTTTCAGTGAAAGAAAATATATCATGGAGTTTGGTTTTTTAACACCCGCCTTACTAACTATTCGCTTCAAGTTGAAACTATGTCACCTGTAGGTGTGTTCTAATAGCTACATTTAAGAGCCAGTCCTTAAGTTAACTAACGTGTTTATCATCTTAGACCCCGTCGTAATTTACGGACAATAAATCCTTTTTTTTTCCATACCAGTCCCACGTTCACTTTCAAGTGAAAGTGTAATTACCTGACGAACATTATCACCGTGTTTTAACATAGAAGCGTAGAGGATTGCATATTTGTATTTTTCAAGATAATTAGATCAAATTATTATTAAGCACCTATTTGTTAAATTGATTTAGGACGAGAATCGATTCCAGACTTTCCTCCATAAATATTGCTACCGTCTAAACTTTCAGTCTGTATAAATTTAAGCACCTACATTTAGAGGAGATACAAATGATAAACATTTGTATAATGATACTGACTGACAGTTCTGTTTCTAGGTTTTAATTATCTATATAGGACTACCTCGGTAATATTTTTAACCGTTCTGAATATAACCGTAAGTTAGGGCTTACCCGTAATATAATACAGAGTTGAATACAAGACAAAGTTAAAATATTATTGTAAGAATTTATTTATCCTTAAACCCTCGGCTGATTTTTGTAAGACCCAGATCTCAAAATGGTTATCTCATTTTTTTAAATATATAGCCAATTTTTTAAAACTATAATTATACATTACATAATTAGTTATTGTTCCAAGTCTTTAAAATTATGTATAACATCTGGTATTTTTTAAGCTTATGCTACCAACAGTCTGCTGACCAATGCATCATAAGTTCTACGATCGATTGTATGAAACCTAAAAACCCTTATGGTTTTGGACACTCCAAGAGCTAAGTTATCTCAATGTTATACATATCATATACCTATTTACGTATATACCTAAATTTGTATTCTACTCAAATTACTCATACTAAATAATTTATATTGAGTAAGGAATCAAAAATCCGTGAACTAATTTTGTCAAAAAGTGATAATTTCATTGAATAATATAAATACAGATGGATAATACTAAATCCAAATCAAAATGTTAAATGTAATTGAAACAGAGAAGCAGAACACGTGTCACACGAATGAAATACAAACAGCGATGTTGCGTAGCGTGCATATTCAATCCCTCTCTCTAACCGCAATATATGGATTTATCGAAATAGTAGAAGAATTTAAATATTACAATATTACAACAAAATATTCATAACTTATCTCCGTCTAAATTTAATGCTATAACCATCTTAGAAGACGCAATTAGTAGGTTCATCCGTCGGGCCGTGGACGCTCCGGCGCGGGACATTGTGGATTACAATTTAAAAATGACAATAAAAGATAAGAATGAAGCTGCCATAAAGGAAGTAATCTTAACAAAAAATATGTAATACGTATAATTAATGTAAACTAACGTGACAATAAAATGAACGACAGCAGAAAAAAGGTGCAGATCAAGAGTCTGCAGAAAAAAACAATCTTAGGACACATTGTAATTTATCAGCAAGTGAGATCAATCACCAGGTAGTAACCAGTTAAATCCCAAAGGATAGAAAGTAATTTGCTTTTCAACTGTAATAATATTAATACCGGCCCATAAATATCCCACTACCGGGCAAAGTCTACTCTTAAGACAAGATTTGGTAATAAATACTATCGTTCAGTAAGACGGTGGTACCATAAGATAATACAAGTTTTCTCACGATATTTTTGTTACCTATTTTCAGTCTATAGCGTATTTATTTCGTTAACATATGGCGAGCACGAGCCTGGGAATCACATCTCTGTTACACTGGTGTAAGCGATTGGGCCGTAAATCTATATGTAAGTATACTAATATGATATATTAGTAAATAGTAAATTAGATACCGTTCATATCCTGATAAGGAAATTACAGATCAGAAGTGCTAGTAATCGCTGAATAAAAACTTATAACTATCATAAAAACGGTTCTCTGAAGAGCTGCAATTGATTTTATTCGAGCAAATGATGATCAAACGTATGACTATGAGCGTAAATTCCATATAAAATAATGATTTGAAGCAATATCTAAAACATACACATAATCTTATTATATCCAACAGAAAAGTAGTTAAACCTCGGTCAGAATACTAATCAAGCCTAATTTAGTACCTTAATTAAGGGATGAATTTTAGCGTGGTGGAACATTTACAATGTTTGCCTGAGAAAGCAATACCGCAAGCCTCTCTTCCGCAAAACCACATTATTTGCGCTTGTGCATTTCAGTATAAAATATCCGATTGGCAACCAATAATTCAGCCCTAGTTTTCACAAGCAGTGATGTATTATTGACAGTCACTTAACTAAGGTTGATTATAACAGCTATAAGTGCCAGTGGGTAATTGGGAGACTGCATGCTTATTCGCTATTTGAAATCAATTGAAAAAAGAACTTTTAATATGTAGGATACTATTAAAACTAAAATAAATATATTTTATTACAAATTCTTTTAACTAAATCATGAAAAGTATCTCGCAGACGAACGGTAACCTATAGATATGTCTCTTTACATCTCATTCAAAGGTTATTGAAAAAGCTCAAAAAACTCTGCAATAAAGACGATCATACTTTTTTGTTATTTTGACCCTCAATTAGAGATAAAAAAAGATTAAATAAACAATGTTCAATTTTATAAATAATATCAATGGCATTGGCACGCAGTGCATACCTATGCTCCCGATACTAATAACATTAGTGAGGCCTGCCTGTATATCGGTGTTGGATAACGTAGCTAACAATTGTGCTACTGGGCATTGTTAACAGCGATTTGTATTAATCTTCTAACAATTGTAACGATTCTATTAATTTATAGTATTATTATTTAGTTATTGTTTTTTAATGTTTTTTTGTACTTAATCGACTACATACACTTTTATACTTTTGGCTTTAGTTACATTATGATTGAATGATTTTGATAATGGATGATTGATAATAAACAATTATAGCCTAGCGATACGAGGTGGCTAGTTATATGATGGTATTATTTGGAATTAACACGTCTCTCTGTGCTTCCACTGAAAATGATTGTAATGTATTATAAATATAAATCATTTAAAAAGATAATGCCCGATGAGTTTCTTCCCGGTTCTTCTCGATGAGTCAGTTTTCGAACCGGTGGTAATATTTACGTCCATCAGTGCCTTCTTAAAGTATTTTTGATTGGAATTGACATGAGAAAAGTTCATTGGTAATCGGTCAAATGGTTGAGTTTATTGTATATCATATATGTACATATATGTATATCGTTACTGTATATAAAATAGCTTATAATCGCGGTTTCCCTCGCGTTAATGTAGATTCGATGTCATCGGGAACATGACACTTTTGTGGATGAAAGACACTCAATGCCTTTTTGTGTACCACTGACAATATATGCGTAATCCGGTGAAACTGTTAAGACCTTGCTAGGTCAATACGAACAAAAAAGTCAATATATGTGCAAATCTTCATGCTGATCGGTTGAGTAGTTAAGGCATGAAAACGTTACAAACAAACAGACTCACTTACGCATTTATAATATTAGTAAGAGTAGACTACTAAATATACTTTCGTTTGAAATTGTTAGTTTATTTCATTTAAATTTAATTTTAATATACATATATATTATATCTACTTTATTCTTAAAAAATTTAAATATAGGTGTATCTATACTAATATTTTAAAGCTAGAGGGTTTGTTTGTTTGGATGAAAGCGTTAATGTTAGGAACTATTGGTCCGATTTGAAAATTCTGCTATAAATCATCAAGCTAAGACAAATATGAGCGGAGCATCAACGAAGAATGATTCAAATTTGTTTTTCCCTTTGGAGAGCTTCGGATACGTGTTAGCGTTAGCTCAAGGTAACTATTCCACGCGCAAGAAGTCGCGAACAGAAGCAAAGCAAAATATCTAAACCTTCCTCGCGAACCATTCTATCTACTGGTGAAAATCACATGAAAGTCCGTTAGTCGTTTAGTTTAGACAGACAGACGCGGCTGAGGACTTTGTTTTATATTATATTAATTTTTATTTTATTAATTTTAATTAAAATTTTAATTATTATTTTATATATATTAATAATTATAACGATAGTAATAAAGTATACGAACAAAGTGAAAAAGCAGGAGACAATCAATAAAAAGCTCTGATTGACACCGATGAGCGAATGAACGAAACTTCCGTTGTAAGGCTTACGATATCCCGTCACCAATGAACTCGAATGCGCTTCATTTCCTTACATCCCGTGTCGGTAACGACTTATCCGGAATTAATTTGTCCGCGTTGACGGCTATCTGTCGATATCGATTTACCGACATTCAGCTCGACATTCATTCGGCACAGCACTAGTGTTAGTTGCAAAGATAGTGCTTTCTACAATCGACTAATAAATTCATGTTTTTTGAATTGAAATCTTCTTTAGACACTTTGAGCGATTTTTTGGCAGGAGATAAATTAATGATTTCGCGTCATGATATGCTAGTAGGCGTTGGTAGTTATTATATTAGGCAGTTTAACGCGAGAGGGCAGCTCCTGGCTTCCTCCCTTCCCGCCGCCCACCCTCCGATCCTTTCATCCATTTTGATTACCGCTGGCACGCAAACGCATCGCGCGTGCATTCTGCTATTATACGTACCGCGAGAAGGACGTACGTGCAGTTCCGCTATAGTATGTGCCGCGAGACGTACGTTAACTCTCTATGTCACGAACTCTAGTGCGCAAATCAACTCGTGCGTGAATAGTGAATACATTTGATGTGACCCGCCTACTGATTGGATACGGATACAAACCTGCCGAAACCAGCGATCAGCCTGTGCCAAGTAAGCGTGTATATTTATATTCTATCCTAGCTCAATCGATTATATACTCTTGGAACTTACGATTGACCGTATTTCCCGTGATACCTTGCCCACGCAAATCGCTAAAATACAGGCCACGTCTCTCCTTAGAAAACTACCGCAAATAATGGAGGTGAAAGGAATCAAGTGAGTGGCCCGTTCGAGCTCACTTTATGGTCCCGCTCGCTGGATTTCCCTCCAGGCGTGACCGAACGTATTGCGCTTGCGCGACTTTGGTCAGTCTAGCGTCCCGTAGTATTTTGTAATGAGATTGTGCAGTCCATCATATTTTTTATTAATTAATAAACTGTATAAACTATGTCTAATTATTTCTCGGAACTCCAATAGATGTGAAAACCAAAATAAAATTAATAATTCAAATTTACAGATTATGAACTTTAATTAATTCATAATATAATTGAATTTATAAATTCAAAAAAGAACACAGTTATTCCATTGTTTTGAATTGTCACTTCTATCAGCTGTCCTTATGAGTGCGTCGACTTTTAAACATTATTTATTGTTTTTAACCTTTGACCACAGTCTCAAAAGAAGTTCAGTGATAATGGGGCCAAAAGTGGTAGCACCTAAAGCCTAGATAGGGGCTGGCTTTTAAGTGTTTTTTTTTGTTGCGTGTCTAATATGTCTTGTTGCATGTTTTTCTTATTGCTCTGTCTTCGTCATTAGATACTTTAGTACAATGACGCGGTCGTACCACGATAAAAAAAATACACTAGATCCAACCTAACACATCTCTCCCTTTCTAAATAGAATCATGTTTTTTTTTTCTCAAACTGACTATGCTATTTGCCTTGCGGCGTTGACAGCTTCACCGAACTACTAATGCGAGCGCTTAAGGCACTCAGCCGATTTTGTTTAGGTAACATACTCAAGGGTGCACGGCACACCTCGGCTTAGGCTGTTACCGAAAAAAATTCCGATCTGACTTTGCTAAACTATAGAATCACGTGATCTCGGCTTAGTTTATAAGTACTCATTAAGGGTTCTGAAAAAATAGTTGAGGCAGTCAGAAGGACTGCCGACAGAAGTGAAAACTCAAAACAATGGAATAACTTTTTTTCAATTTTGAAATCAGTTATAGTCTGAATGATTTCAATATCATAATTGGTAAATTGAAATTATTATCTAATATTAGTCTAATTTCGACATTTATTAATTAATTAAACATGTGGTGGGATACACAATCTCAATACAAAATATAGATATTAGATTTACACAGGCCGCTACACTACGTGTCGCTATCTGGTGCAAGCGCAATACATCACGAGATTGTCGAGGCCATCGGTGACATGATCCCATAAGTTTTTCCCCTACCAAAAATCGCTCAGCGCGGCTAAAGAATTCTCCACTTCGAAAATTGAATAAATTATTAGTCTCGTTAACTTTCACGTGGTTTAAATAGATTGAACACGAAATGACTGTGACCCAAAATCTTATGTCACCATCTATAGTAAGTAAAATTGAAGGATGTCTTGTTTGTCCCCGATAATCTCCAAAATGGCTGAAGCGATTTTGAGGACACTTTTACTGGTAGATCGACGACTTTTCAGAGTATTATCAAGTCCCGATATCATTACGCCTTTCCATAGGGTTTAAGCAGTAATGACAAAAATATATGAAATGTTACTTAAAATCGGTAAATATATTGGCTTTAGACGTTTAATAGTCTTACAAAGTTAAAATACGTATCTCCCTTCAAACAGCAGAATCATCTTCATGACAACAAAAGTCGCAGGATATAGTATAGTAGGTATATATAAAAAGAGGAATTCTTCCAAAACAATTTTTCAAAATACCGCCTAATTTATTAATGCAGTCAAAGAGTTATGGATTCACTTTACTATATTTATTTCGGTTTTATCGATTGAAGCCGGTTCGCTAACTAGGATAACAGAAATACTCGGAACGTTGACATCGTCCTATATCCAAAATAGCCACGGAAATCTCTTTTAGTTGACAATATCGATTTTTACACATCTATACTAACATTATAAAGAGGTAAAGTTTGTGAGAAAGTAGGGGATCTCAGGGTAATCTCGGGAACTACTAAACCGATTTTGAAAATAATTTTACTAATAGAAAGCCACGTTATTTGTGAGTGTCATAGGTTATATATTAACCCGAAAAATTAAAAGACTTTTGTGGTAGTTGGATTTGCAAAGTAAGTCGGAGGAAACACGGTCGAACGAAAAGGTTTCTTACGCACGCAGCCTTAACGATGGGAGATATATAATTGAGTTGTAGAGAAAAATTGCAGAGCTTGATAGTGCCTACAAAAAGTCAGCGACAGTATACGTGTAAGTTTAATATTTAAATCAGAAAAAGTAGTTTTTTTTATATTATTTATATTCAATATGTAATGATATTATTAACTGAGCCACAGCAACGCGTGGCAGGGTCAGCTACTCTATATATAAAAATGGATGAATATAGGAGAAGGGTAAACTCCAACACTGGCCGATCACCGTGAAATTAAAGACACCTTAGTGTGTTTCAAAGACGAAGGTTTTTATATTTCTGCTTCACAATAAATAGTCACTTTATTGCTGTAACATATCAATATCTGTTCCATTCAACTGAACGTAATGAAAGTTGACATTTGTACATATTGGAATATTAAAAATATTTATACAAAATCCATTTTCCAAATAATTGATCTAAATAAGAACATGCGTGCTACGCCGCAGGCTCAGCTAGTGAAATATAGAATCATAAAATATAATATAAATATATTTTTTAGGTGGTAGAGCCACACTGAAGCTATTACTCGTTTCAGCATGAATGGGTCGGCTCGACCGGGGTACTACCACCCGACCCAGAGAAACACCGACGTGAAGTAACAGTGCTTACATTGTTACCTTTCGTTCGGTCAATGAGAGCGCCGGAAGACCACCTCCCCTTCCCCTCCCCCACACCCCTCTTCCCCAAACGCAAGCTGGCAACGCACTTGCGACTCCTCTGGTGATGCAAGTGTCTATGGACGGTGGTGATCGTTTAACAGCAGGTGACCCACATGTTCGTTTGCCTCCTATGACATAAAAAATCATAGTATATTAATAGAGGTATTTTTTTAGTTTTATATTTCGCAACCAATCTTCTAGTTGATTATTACTGCCACTATCGAGTAAGTAATGATATTATGAGTTTCGTGCAATCATTTCAATGTTCTAACAAGTGGGGGCTCTCTTGTTAAAACTTTTCAGGATGTTTTTGTTGCAAGTCAAAATCCATGCTCCGTAATATTATTTCATATCCCTTGTGCACAATAACCAAACTACATTACGTAAAATACCGCCAATGTTACAAAATATAGCACCAAATAACACAAGAATATGAATAAAATATAAAATCCACTACATGACATTCCAAAATTCCGCCGAGAATAGAAAGAAACCAGTAATAGAGAGAGAGCGAAATAAAGTGACAAACACAATAAAAAGAATTAAAAACGTGTACCTTAGTTGACGATTGACTGCTGGTATGTAATTGTAAATGTAAAAAATATATAAATAATTAAAATATGTTGTAGATTAACCGTGTAATAACCAGAAGCGATTACATGTTTTGCGCTCCTTCACAGAGCATCTTCAGATTGATGTTGACTCTTCCGACGTGAGCGGACGGACATCGGACATTTTTATACTAAACATCAGATACCTTAGTATTTTGTGTACATATGTAATAATAATAGGTAAATCGTTTATTTTATATGTTATTACAAATTCCAAAAACCATTAAAATGTGTCCTTCCGTTGATTCTTAAGTTCCTCAGAGTATTATTTATCAAATATCTTTAAATTACTGATTTCGTTTGTTTTGTGTTTTATTATAAGTAAAATTCGCACTTTCTTCTGTTTATCGTCATTCTGTTAACCTGCCATAGCAATTGCAATCGCAACAATTGTCATACAATTTTTGTGAAGTATTTAATAATAGTATATAGTGATTGCTTTCGTAAATTTACCTATTCAACTATTATGAACTATAATATGAAGAACATGGAAACGAAGATCGTAATCTACGTCCAATTGCTAATCTTCATGCATCAACTACTGATTGAACCGGCGGTCGTTGTCCCACCCTGATAGTAAAAAAACTTATACAAACAAATTACATATATATAAACTGATGAAAACCGCATGAAAATCCGTTCAATGCTTTTTAAGTTTATAGTGAACAGACAGACAGACGTGGTAAAGGACTTTATTTTATAATGTTTAGTGATAACATTCGTATTAAGATGTTAAAGCCAAATCTTAATAAATTAGGAAAGGGAAGTAGAAGCGATTTGTATTCTATTTTCTTTTTTAAACCCTACTTTTATTTTCCAACTAACATAGTGTTTGATCAAATACGGAAATAAATATATTAGGGTGGAAATATTTACAATAGATAAGAACAGTCTAGCATGGATTGTATTTTTTTTTCTAAGAAAAACTTATTAGCTCTAAATGCATTTTCTAACTGCTATCAAAGATATTATAACTTGTAACTTAATTCATATAGGCACAACACACATTACACGTATGAAAATAAGTTATGCCAACTTACTGTAAAATATTTTGACATAGAATTCCACACGATAAGCGAAATGAAACGCAAAGGGAAACCTCGTTGTCACAACACTAAGGGTGGGATCGTTTTGGGGCTAAAGGGGAGGGGGATGATTTAATAAATATTCAAATAAAGGAAGAGGTCCATTGGGCCAGAACGACGGGCTCGGCCTTCCGAGGGCATAGCACGTTTACTGTAACCGTGTCGATTTTGCGGTCAGATAGGTTTCGACGAAAATATATCTTGCATTCATAGTAATAAGGTGTGTTGTTTTTAACTGAATCGGTTTAGTATCTCGTGTTTAGTCAATATAAAAATTTGCCCAGGATAAATTTTATATGCAGTTAGTATTAACATTCTAGCATTTTTTATCATAAATAAACTGAAAAATGATATTATAAATATCATTTTAGTACTATAAAATATTTATCTACTGTCATATACCAAAACGAAGAATCGGGTATATGGATACAAAATATATAAAACCCACAAACTTAAATTCTGAGTAATTGTAATTAATTAACAAGAAAAATATAAAAAAAAACAATGATATTCTAATTAGTTTCTAGGATATACTTGATAGATAAAACAAATTTTTTCAACAGTTTAACTCTTTAACAAGTTTTGATATTAGACTCGTTTGAGACTAGCTTATTGATTGGAATCGTCTGCGAAACCTCTTCTTTTTTCAGATGTCATACATCAATATTTTAACTCATGTTACTCACACAATTAACCCGAACACACTTGTCAAAATCTATGAAACTATTTTTTATAAATTATATATATATACTATTTTATAAAGAGTGTCAAAGTGATATATACACTCGATAGCCGTTTCCCTCTCTCTATGCAGTCGAGTAATTAAATACTTTAATTAAAAATATGTACAGTAATAAAATAATCTACAAGTCTATTAAAATATCTATCTTGAAAACCTGCCCAATAAATGTGTAGCAGATTGTCGCTAGATGATTAGTCTTAAATTCCACAAGTGGTATTGATTACAGATTGTCACGGTTTTCCTTGTGAAAAAAGCAGTATTTATAAATGGAAACGATTACAATAGTTATTTATTTTCTAAGTTTATGTGTCAGTTTTGCATTATGAGTAAAATTGCTAGCACTAGATATTATAGAATTGATTTTTTCATGCTTTTCTGAGTGATTAAGAAAACTTTACGGAAAAAGTTACTCGATTGT
This sequence comes from Antheraea yamamai, assembly GCA_036509395.1. Lineage (NCBI taxonomy): Eukaryota > Metazoa > Arthropoda > Insecta > Lepidoptera > Saturniidae > Antheraea > Antheraea yamamai. Next base: position 3,067,798 of record AP028444.1, on the reverse strand, counting down.
CAGTATAAGAATCTTAAATATCACTTTTTGATAATAAATAGGTAATTAATATTTATATAGTCTAAACTCTTTACAACGAATTTCAAAGGACCGATTGTTTTTTTCGTTATTAAGAGTTTTCGTTATACGGATCGCAGAGAACAAATAAATTGCTTTGTGGTAAACCAACCAAATTGAACTAATTTGTACATTATAGAAAGTTTTTCGTTATAACGAACGACATTATCAAAAATTTACACTGTATATTTAAAAAAAACATGGTAACAATTATAACGTTTAATCAAATATATATTCAAAGAAACAAATTTTTAAGTGGGTATAAAAGGCATATGAAACTTGCTACGCAGAGTTTGTCGTTTATCAACTTAGAGATTGTATAAATTGCAAATACAGAAATAATTATATTACCAATTTTAGACAACCTCCTTTAAGTGCTTATCGGATATGTAATAATAGATGGAAGAGAAGAAAACTAAACACATTTTTTGCAAGCGTTGCTAAAACACGGCAATATCTCCCCTTTGACAACCCTAATCTTAAGGCCTCTAGAGAACCCGTTTAGTGCCGGACACAATAAAGATTCGACGAGCTGACTAAACAATTTAACCGGTGATAAGGACCGGTCCTCTAAAATACTGGTACTTGACCTAAAATCAGGAGAAATATGAAAGTAAGTAAATGAAGTAGAAATTCGCCGTCTTCATTGCGTACATGGACCTATTTGCAAATTAATAGATGGTGTTAAAAATAAAAATGGAGTTATTGGTTAATTAACAAATGATATTAGAAATAAACAAATATTTATATTGACCAAACTAGAAGGGAGTACCAAAGATAATATTTTAGAATGTTTAGCAGATTGGGACATAATATGGAATGTATGGCAGACGGTATGAGATATAGAAGTATACGTACATTGGCCGATCTGAAAGAGTATTAAAGATTGTAGTTGAAGAGTTATGATTTATTGTTTGGACAGTACATGTGGTGTGAAAGTAAAAAAGCAGGTTCAAATCCTTCCAAGAAACCAAGTGTACCAACGATTTTTTTGGAATTCACGTTCATTTACGAATCTGAAATTGTAACACTATCGGCTGACGGTGAAAGAAAATATCATGAGGAAACTTGAACCTAAGATATGTTCTTCTAGTACTACTGTATGTGGGAAAACATAGAACTGTTGATTTCTCAGCGTTTGAAATCGCCAATACGTCGTGTGCTGGAGTGGTGATTACGCCCATACCTTCCTTCGGGAAAGAGGCCTATAACCCTGCGGTGGGTATCTTACAGGCTGATGATGATGGTGATTAATTGTGAAGGAATGACAAAAAAGGTCAAAGAGTGATACGACTAACTAAGACTAACTTATATGAAGAAGATAAAGAAAAAATAAAAGCACTCGAATTATTTTAGTTAATATTTTGAAAAGCTGTATAAATTAAAAATGTGTGATAATTTCGAACATAAAGAAAACGTAAAACCATAATAATATTTAATTTCCTCGACGAAAAATTCATGTCAATCTCGCGAGACCTTCTTGAAATTTCCCTTACATTTTTGACGTCTAATGAAAATTGCCTTCGAAAATTTTTATAATTATAATTCTATCATGTACTTTATATGTATATAAATAATTTTATTCAAAGGAATATAATCTTTTTTTCGCTTTGTGTCCCAGATTTTTACGAAGGCCACACAAGCTATGTAAATAATGGAGCGAAATTATTTTTTTGTTTTGATGGGCAAGTTAATATTATAATGAGTTATCTGTGTTGGTGCTATATTATGAAGCATCGTTTAAATTATCTATTTGATAAGACAAATACTTAAAATACTCACATTGGAATACTGTTTTAACTACATAATTGATAAATCTGAAATAAGTGCAAAGAAATATGAAAGTTAAAAATGAAACTCCAACTAATCCAATTGCTACTGTTCTACCGTTGATAGGACAATGCTATTTTACTCGATTTGATTGCGAACACCTTATAGCAGATACTCATATAATATCTGTCACTGTATTGCATTCTGTTATCAGTAGATATGTAATCCAACAAAGTGATAATGTATCTGTAGTCACTTCTATAACTATTATTCTTTCTGCTGCTAGCTGTTGAGAGACTTGCAGATCGGCATAATAGATATGATTTTCGATGGATTGTAGATACTTCGATGATCTTCCTTCTTTTTGGACTGCACTATGCTATGCACTATTAGATATAATATTTATGTAACTACATCACTCTTACCTACTTGAAATAATATCTAGTAATGTCTTTCTTTCTCTAATCTGGTTTGATAGAACAGAGATAATGACAAACATTATTGTTATTTAACCAAAAATATTTGTTACCTGCTGGATATGTTATAATTAATTAAAAAACCATTTAAATTTTGTCCCCGTAGATTCTTACGGATCTTTGAGGATTATTCTTTATACAGTGAAATCTTATTTATGTTTAAGCTAAAAATTGAAATGTAAGTTTTATCAATATTTAATTTATAAACGGTTACCCAAAGAAAGTGAAACAAACAGTTTCAAATAAAATAAATATATACTTTAATATTTTCGCAAAATGAATTATTCAATGTGAGATTTTATGAATACTAAAGCATTAATAATATGTAAGAAACAAAATATCAAACGTATCAACTAAAATAATCACTATAGGTTATAAACTAGAGAGGGTGAACGCAGATTCAGTGCATATCAGGCGGAATCAAGTGCTTTCGAGTGCGCTTTGTTGCCGGCGTATACCGGGTTTGATTGGCTATAACGAGTGCGTTGTCAAATTAACTCGTGATATTTTATGAGAGTATTTTAGAATAACGTCTATTTTTCTAAACATATTTTATTTTTAGTTTAATTATCTTATACGTGTGATGCGGTTATATATAAATTTGAATTTATTGTAATAGTTTATTCCTATTATTATAATGATTTTAATTTATTAATGAAATTCATTGCATTCTTTGTGAATTCTTTGAGTAAATGACTAAATAACATAATTTTAGAAGTATCATGTCTTAGCTTTACCTTACCAATATATCCTTTGATCATTTAACGTGAATGTACAAACAACTTAGACAAGATAGGTTTAATAGGAGAAATTCATAACCTTAAATTCTTCACCCCATGTTTTAAACTCAGTAAAACCAATAAGAGTTTTTTAGTTTAGTGTTGGTTTCTACTTCAGTGTCAAAACAAATTATCGGTTTACCGAATAATGAGTTCATGCATTATATCAAGCAAGTTTTACTATCAAGAAATGTTATAAGGTAAAACATTACGTAAACAATACATACGCGAAAAGGATAATAAACTACTGTAAACAATATAAGTTTGTATTGTTATCATAAAAAAAAGTTAAATCCGTTCTAGTTTCCTGCCAGCTCTTCTCCAATGTTTTTCGAACCAGTCGTAACGTTCGTAACGTATCATAACGTTCGTAAGTGCCTTCTAAGGAACTGAATGAGTTGAAGTTTTTTAGTTTTAATTAACTTTGTTTTTTTGATGATAATTTGGAGTCAATCATGTAAGTGAAGCATATTAGTAGATATGATATGATTTAATTTGTAAAAAGTAATAAAAAAAATTACAATATATAATAAAAAATCTATATAAAACTAGCGGTCCCGACGGACGTTGTCCTGTCTTGATAATAAAAAAATAATTTAAAATTCAACCGCAGCGCTACCTACCGGGTCCAATTGTGTATCTAAACCATTCTCGGATCCACTCGAACAAGGACACAAAATTTCATCTAAATCAAAATCGGTATAGTACTTCCTTAGATTACCCCCTACAACGTCACAAACTCACAAACTTTACCTCTTTATAATATTAGTATAGATGAAGATAACATAATATTTTTGAAGTAATACTTCTTTAGGCGCGACTAGGAGGTAACTGGACGACAATGCAACGGAAGTCCGTTACGGCAATATGGCGTCAGGTTGCTGTACCAGCCGGTTTTTAAATATTTTTGATTTTGTCAATAAATTGTTTATAAACAAATCAATCAAATATTTTTGAAAAAAAATCAATAAAAAATATTACATTTAATAATAATACAACTCGTATACTAGAATTACTTATGTATATATGGGCGCGCGACCATGCTGGCATCTGGTTTCAATATATGTAAGTAACAAATTAAATCAAAGCTTCATTATCTGTAATTCGGAACTTAAATAACGCAGGAAATATTATTAGCAACTCTTTGTTATAAAGTAAATAAAATATAGAAAAGTACGAACAGGTAACTATCTTATAACGTCAAAGAAGTTTTACATGAATCGCGTGTGACAGTTACACGCACTCATTTTTTTTTAAATAAGACTCATAATTTTTAGTAATTAAACTATATTTTTCGAATAAAAATCTATCCATTAGATTTTGCGTGATGCGCCCACAACAGCAGACCTCTGTTTCTTTACATAGATTATATCACCTAATCATTATTCATAGATTTTCGACAATATTCGAATCAAGAAATAAATAAACAACACTGAACAACGATGAATAATTTTGTTGTTATACCAACAATTGTAACAACGGAGATAGTGTTTATTTGGACAATCTCGAATTCGGTTTTGTATTGTACTCGCTGACCCAATTAAGGATCTCTTGTGGAGTTTACAAACACCGAGATATTGACCGCAGATCGTTTGTTAGTTTCTAATCATTTTCATTAATCCGTTGGAGCCCGAGTTTGACAGCCCTATATAACTTAATTACGTCGGCTAATGAATATCTGTTAATAATTGTTAATAACATTAATAGTGGATAGATTTGGACTGGTGGGTAATTCATATTTATTGATAAACTGGATGTGCCCGCGACGCCGATCGCGTGGACGTCAATGTAAAAAAACAGTGATCTACTTTTCTCTCGTATTTAAGTTGCATCGTCATTAAAATTACAATAACTTTTGATAGAGTGCACCTATTTTAATGAAACAAAAACTAAGTTATACTCGAGGATATGCTTTTTGATTTTCTTGGTGAGGTTTTATTGTGAACCCAGTACTATGCGTGTTCATACAAACAGACAGATATGTCTAAAAATGATTGAAATGTATTTTATTACTTATTCCTACAACAATTTTTTTTTGCGAAAATCGAAAAAGTACAGACACGTTAGATTTACATTCTTAGTATATCTATAGAACATAGCTGAAGATATCACAGTACAGTCCAATACTTTATTATTTTCCGTTTTCAAACTGATTTTCCTATTTTTACAATAACTTTAGTGCTGTCAATAAAAAAATATAAAGTCGTAGAGATCTAGTAGCTTGACTGGTGGAATATTATTGTAATGTACATAGAGGTTCGAATCACGGTATGTAACAACGTTTCTTTTTGTAATTCGCGTAAACTGACTAATTTAAATTGGTAATACTATCACTGTCACTGACGGTGAAGGAACACATCGTGAGAAAACCTGAACCTGAGAAATATTCTTTTAGTACCACCGTACATGGAAAAACAGAACTGAGGATTACTTAGAGTTTGAGATGATTGATGTATCGTGGGTTGGTGGGCTTCGTTCGGGCAGGGGCTTATTACCCTGCAGTGGGTCTCCTACAGACTCCTACAGACGAAAGTTTTAATAAGTCTCTATTCGTCATACTTCAACCTCCTTGTCTAGTAATGTACGATCTATATAAATAAAATAACGGGCCTTTTGAGCGCAAATCATTTAAAAAGTACTGCATAAATTTCGATATTTTTTTTTGTTTGTTTTTCTTCTTAGACTTTTGACTGTTATCTGAAACAAATTATCACGATAACTTGATTTAATGTAAAGTTTTAAGTAACTAAAATTTTTATAAGCACTGCTTCCAGCGATGTGTGATTTCTTGCCGTGGAAAAGTGGGACAAACGCTGTAGTGTTTATATTTTTCCTCTGTATATAGAATATACAATATGAGATAACAAACGGTACTGACAAAGTCGTGGGTATACGCTAGTAATTTATATACTCCTTAGAAAAAAAACTCAATAATAACGGCATTGAAAATTTTGAGTTATTAGTTGTTCCCGCGACTTCGTCCGCGTGAAATAGATACTTAGGGCTAACGCTAACAAGCAGCGAAAGCTCTCAAATGGAAAAACAAACCCGATTTTGATACATTCTCCATCGGTGCTCCATTTTTTTTTTTTTTAGCTTAATTATATTTTACCTTTTTCTTTTTTTATTAATTAATCTTTCAACAATTAAATTATTTTTTAAATCCGACAAGTAGTTCCTGATATTAGCGTGTTCAACCAAACAAACAAACCATCTCGCCTCAAATGGGAAAACAAACCCGATTTTGATACATTCTCCATCGGTGCTCCGCTCATATTAGTCTTAGCGCGATGACATATAGCCTATAGCCTTCTTTGATAAATGAGCTATCTAACAATGAAGTAATTTTTCAAATCGGACAAGTAGTTCCTGATATTAGCGTGTTCAACTAAACAAACAAACCATCTCGTTTTATAATATTAGTATAGATGGTTGATTTTCGACCACTAGTACATAAAAAATAATGTTTCCATGATACACAGATTGACTCTAAAATAATACTATTTGACAGATCACAATGAGATTTGGTGCAGATTAGTATATTTTGTGCAGATTTTTTTCAAAATCAAAATACTCTTTATTCAATTTAGGCCCTGAGAAGGCATTTGTGAACGTCAAAACTACCACCGGTTCGGAAAACAATCCAGTCATCGAGAAGAACCGGCAAGAAACTCGATCTGGTTTATCTTTTCATAATACATAACACATTTTTTATTATTACAACATAATAAATTAGATAGATTTTTGTATTCTATACCCTACTATAATCACCACGGGAAGGCACTGTACTATGCAATTGATCTTGATGGAAATAGATTTATATAGATCGCGATCTAGATGCGCTTTTACTCATAAAAAGAAGAACTCAAAACTTCAATTTTGTGGGAAAATGGGTTTAAAGTTTCAACATGTGTACACGTTCGATTTAATATAAGCTTAAAAATAAATGAAGCACTTTAAGTCAAGTGCGTTGTAGGAAATAAATCACAATTATTGTAACAGAAATACGTTTAAATAAGCATTTAAAAAAAGGTCATAGTAAATTCAATTTTTTATAAAACATGTTATAAACTAATTTCAATACAGACGGAGTCAACGGCATATTGTAGTAAAATAATTAGAGTAAAACTGAATTAGGCGACAATCTCAGCAAAAAACAATGTTTTTCTTTTCAATAAAACGACATAAATTGAATTAATGCATTTTTGTAAAAAAAAAAAAATGAAAGTAAATAAGATGTTTAATTCCTGTTAAGATATAGACGTATTTCGTTTTACGTCAATTTATTAACTATCCACGGAGATTAAGTTTTTCATATGCCTAAATGAAAAAGAGAAAAACATCTATTTTCGTGATTTCTTGGTTTAGATATTGAGTTGGACGTATTTTTCTCGCAATGTTAATTTACTTTCGGATGAAAACTCGAAAAATGTAAACTTCGAGCTAACTTTTTTTAAATTAAAGGAGCGAGATGTTTGAACACTATGAATATTTACGCAACATACATTTTTTTATAACTCAACTATCTACTACAATAATGAATAGCAAACACATGCGATATCTCGATCACAAATAGATGATATTTTATTTTTTAATAGTTAAAATAAAATATTGTCATTATAACTTATGTCACTTACTTTTGGCTACAAAATAACATTCATACAGCGATACAAAATAAGTGAAAACAATTTATGTGTTTTATGTATTCTCTGAAATTTTATTTTAGAAAAAAAAAATCATTTAATCGCTGATATAATTTTATGTTAAATGGAAGGTATGATTGTAAATATGATTTAATGGTGTTCTTTAAATAAATGGTTTAATGTTCAATTATGTTAATAAAATAAACACGTTTATGTGAAATTATTCAAAATACACCGTTGTACCTGACCACTCGTTCTTACCCTCAATCAGTTCAATATTTAGCAAATGCTGAAGTAATATTTACGTAGTTAAATTATTGTAACTAACGATTAAACGTAATCAAATAAAAAAAGACGTGTCTAAACTACGAGTAAAATTTTTTTAGAAGAATATTATAATTATGAGTGCTTCATCTTATACGCACGTGAACGGAAGTTAACACAAGTTTTGATACTACGCGTGTTCGTTTCGCTGGTGAAATATTTATGTTTAAATCTAGCGATTGTGATATTTATGAAACAAAATAAATAATGATTGAAATCAGTTTTAATGTTAATAAATGAACTACCAATATAATTACTTAGCGTTATTAATTTAAAAAAAGGCTTTCAGATTACATTTATTGCTACGTAGAAATTACACATTTTTTAATATTCTATGCCACTATTATTGTTGGAAAATTTGATAGTGGTTTTTCTTAGTTTTAAGTTATAGAACGTATTTTGCAGAATATGTGTCATAGTTAATTTATATCGTGTTAATTTAACTACGATGCTACGGATAACATACTCTATCAATATTTTTTTATCAAGTGAGTGAGTAATGTGTTGTATGAAAATAATATGTAAATAGCACTTAGGTCTCAAATAATATGAATGAAAATATGTTTCTAAGAATTTTAGTTGGAATGAATGACTTACAGTGTAGCGCAAAGGAGGCGCATAGCGGAGAGCGCACGAGTGGTCGCCCGGCGCTCGGGCGCGCCTCCGCGCTACCGCCGCATGCCGCCAGCCCGCCGGACAGCGCGCGAAAACACCGCGCGACCACTCCACGACTTCACCGCCAGCCGGTACCCGAGCGCGTGCAGTACACGTATCCCCACGCCAAACAGTCCGACTGCCGACAACACATCAAACCCTCACTCTCTGCTATCAAGAAACTCCGACTTTCCTACAAGAACGTCACGTCGCATCGCCCTGACACTATTCTACATTATGTATGAAAACTTTAACGCACATTGTCGCATTGCAGGAGACGCGTTTTGCTCTCCCGCCGGTTGCGTTTTCTGTTCGGACGCACCGCGTGCGACCAGCTCTCACCTCAATTAACTATAAGTTATACTCACATTAGCATGCCAGCGTCGGGCTCCAGTATCAACTAGAGTTAACGTAAACAATTGAACACAGAATCATTTTGTCGTGTGGCGCGACGCGAAATCACATGCCGGTGGGACGCGGATCGAAGGAGCTCGGGCGTAGGGGCCCGGCTCGTCAGAGCATCGGCCCCGGGGGCTCGGCGCCGCAGGGCAGCCGCCACCGCACCGTATGCGGCGTTTGCTTGCTAAATGAGCGGATTAGGTGCGCGGGGCGGAAGTGTCGGAGGCGACACGCGCGTCGTTGCCACTGCAGGCCGCCACTGAGGCGGGGCGGCCCGGGAAAGCCGCCCCGCACCCCGCCCGCCCCCGCCGACATCGTCCCGCTTCACCCCGCCCGCCATGTGCCCGGAGCGCGCTCAGCGTTCTCGCCTCGCAAAGGGTTGTCGGCAAAGGAAAATTGCTACTATCGTCTTTTTGTCGCGATGACAATTGGCTGCGCTCCGGGCGCCGCTTTTCCTTCAAGTGGACGACGGGACTGAGTCTCAGAATGCATAAGAATATATGTTTTATTCAGTTATTGTATGAAATATTTGTAAATAGTTTTGAATCATGTATCGTCAGGTTCCGTAAGGCGCGTGCGCCATGGTGTGCGATGCGATACGATGCGTTGGCGGTACCGTAGATTGTAGACGCAACGCGCCTGTCCGTAACGCAGCCCTTAAGTTTCTAGTGAAACGAACGAAGGACGCCGAGGGTTGCCGAGCCCGCCCGACCCGAGCGCTCGCGACCGGCGCCGCCCAGTCGATAAGGCCGTCTCCACTCGCCGAACAAAGACACTAACCTATAATAATTACATTTAATTAAGGGTAACTGGACTATTTTGTATAATAAGCATATCGCGCTATATCGTTAACGGCAAGATTTTACGCCCGATTGAGTTAAATTATTTTACTTATTGTAATATGAGTCTGCTGACGACTTTGAAAGTTTTTTAGCACGTGTTCATAGCTAAGTTTATATAAAAGTTGAGTATTTTACTTGGATTTAAAGCATTTTTTTTTTGTAATATTTACAGTATTTGAAATAATTAAAACTAAAATTATATTCACAGTTTTAAACACTATGAACAAAATACTTCAGAATTCTCTATTTTCATTGAATTGTTAGGAGAGATGAAATAAATAAATTTCGGTATAATTCACCACTTCATAGTTTTTATCATCTATGTGTACCGACACAGTATATTATATATTCGTGTATTCATCGTTTACTGTAAACTTTGTACTCGCTTAACTAATCCCAACATAACTGTTGTATTAAAAATGTAGTTTCTAAGAATTCACAGCTAATATGGGATTTATCTGTTTATAGATTGCCTAATAAACAAGTAATCTAAAACTGTGAGTCGTGCGTTCGGTATAAAATTTAATACAGATATCGAGAAGATATCATCACCTTAACATTTGCAAGGTGGTAAGACACCGGTCACCTTTGGACGATCGTGATCGTTCTTTGTAAGAGACTTATTTAGGATCTAGTAAAGATCAGAAATCCTTTTAAATTTACGTTAATTACAATCTGTTACCTCAATGTCATCTGATCTTAAATGATTACGTAGTTTAAGATAAACCTAATGTGGTTGTCTCTCAGTATAATTAACAAATTTAATTATTTTTCTCAAGTAGGAATTCTTAGGGAGGCCTTTGTATTTTTGTTCCGGAAATCTTTTTGTGCGACTAAATTGTGGATGTAAATACTGTTTTGGGTAGAGTGGAAGCAGTGTCTCGCTTGACTTTGGGTATTGGAGAACAGTGATACATGCGCTCTTCTTGCTTTTTTTAAGGTTTCATGTCTACCGCGTGCGTACTACATACAAATATATTTTATTGTAGCAGGAAAAAGTAATGTTACTATACGTGTTGATAAGCACAAGCGCAATCGAAAACGACGGTGACCACTGACAGATTTTCAATCAAATATCTATATCTTCTATATATACGTACAATAAGAATGTAAATCTAACGTCTCTGTACTTTTCGATTTTTAACATTAAAGCATATCTTAGAGTGCAATTTAGTCTTTGTTTCATTAAAATCGGTCCACACTATCAATAGTTATTATAATGTTAATGACGACGCGGCGTCAGTACGAGAGAACAGTAGATAAGTAAATAGACTTAATACATTAAGATGACTTTGTTTATCACTATTTTATACATAAGGTTCCACGCGGACAAAGTCGCGGGCACAGCTAGTCCTTCATATAAACTCACTGTGCCAGGTACTCAACAGAGAGACACTGTGACTTGTTTCTCACTACGAGCATTCTTATCGCTACTCAATTACATATATATTTTGTGGAACCCCTCTTATGTGCTGGATATCTTTATTCTAAATAACAGACAGGCAGACGAGTAAATGATTTTCGTCGCCTATGGACAATTACAACACGACAGGCATAAGCGATTATTAGATAAAACTAACACCAAAGACGAAACGACGAAAGACGAAAGACGACTTCACCAAACGTAAAGGAAAATTCATACTACGACAAAGCAATCATAGCCTTGTATATAATAGAGATAACTTATATAGTCGAACCTTGCAATGCTTCTATCAAACTTACAGACAAATAATATACAAGAATAATTAACGTTACATGAAAATTATTCCTATCATTTAAGTAACCGAGAACCCACTGAAACACGCAGAAGCAGTTACGCTCATTTACTGGAAATCAAGTTTCTGAAACGTTCCGTGAAGTTCAATTATAACTTTAAAACCATCTTTTTACTTTCTCGGTATCTTGTTTCTTTGAAAAGTTATCTACCTTTGTATATCATTCTTAGAAGGCATCATTTCTCTTTACGATATATCATCTATCTTCTATTTATCCTATATATAAACAAAATAGTATAGGTCTAATGTGCACGTATTAAGCAAAAAGTACTTCATAGATTAAGCTCAATGTTTTTAATTTTACTTCTCAGACACATGGTTTTTGTCCAAGATAAGTATCACGTTATCCTCATTTAATATAAAGTTATTAAAGTTTTAAGGACTTATAATTTTTATAAGCAATATAAAAGCCAAAAAAAAATATTAGCCAAGTATATATTTTTATTTTTAACATTTTTCATTCCTTACATAATATATTTTGTTAAGATAATAAATAACGCAGACAAAGTAGCAAATATTAGGTAGTTAATAAAAAAAACAGGTTGTGTCGTATAGACACACGAGAAAAGTGAAATGTTTGTAAACATTCACAGACGATCACCCATCGAAATATTTACCACGTTAAACGTTGCTTAATTTCGGTGATCGTACGAGAACCGGTGTTTTGAACACTAGCCGACACAGTGTTTACCTCCACCATTTTTCGCCATACAAAAAGTTTGCCGATCAGAATTTATAAGTCCTCCCATAAGAAGATTTATTTCAAAATTAAAGTGATTCGCGTTTGCCCGAGCTGTTCTCTGAATTGACTGAATTGATTATGATAAGACTTTAATTAGAAGAATACTTTCAGCATATTATCTAGACTATATATGTTTATTTCCATGGGATCATAGGTAGTCATGATAAAACTTAAAGATTTTATTGTAATGACAAAATTACAATAAAAAAGACAATTATATTCCCAATTCACATAAAATACGTAATGGTAATGAGACAACCAAAAAATTTACGGAAAGGAGATCACGGGTACCTATTACTTTAATATAAAGAACTAGCTTCTACTCGCAACTTCGTCCGCATGGAATAATGGCTTTGGGCAAACTAACACGCAGCGGAAACTCTCAAAATGAGAAGAAAATGATTTTGAAACATTCTTCACTGGTGCTCCGCTTCTATTGATTACCTTCTATATCTTAGCGTGATGATATGTAGTCTATAGCCTTCCTCGATAAATGTGCTATGTAACATTGAAAGAATTTCTCAAATCGGAACAGAACCTTTTAACATATTACAACCCTTTTTTAGCATTAAAAAGTAGCCTAAGGATTCTCAGGCTACCTCAGGCTTTCTCAGGCCGTGTACCAAATTTCATTCAAATCGATTCAGTAGTTTTGGCGTCAAAGACAGACAGACAGAGTTACTTTCGCATTTATAATATTATTAAGGACGACACCTAAATAAAAATGCTAAATTTAATAAAAAAAAACTCGACTTCAATTAATTTTCCAATCGTCTGATTGGCTTCAATATAACTCGATTCAAAAGTCGTAGCTATTGTTCGCCTACTCTTTAATTTAAATGAAATCGTGAGTCAAATCCTCATTGGGACGGACCACTTCAGATAAATCGTTATTTTCTTTAGAGAAATAAGCGAATTGGTTTCATAGTATCATGGATATCCAATTATAGATTTTTCTTCATAAAATACTTAAGACTGTCTGACAAAGTATAGGTTAAACCAATGGATATAGAAGTAGGATATATTTATTTATTACTAGCGGGCCCGGCAGACGTTGTCCCGCAATGATTATAAAACAATCCTGGACAAATTATATACCAAAACGTTCCTCGTGAATCACTTTATCCATTAGTGAAAACTGCATAAAGATCCGTTCAGTGGTTTTTGAGTTTATCGCGAACAGACAGACAGACAGACGCGGTAGGGGACTTTGTTTTATACTATGTAATGATTTTATTATTAGCAACTTATCTTCTAGATTATTACAGCCATTATCGAGTAAGTAATAATATTACAAGAGCCTTGTGATCATTTCAATGTTCTTTTACTAATTTTCCATGGAGCGTTTGTGACGTCTCAGAAACGATACTCCGTGGTATTACTTCCCATCCACTTCAGTCGTGCACAATAACCGAACTATATCACGCAAAACAATGCCAATATTACAAAATATAAAGTAAAATAACACAAGATTGTGAATCATTACATATTATAATACAAAGTCCTCTGCCACGTCTGTCTGTGTGTTTTTTCGCGATAAACTCAAAAACTACTAAACGGATTTACATGCGATTTCCACTAGTAGATAGAGTGATTCACGAGGAAGGTTTAGGTATATAATTTGTCTACATTTTTTTTTATATTATCAGGGCAAGACAACCTCCACCGGGCCCGCTGAAATATAAAGACTACTACATGGCAGACTATGATTCTGTCAAAAACTCTAAAAACAGTGAGGGTTATCATCAGCAACATATTTGGAACCTAAACCCACCATATAACTACCTCAGTGCTCACTTACACTGTGTAAGGAACTAATGAAACAATAATTTAAAATATTATTACAAAGATTTACATTCACATTACATTTAATATACATTGCCATTATTATAATTAAAATTTTGTGACTATACAAAAAATAAACGCTTGTCTGTTCCGCAAGAAATTGTATTATGGAACTCTTTACGTAATACGTTTATAGTCTAATATCTTATTAGGAAGACTTCTATATCATTAAAGTTATTAATAACTAGCTGTACCCGCAGCTCCGCACGCGTTTTATTAAATTGTATTAAAGAAATATAAAATTGTGAGACCATGTACAATTACAGAAATGTTCTTTAAAAACAATTGTAAGTACGACACGCACGCCACTTACAGTAACATGTAACGTATACATCATTACATAGTATAAAACAAAGTCCCCTACCGCGTCTGTTTATCTGTCTGTTCGCGATAAACTCAAAAACTACTCAACAGATTTTCAAGCGGTTTTCACCAGTCGATAAAGTGATTCATGAGGAACGTTTTGGTATATAATTTGACAAGGTTTTTTTTTATAATCAGGGCGGGACAACGTCTGCCGGGTCCGCTAGTTAGATATATAAATACTAAGCGTGTGTCGAATGAGTTTAACATCAGCAACATATTTAGAACCTTAAGCCACAATATAACTACCTCAGTGCTCACTTACACTGTATAAGGAACTAATGAAACAATGACTTAAAGATGTTATTATAATGATATAATATCCCCATATTGTCTATAAGTAATACGTTTATAGGCTAGTATCTTCTTAGAAAGACCCCTTCTATCTTCAAAGTCACTATTAATAATTATAATGTTGACATGTAAACAATTAATGAGCTGACGTCTTGAAATCTTGGATAAAAGCAGTTTTTAATATTTGATAATTTAAATAGTGCTCATTGAACTCGATACAATATTCTTATATGTTACTATGGTTACTGAGTTATGTAGACGAAAATGTGGCAAATAAATCAAAATAGCCACCAAAATGACCAAAAAGACAATTCAGAATACATACACACAGATATATGAATTTCAATTAAATTTATTCTTGGAATCCAGTACAACGCACATCTTACGCACATGTTTACAGTAAACAACATACTTTTGCTAAATTTCATATGGACGTAGTCGCGGGTAACAGCTAATCTAAAATAGAATAACCTATTTTACTGCTTATACGGTCAGCTATCTGCCAGTGAAAGTCCCGTGAAAATCGATCCAATCGTTTTGGAGATAACATTGCGAGCGTAGCCACGGTTAACATCTAGTCTAAATTACTTTTTATAGTGTCCGCTATCTGCAGGTGAAAGTTCCGTAAAAATCGGGCGAACCGTTTTGAAGATAGCACTGCGGGTCAAGCCACGGTTAACAGTTAGTATAAATTAAAATTGCTTAAATTACTTTTTATAAGATCAGCTATCTGACAGTGAAAGTTTCTTCAAGATCGGTCAAACGGCTTTGGAGTTAGTACTGCGGGCAAAGCCACGGTTAATAGCCACTATGAACTAAAATTCTTTGAATTACTTTTTATAAGGTCAGCTATCTGCCAGTGAAAGTTTCGTGAAAATCAGTCCAACCGTTTTGGAGATAGCACTACGGGCAAGGCCACGGTTTACAGCTAGTATACATTAAAATTGCTTAAATTACTTTTTATAAGGACAGCTATCTGACAGTAAAAGTTTTGTGAAGATCAGTCTAACCGTTTTGGAGATAGCACTGCGGACGAAGCCACGGTTAACAGCTAGTATAAATAAAAATTACCTAAATTACTTATTATAAAGTCAGCTATCTGACAGTGAATGTTTCGTGAAAATCAGTCCAACCATTTTGGAGATAGTACTGCGGGCGAATCCGCGGTTAACAGCTAGTCTAAATTAGAGTAGCCTAAGTAACCCGCTGTAATTTTAAATACCTTCTCGTGAACTTCCCGTTAAAATCGGTCCAGCCGTTTCGGAGATTACCCGGAACAAACAGACAGACCGACAAAAATTTTATTATAATTTAATTATAATTTTATTTTTGTTATTAGAAGCGTGTATACTTTCATACCCAATCAGTAAAAAAAAATATTATGATATTACATACAGACACTTCATTTTTATTATATGTACATAATGAACATTGACAACTAATTTGCAATTTAAAAAATATTGACGCCATTAAGCGAAATATAAATTATTCTATCTCTCAAATTGAACAAAATTATACATAAATGCCAACTTTCATGAAGACCGCTTAAGTAGTTTCGGAGTTCATCGTGGACAAACCTCATGACACTGAATTTTATATATTTAAGACTATACTGGTTTTTGTGCTCGGCTACATAATCTTAATGTAGATTTGACCTATTCCTTGAAAGTAATATTTATTGTGGACGAAATAGAATGTGAAAGTACCTCATGTTCTTCTCTATACCGCTGACATATCGTTTCAAAAATTTCACAATAATCGGTTGAGTAGTTAAAGTGTGAAAGCGTAACAAACAAACTCACATTCGAATATAATTTAGTCACGATTTTGTAATAAATATTAAATGTATAATAAATTATGTAAATATTCTGTATTCTTATATTGTATACCAATTTGCATAGGGTTCGGTTGTACAGTACATTATTCAATGTACTGTAGTGCAACCTTGTGGCGAGTTATAGTAAACATCAACAGTTGTAAACATATTCTCAATGAAAAGATATTTTAGTATGCCAAATTTTATAGTGATCAGCCAAACAGTATTCAAGTAATGAGTCTTACCCGTTTCCATTTATAAAAACCAGAGATATGATGACTGATATATTTAAAAAGCCTTTAGAAATGGCGGAATATATTGGAACTTACCGGATTTTTGCGTTCTACTTACTTCTGAATCATGTTATTTTGTTCTACAAATGCCATACCTTGTAATTTACTTCAATTAGTTATTTTAATTTAATCAGCTATTTTAGCATACATTTATCGTTTGTTTAAATAAATAAAAACGTATGAGTTTTTTAAACTATTTAATAAGAAATACTGTCAAAGGTGAGCTATCTAACAGCTGAGTTCAACAAAGAAAAGTTTGACGTAAAAGTTTTCAAAGGCAACCCTGTAAAGTTATCACTATCTTTTGTTTTCAGGTTTTACACGATTCATTCATTCTGGAAACTTCCATGCATTTATTTCTATTGAATTTCTCCCCCTGTTTACAAATACAGCATTCTAAAATATCTAACTATTATGTCCCTTCATTTTAAAAGATTGGTTGTGAAAAACTGGCAAATGGTAGTCCAATTTCCAAAGTAACGTAAACAATGAATTATTTCGTTCATCAATTTACACACATACATAATATATTTTGTTTGTTGTGTCGAAATAGTCGAATAGATTTTGACGACACTTTTACGGGCAGACAGTTTATGATTTAAATTTTAGCAAAAAATTAAACCGATTATACAAAATGTACTCAAAACATGCACCAGAATGCCTTGGACAGATGAGTCCAACGCTAAGAAATCAAATAAGTTAAAAAAACGGATTTTGCAGTAACGACAGCGATATTTTCTTTTTAATATATTCTCAACTCAGAATATGTGTCAAACTACGGGTTATTGGCATATCCGCAGATTAGATTTCGTCGTCGGGTAAGCTTTTAGTCGCGTCTCAACCGGATTTCTTAAAATTATTAAAGACTGGTCGATGTATCCCATCGTTGATAATTTTGCAAAAATGCACCTTATCATTATCGGCTTTTAGGTTACTGTAAAAAAAATTCAAAATCAAATTCCTACGTATGGTTTATTTTTATTGCTATATTTGGTATGTGTAAATAAATATAAATGGACAAATAGTTTCCAAACATCCATCTGGCTCACCAGCTTCAAGCTAAAAAGTTACTACTAAGCAACTATCGCTGACTTCCACAAGCTGTATTTAATAGGTGACTTTCCTCTGAACTTAGCATATGTCCAATCTTAGATGACACTGTAAATTGATATCAGGTGAGTTCAAGCACCACGTAAAGAGGGTTTTAACGTCTAATAGCTATTATAGGCTGGATCAATATGCCAATGATTGTGACGTTTGGAAATTACTCTTTATGCATCCACTGAAAATGGATATAACTATATTTATTTTGTAAAAATATATATCATGAAAAGATAAACTAAATTGAGTTTCTTGCGGGTTCTTCTCGATGAGCGGGTTGTTTGTCCGAACCGGTGGTAGCTTTGACGTTCATAAATTCCTTCTCAGGGCCTAAACTGATTAAAGTATTTTTGGATTTGATTGTGGTTAAATATTAATTTTATGAAAACTAAGGAAAAATATAAATAATATACAGTACAAATATACTTGAAAGTAGAAGTGTGAACGAGTGAGACAAGCTTATGCGGATCAAACAGGGGGACATAAAAGAAAAAAGACTGAATTAGAAAATCCAAGATTCATTTGAAATCGGCGCACGAAATAAAGCGACCCAATAAGGAATGTTGTCTCAATTTATTATGCCTATTTAGTTCTCATTCTGAACAATTAGAAATATTAAAACAAGAATACATACAATTTGGAAAACAATTTTTAGACATACAATTAAAGTATGTATATATTGTTCTCAACGTTCCGAGTAATTCTGGGTCGAGCAATAAGTTATGTGATAGTTTTAATAACAGTATAAATCTACGGAGAATTATTCTGTGGCATTTTTGAGAAATCATGTTTATTTTCAAAACTTTATAACTTTGTTGATGTATAATTTATATGTATATAATATAAAGAGATATATGATCTGTTTTCTTTAGCACGAGTCATTAAATTTAGTTAAACATTTATGTAATATTCCATAAAATTACGAGTTGGCCCGTACAATATTGATAACTAGATAATATGATGACAAAATATTAGTAGCCGACTCACACCTGAGCGCATTGTTATCTTTACCTATAGTATATGTCAGGAACGTTTCTCAATTACGTAATTTTATATATAACATCCAGGAAAATACACAGAGCTGAACTAGTGTCTGTGTGTCTGTGTTATTCGTTTGTACTTATATGATTGTTCTCTTAATTGTGTATTATAACATTAATATGACCGGCTTAATGTTGGTTTATTATCATATGTACTTCCACCGAAAATCAGCACTGCAGTACTGATGTACTACACATATTTGCTGAATGGGTTTGCCAATTGTTGGACGATTCCTTTCTTTTTCATTTTTCAAATGTATCTAATTTTTTATTGTTCAATTTAATCTAATCGTATATCTGTTCCAACAATAAAGTATTTCTTTCTTTCTCTTTGTAGTCTCGGGTTCCTCTTTAATGAGTGCTATTTTTTATTATTACACGTTTTTTTTACGATAACTAGATAATGACTTACAATCAAAATTCGAAATAACTTACCAGGATAAAGCATACCAACTTTTGATAACTTAATAACCTTCTAAACAATATTTGTAAAACCTCGGAGACACCAGATATTCACATAAATAGCAAGGGGAACAAATACTTTCCGCGAATTAACAAAACGTCACCAACACCGACTATTATGTGTGATACACAATCAATCGAAAATAAGGCGGACAAATCGAGGCAAAAAATACAATCAGCTGTCCATTATACAATAGTTCATTCAAGTTGTCTATTAAAATGTAATGGATTCATTAAAATGAACACACAATCCTGTGGACCAATTTTCAGACACAACGACGATATTTTACTACAATTTAAATATTAAAATATCAGTTCGTTGGTGCTTATAGGTATACACTCCACAACTTATGAACTTACGTATTGCATTTCACGAAACTGCGAAGTTAGATATCACTTTTAAAAGACTACGCATTAGCTCAAAGTTCAGTTCTCTCATTAGAGAAGTCAAACAAAATTATCTTAAAATTCATAATAAATCTATTAGAGACTAGTTGTGCCCGCGACTTCGTCCGTGTGAAACCTGATGTACAAAACAGTGACTAATAAAATCATCTGAATGTATTAAGTCAAATTACTATCTACTTTTTTATCTACTTTTATACTATTACAATAACTTTTGATAGACCGAACCGATTTTAACGAAACATAAACTAAATGTTACTCGAAGATATGCCTTATAATTTTATCATGAACGCAGTACTATAGCAGTGATGTGTGTTCAAATAAACATACAGACATTTCTAAAAAATATTGTAATGTACTGTATTATTTATTCCTAGACAAGTGCAACATCTTTTTTACAAAAACCTAAAAGTACAGGCGCATTAGATTTACATTGTAATTATATGTATAGATATAGATAATAATATGCAGGGTTCAATTATATGTTTATAACCATTTAGGAAGCAATTAGACTGTAGTAACCAGGTGGTCGACTGGTTCTTTCATCGCTAACCCTCACAACTAAATATCTCCTATAACTCTATTCATATTTTACTATAACCCTGATAATTCTTAACATTTGAAGTATTCATATACACGCCTAATTCGCTGATATCGGTGTTATAGAAAACCTATGCGTCTTATCGGTTAGACGCGTACTATACCAGAGTTTATAAATGTTTATATCGTTTTCGTATAAAATATCGACCATCCCTACCTCTTATCGATACTTATTACTTATATATACTTATTACTTCTACTTATATAATATAACTAGCTGTCCCCCGCGGCTCCGCACGCGTTTTTTTTAAATGTATTAAAGAAATGTAAAATTGTAATGTGTACATTACAGAAATGCTTTTTCAAAAACATTTGTAACTACGACACGCACGCCATCTACTGTATTATGTTACGTGTACATTAGATATGTGTATACTAATAGTATATCGAATGTGATGGGATTTATCATCAGCAGCATACCTGGAACTTTAACCTACTATACACCACCCTCGATGCTAGAACATAGAACACTATTTTTTTTTTTTTTTTTATTGTAGCTCGGCAAAGTGACTGTACTGTGCCTGATGGTAAGCACAGTACAATCCAAAAACAATGGCGACCACCGAAAGACATACTATCTATCGCCGGTCGCCACTGTCATGCCGGCCTGAAAGCGACCCAGTCAGGGACAGACCCCCCCCCGGTTGCTGGATATACACCGGCTGATCCCGGAACGCGACACGCCCAAACGTGTCACTATGGCGGGTGTTCCACCTGGTGTACGGTGGTCGCGATCCAGTCGGGTACAGACACCCTACCACCCCGCAAAATAGAATATAATAAGAAAGTAGGTAATGAAAATTTTAAACTATACATTATCGAACAATTTGTGTTAAATTGTTTATTATATAGATATAACATGCCCATATTGTCAATATAATTGTGTTATTCTTATACGTTGCTATAATCATTGAGTTATGTATAGTAGTTCGATGAAGCCGTAAATACCGCAAAGCTAATAGCATAGTCAGTTCGAGAAAAAAAAACTGAGTTATGTAGGTGCAAACCCGGTAAATAAAACAAAATAATCGCCAAATTGACCAAAATGATAATATAATTCAAATTACATACATTTATTCTTGGAGTCCAGTACAGCGCACGTCTCACGCGCTTGCTTACAGTAAACAAATTATTTTTGATCAATTTCACACGAACGAATGCATAGGTAACAGTTCATCACTACATAGTGTAAAACAAAGTCCTCTGATCTGTCTGTTTATCTGTTCACGATAAAGTCAAAAACTACAGAACGGATTTTCATGCCGTTTTCACCAGTAGGTAGAACGGCTCATGGGGAAGGTTTAGGTATAATTTGTCAAGGTTTTCTTTTTATTATCGGGGCGGGACAACGTCTGCCGAGCCCACTACCTTAAAATAAAATAGCTCATTAGTTGTCTGCCAGTGAAAGTCGCGTGAAAATTAATTCAAGCATTTCGGATATTCCACTGCGGCTGAAAAAAAAACGTAAATTACTTTTTATGAGGTCTGCAACCTACCAGTGAATATCCCGTGAAAATCGGTCCAACCATTTTGGAAATAGCAATGCGGACGAAGCCGCGGACAAATAAAATAGAATATGTCAACCGCTATAATTTCGGCTTTCTGGCAGTAAAAAGTAAAATTCCCGTTAAAATAGGTCCAGCCGTTTTGGAGATTACCCGGAACAAACAAACAAACAGACAAAATATAATAATCTAAAAATATAGACAAAGTATAAAAAAAATTTTTTTTGGTCATTTGTAGCCATATCCATTCATCAAAAAGTTATTATTTTAATTGTACATACACAAACTTTATTGTTATAATACGTAATAGACAACAAATAAAAAATTGGAAATAAAAGTAGTATAAACTTTTTGCATAGGAAAACAAAATAAACTTTGATAATGTTTGCGATAGAAACTTACCACGTTACCATGGCAACGTATATGTTCTAACGCTATCTAAATCTCTCGAAAGGAAAAAAGTGCCCGATTTTGAAACATTTTTCATTGGTGCTCTGTTTCTATTAGTCTTAGCGTGATGATATATAGCCTAAAGCCTTCCTCGATAAATGAGCTATCTAAAACAGAAGGGTTTTCTCAAATCGGACTGGTAGTTCCTGAGATCATAGCGTTCAACCCAACAAACAAACAAACAAACAAACTCTTCAACTTTATAATATTAGTATAGATTATAATATTATAAAGAGGTAAAGTTTGTGAGTTTGTGACGTTGTAGGGGGTAGCCTCAGGAACTACTGGTCCGATTTGAAAATAATCGTTATTTAGTATAAAGCTCATTTATAGATGAAGGTTATAGGCTATATCATCACGCTAAGACCAAAGGAGCGGAGCATCAATGAAGAATGTTTCAAGATCGGGGTTTTTTTTCCTCTTGACAACTTTCGCTGCGTGTTAGCGTTATCCCAAAGTAACTATTGCACCCGGACGAAGTCGCGAGCAGAGGCTAGTGTTTAATATAATATAATATGGTAGTCAGTCAAATTGATTACTTACGCACATAATATAAACCAAACGTTGCTGAGCAAGCGTGAGTACATGTATGTATGTTGTGTGATACCTATATATTTGTAGGATGTAAGTGTAATGAATTATTATTCGTTCATACATAAAAAGGGGAAATCTCAAAACATCATCCCTATACAACTGCTAACCACAGTAAGCCAAAGAAAAGGCGTTTTAATCTCATCTATAAACTAACCCAACCCGTTCCCGCAGATGCCCGTGTCAACTGTCACGAAAAGACGTCAAAGTCCAAAGAACAAAGTGTCACACTTATTCAGAAGGGTCGGGGACGCATCACCGACTATGAATAGTGCTGGGAGTAGCGAGTACACTTCCCGCGGTATGAAAATTGAAAAGTGTAGTACTCGAATTTACATAGTAGCAAGAATTACAAATTATAAACGTAATATTTGTACATTATTGTAGTAACTTCAAAAAAGTGACCATAATAGATTATTATTTATTTAATTTTATTATCATTAAAGAAGCAACATTTTTTAAGCCTGCTGATAAGTACAATTCTATCATTATCAAGAGGAGGAAGGGAGTAAATTAAATAACTCTTCAGAACACTCGCCATGATACAGACGGTAGAACAGACTCAGTGAGGTAATGTCTCTGCGCAACTGAAGCGGCTCTATACACTCTGTAATGTCTGCATCATTAACAATGCGGACAGCTCTTCTCTGCAACCTATCCAGGGCATCCAGTAGGTATTTAGCGGAGCCGTCCCAGAAGTACGAACAGTATTTCACGCAAGGCCGAACTTGTGCCTTATAAAGGAGATATAGCTGATCAGGCGAGAAAAATAGGTTTTAAGAAACTACGACTTTTTCAGGCGAGGTCGCTGTTACAGCCAGTATAAACATAAATTTTCATATTAATGATCTTAACACCATAATAACACTATACAAATACCTGAAACACAATATATGCCAGATAATAAACCAGTTAGAAATCAAATCTCATGTTCCCGGGACGGTGCGAAGCCCTATTCCGTAGGTATGAAATGTAGCTAGCTTATCCGCCAGGGAGAGCGGCTTCGTAACCAGTCTTATTTGATTTGTGAAATCAATTCGTCTCGTTTGCAGCCGGTAATTTAATATTTCCTTTACCGATGACGGCGATGTTTCTGCTACAGTTTTTTGTTCTTTGATGATGGTTCAATGAAAGTTATATTGAAGATATCGAAGTTGAAGTTAACAAGAATTAGTCGGTGAAATAACATTTCTAATATGTCCTTTTCCACCTGTTGACGAGCGCAAATTAGTCCCTTAACAGCAAGTCACCGCATTAGATACTGAACAGATTTCCCCTGCTTTTATTTAGTTCCTTAATAATTTAAATTACACCAATAATTGAATTGCGGTAAAACAGAATAACAATTCATTATATTAATGAGTGTGTTAATTTTTGAAAATACTTAACATGTACAATAGGATGTCCGTTATTTACTAATTTGGCTTTCTTGACTTGGAGTATATTTCGAGTCGTTAGTTTATAGCTCAAAAACATGTATATTTATTGTTTTTTCTAAAAATTCTTTGCAATAATTTTGATCTTATCAAAATTTACAAATTATTTTTTTTACACCGATATCAAAATTTCCTCATCCCAAGAAATCATAGTAGATGGAGAATTAATTATATTTGGTAAGTTATTCAATAAAACAAACAAAATTAAATTAATTTTTAAAAAGTGGAAACTCCACGTTAAATGTATGGGAAAACTATCGTCATTTAGGCACGGTTAAACGGTATCGGATTTTTTTTCTTAAATGTTTTTAGACTTTAAACTAACATTTTGAATGATGATACCTAAGTCAAAAACCAACTTAATAAATAACGGACACCGGAATACACCATTCATACTTTTTCGGTCTTCCTCTACTCTTATATCCACGTCCACGTTCCAATTTTAAAACGGTGACATCATCTTATAATATAAAACAGAATACAGATAACCATGTAACCGTAACGACAAATCACATATCGCTGAAACGTCCAATAAACGAGTTACCCAGAATGTCGCCGGGAAATTTAAGTCCAATATGAATTATTGGATGAAACGGGACCGGCCGATTTCATTTCAACGGATATCCGATGTTATTATATTTATTGGTTTTTAGAAAAGTGGCCCCCGGGCGGCTGTATCGCGGGAAAATTAAGACTCGGCTGATTGTGTTCCGGCGTGTCGTTTAAAATCTTCCATTTCATCGTTGCAATTCCGTGCGATTGTTTTCCTCTTACAATAATTGCTTCGTATTAAATGGGAACCGTTCGTGGATATTTTTTATGTTCTCTCTGTAGAATGTTATTACCTAGAAAATAGCGATATTTATTATGGTGGCAATAATGAAACAGTACTATAAGTATAATGTTGTTATGGATAATACCATTTTTATACCAATGAAGACTAAAACGAAATAATAGCATTTCGAATGTAGTTACCGTGTTATCAAGTGAGATGTGAACAGTCCGACGATCAAACTCAGTATGTATTGTTCTCCAGATCTTGACTATCTGTTAAGGTGGCCTGTATCTGTAATTATTCATTTAAATAATAAGTAAGTCGATACGATCACTTGATGAATAACGTGGTTTTAATAACCCCATGGATTTTTTTTCTAAAGGTTTATTATAGGGTAGATCAATATATGAACGGTGGTGGTGATGTCCCCCAAAAACGAATGTAACTATCATGTATTTTTATAACAATATGCGTAATAAAAAGATAAACCAGATCGAGTATTTGCCGGTTCTTCTTGATGACTGGGTTGTTTTACGAGCCGGTGGCAGTTCTGACGTTCATACGCGCCTTATTAGGCCTTAAATTGAATCAAGTATTTTTGATTTTTTAATTTCGATATTGCGTTTTTAAATAGTATCACATACTTCAAGACGTAATTTCATAAAAAATATATATTTTTTTTTATATCATAGGAGCCAAACGAACAGGCGGGTCACCTGATGTTAAGTGATCACCGCCGTCCATAGACACTAGCAACACCAGGGAAGTCGCAAGTGCGTTGCCAGCCTGTGTTTGGGAGGACGGGGAATGAGGGAGGGGAGATGGGAGGGAGGGGATGTGGGCCTCCGGCTCTCTCACTCACCGAACGAAACGTAACAATGCGAGCACTGTTACTTCACGTCGGTTTTCTGTGAGAGGGTGGTACTACCCAGGACGAGCCGACCCATTCATGCTGAAACCGGTAATAGCATCAGCGTGGCTCTACCACCTACAATATTTAATATGACTCCCTTTTTTAATTTTATAACGATATTTTAAAATGTAATTAAAATAATCAAATCATAAGCAATATGAACAGAGTCATTAGTGATTCAAAATACCATTTCTTGTTTTGTGTTAAAAATAATAGCAAATATTGCCCATTTTAAAAGCTACAGATACCAAAAAATCGCATAACTCTATGAAGATGTTTTCTTGAACTCGACTACGTAAATAATACTGATAAACATGTACACTAATATTAATTTTTAAATCGAAAACGTAGAAAAACGCATTCAACTTCGAGAGTGCACTGGGTATATAATTGGAAGAGTGCCAACGGTTTGGGAATCTTTCCAAACCAGTTTCACGACAGTGTAATGCGGTGACGGTTTGTGTTTACTGAAAGGGGGATTGGTTCAAATTTTTAACCGGATTCAAGAGATTTTATTACTGTTTTATACGTTAACCGAACTCGAAGATATAATTTTACTATAAATATTCTGTTTCTGCTTTATCCCCATGTTAATCATTTAAGTTTTTATAATTCTGTAGATTGAAATACCAAGATTACGAAATCAAATTAAGAATGTGTTTAAATTAATAATTAATGTAAGCAGAGTGATAGAAATTTGAACTTGACTCCGTCATGAAGCTTATATGCGTGACGGTAAATCCGTTACTGTTTTTCACGGATACCCAAAGGGACCGAGAATAGTCTTTATTTTCTCGCGGGGAATATTCTTAGATTTTCCAATATAAGGGAGTTTCAAATTTGTACAGATTAAGTGTTCTTCTCGTATCATTTAACCGGGTGGGTATGGTGGAACTGCCTCTGCAATGCTTCTACCCGGACTGCTAGGTGTTGACCCCTCAGCCGAGGCCCCAACTTGTGGCCTTCAGCACGAAGACCTTAGGCCCTTCTTAACGAACTGGACTTAGGAGGCACACTGAATATTTTTTTTTTTTTTTTTTTTTGAAAACCCCTCCCTCAAAATTTCTCCCCCCCCCCCGGGGGGCCTAACTAACCCACCCCTTTTTTAATAAAAAAAAACCCCCCAAAATTACCCCCCCCTTTTTGGGTGTCCCCCGGGGGAGTGAGAAAACCCCCAGACACCCCCCCCGGCAGGCGTTCCCCCCCCCCCCCCCCTCAGGCACCCCCGTTACAAGACTGCCTCCCAGCCCGCCTAAATATTCTGGTTCAACCCTCAATCTGGTGTTTTCATACCCCCATACAAGGGAAACCACTAACCTGGATGTTGTAGCTCGTTCTGTTACTGTGTACCATCAATATTTATTGTTCATTAGGGGTAAAAATCACACACGCACAAAAATAGATCCATCGGCACTCAGTTGTAAGTTAAGACAAAGACTACAGTTGCAAAGAGGTCAGAGCCCGGTATCACGTTCTGCCCACATATGACAATATGAATGTGTCCGGACAATTACAGTAACTCGTGTTTACTTTAGCTTATCTGTGGACTAGCCTGTGTATATGTAGCAGCCAAGAGTCAACACGATTTCGACGACAAGCTACTGCCAATCTCTCGTCGACCGCAATTATTTTTGTATTGTACTATTGTTATCAGGCATAATGTCATCAAACCCCACGTATGTTATAAAACCTAACGCTAATACATTATGCCTGGAATTAAGACTCTCAAGTGCAGCTGTCAGAAAACTGTCAAAGAGAATTTATAGCAGTAATAAAAGTACCCTAACACTTCTATTAGAATATTAACAATTTTTATTGCAAGACTGGTCACTATTTGCAACGTTGTTAAAGCAATAGATAAAGTGTACGTGAGTTATAATTCAACTTGGCCAGTGTGGCTTTGTGGTAGTTAGTCACAACTTAAAGGTTACTACGTTGTTTATTAAAATATTTACAGTTATTATTAAACGTTACATTTACACAATAAATACCGATACGAAATCTTTTCACGACCATGTAACGTTTTATTTAATCAAAATAGATAAAAATCCAGTGTCATGATGTTTGTCCACGGTCAACTCTGAAACTACTCAACCGTTCTTCATGAAAGTTGGCATTTATATATAATTTGGTCCAGCTTGAGAGATAGAATAATTTATATTTCGATTAATGTGCTCAATATTTTTTAAATAATAGGCCCCCCTTTCTTTCTTCCCCCCCTTTTCTCTTTTGGGGACCCCGTTCCGGGGGCCCTTTTCCTTTTTGTCCCTTTCGTCCCCCCCTTTTTTTTTTTCCCCTCTTTTTTTGTTTTTTTCCCCCCTCCCCCCCCCCCCATATATAATACATGGTTTTAGTCTTATAACCCATCCTCCTCCCCGTGGCATCTTAGATCTCCCCTTTTAAAAAGGTCTTTACCTATGAAATTGCCGTTCTGCAGTACTGGCCATTTCAAATCAAAATAATTTTTGTTTGGCTAAAAATTCTAATTTCAAATTAATTTTATTTTAAAAACATGGAATTCTTTTTCCAAAAGTAGTCATTTGTTTATTGATTAGTGTTATATTTTCTTCGCATTTCAATCTTTTTTGTCATCATGGATACGTTAAAAATTCGAGTAATTATGGAATATGAGTACCGTCCTGGCAGCAACGCGGCACAAGCGGCACGCAACATCAACGACGTTTACGGAGCTAACACTACAAACCAACGCACCACCTGTTATTGGTTTGCTCGCTTCCGTTCTGAGAATTTCGACCTGAAAAATGAACCTCGCGGTCGTCCGAAGACTTTGGTCGACAATGACGAATTAAAGGCGATTGTGGAAGCTGATGATACACAATCTACGGCTGAATTAGCGTCGACGTTAGCGTCAAAACAATATTGGTCCATTTGCGTCAAATTGGCAAGGTAAAAAAGCTTGACAAATGGGTGCCCCACGAACTCAATGATCGCCAGTGCGAAGTACGCGTCGAGACGTGCCTTGCACTGCTCAACAGACACACAAATGAAGGAATTTCGAACCGCATTGCTACATGCGATGAAAAATGGATTCTGTTTGATAAGCAAGCGCTCAGCAAGTTGGTTGGATCCTGGTTCAGCACCTAAACAATCCCCTAAACGAAAACTTACCCCTAGAAAAGTGATGGTCACTGTTTGGTGGTCTAGCGCCGGTGTGATTTATCACAGCTTCTTACCAAACGGAGTGAGCATTACTGCAGATGTGTACTGTGAAGAACTGAACACAATGATGGAGAAGCTGGCACATCTCCAACCAGCATTGGTCAATCGCTCGTCTCCGCTGCTTCTGCACAACAACCCGCGACCTCATACTGCACAGCAGAAGGTCTCCAAGGTGCAAGAACTGGGGTTGGAAGTTCTCCGTCATCCGCCTTACTCACCAGACCTTGCGCCTACAGACTACTACTTTTTCCAGAATTTGGATAACTCCTTGGCGGGAAAAAAATTCAATACCCGAGAGGCAGTACAAAATGCCTTTGAAGAATTTGTTGCTTCCCGTCCAGCTGATTTCTTTAAGAAGGGCATCAATAAACTGCCACTGCGTCGACAAAGATGCATGGATTGTATGGCTGATTACTTCGATTAATACAAATAAAAAATACATGAAAAAATTTCGTTTAAACTTTTTCATACAAAACGGCAATTTCATAGGTAAAGACCTAATATAAATTAAATTATTGTCTCGAACAGATAGCGCTTTATATTGGTTTGCTAACAGAAAACTGTAGGACCGAAGATTATAGATATCTCATAGATGGCGCCACGTTTTTATTTTAAATTCATTTTTCAACTTCTGATAACTGCGCCATAGCAATGCGTGGCCAGATCAGCTAGTTTCAATACAAAAAATTGAGTATTAATGCTATATTAATATTTTTTTTAAGCGGATATCCTAAACAGATATCCAACCCACCCCGCAAGATAATTGCCTTCCCTTGCCTATACCTCCTCCTCCAAACACAGACTAGCAACGCATTTGCGACTCCCCTGGTCTTGCAAGTGTCTATGGACGGTGGTGATCACTTAACATCAGGTGACCATTTGTTCGTTTGCATCCTATGGCATAAAATATAAAAAAAATAATAATAAGTAGGGCGTTATATAAATAAAACTTCCGAAATGTACGTAAGCGTGCATGTTGGTTAAGTTTGGAATAAAAAAAAAATTATTGTCAATCGGTGTCTCTTAGTGTGACAAAGTTCTAATTTGTGTTCTAAGTGAGTAAGTGAGAATGGAATAATCATGGACCCGTTTTTTATTACGTAATTCGCAATGTGGAACATGGCAAGTTTGGATTCTGTAGACAATCTACAATCAAGCATTATTAAAGCAACTACAATGCTTTCGGCATATGTATTGCCCAAATCTTTTTACGAGTTAATCTAGCGAGAAACTAAACGTAACCTTTATTTCTAGCTACCTCAATAGTACATAATGTATGAAGCCGTATCGATGTTTAAACCAATACAGAAATTCAGTACGAACGTCATTAAAATTTTAAACACTGTGAGTTAGAGAATTCTAAGATATTTTATTTATTGATTTAAAAAATATATTGTGAGAAAAATAACAAATTAGATTTTTTTATACAATAATTAATCCACATTCAATAACGACGTGGACGCCTTTTCCATTATAATAAACTATATACATTTTATTTTTATTAAAATAATATATAATGTGGTTGTGGGCGTACCTCATGGCGGTGTATTGTCACCTTTGCTTTTCTCTATTTTTATTAATACTTTGGTTACAAAAATACACCACAGTAGTTAGGATCTATATGCAGATGATGTTCAGCTCTACCAACATTTCAAACTTGATGCCGTTTCAGAGTGCATACAAAGGATGAAGGATGACCTGCACCGCGTTCACTCTTGGACCGAGGAATACGGTCTCCATATTAATCCAATAAAAACACAAGTCATAATTATCGGTCGTCGAGCTGCCCTAAACCGGTTAAATATTGAAACTTTGCCCAAAGTTACGTACAATAACGTTAGACTAGAATATTATTCTCAAGTGAAGAATTTAGGTCTGCACATTTCCAAAGACCTATCATGGATTCAACATATCAATGCAGTCAGTAAAAAGGTTTACGGAGTAATAATGCATTCCCTTCGAGTGTGGTTTCGGCCATGCTCGGCAGCGAGGAGGCGTGGAGAGCGATGGTCTCCTTCTGCGAAGACGTCATCTCGCAGAAGGAGGCGGCGGAGAGGGTTCGCGAGGATGACCCTCTGAGCGGCCCTCTCCATCAACGGAGGACCGGAGGGAGGAGGCGGCGTTTTGCTCGCTTCCTCCCGCCACCGTAGCCGAACCTGAGGGGATGGGCCGGGGGGCTCATCTCCTCATTGCACTGGTCCGGCGGACGAGGGGAGGCAGCTGGTGTGTACCCAGCCTGTCTCCCTATTAGGAAGGAGCTTGGCGGACACCTTCCGCCAAACGGACCGTTGGGACGGCTATCCAAGGGGACTAGCATAGTTCGATCCCTTGCCGCCCCAACAATACGGACGGACGGTACACCGTGGGGTTTTTGTCCGTGCGAGTCGGACATAACCCACTCTCTCCCCCGAGAGGGTGGTGTATCCATAAGAGATTTCCCCACGTTCATAAAAAAAAAAAATCCCTTAAAAGAATGCAAAAATTTTTACCACTTTCGACCAAGAAAACACTTGTCAACTCGCTGTTACTCTCCATAATTGATTACGCCGATGTAACCTATCCAGACCTTACAGACGAGTTATTCAATAAACTTGATCGCCTCCTAAACTTGTGTATTCGTTACATTTTCGGGCTGCGTAAGTACGATCACATTTCTCAAATCCGTTCGCAACTAAACTGTCTCGATATCCGATCTCGTCGAAACGCTCACGTATTGCATTTTCTTTATGGTGTTCTATTTGACCCTAGATCTCCACAATATCTCCAGGAACGATTCATTTTCCTAACGGCTCACGGTTGCGATCTTCGTTCGGCATACACAAAAACTCTGGAGATACCGCAGCACAGATCTAGTTTATATTCAAACTCATTTACAATAACTGCCATACGATTATGGAATACATTACCGCGTCGACTTCAAGATGTCGAAACTATCAATAAGTTTAAAACTCAATTACACTACTATTTATTCGAAAAAAAAGGAGGCAGAGGGTTCGTGATTTTACAGTTTGTATTTAAAATTAACTGTGGCTGTGTGTATACATTTTTCTTACTATCTTTGTCATTGTTATATACTTGTACATATGTAAGTAATTATGTATGTATGTATATTTATGTTATATATACATATATATATATATATATATATATATATATATATATATATATATATATATCCTTTTTTTTTTTCCTTTTTTTTTTTATATATAGACTGGGCCAAAAAAATCAACTATTTTTTTTAAGTATATCGAAAATATTATTTGGGATGACAAAAAAACAATGTTGAGAATTTGAGCCCTTAATATCCCTGGTTTTTTTTTCTTTGAATTTTTTTATATTTTGAAAAATTTTATATTAAGAGGTCTATCATCCCAACTTTTGATTTTTTTTTTCCGGAGCGGGTTTTTGTCTCATAACTCCTAAACCGTTGAGGTAAATGAAATTGATGTGTGTTTTTTTTTCTAAGAGACATTTTTTTAAGAGAATTTAATTGTCTTTTTTCTTTTTTTTTTGTCTTTTTTTTCTGTTTTTTTTTTTCTCTGTTTTTTTTTTTTTTTTTTTTTTTTTTTTTTTTTCTTTATATCTTTTTCCGTTCTTTTTTACAAAAAAAGACTGATTGAAATATTTTGTCAGATGAACCGTTTTTTTTTTTATCTTTTTTATTTATTTTTTTCTTATAAATGAGTTTCTCATAACCACGCCTTGAAAATTGATATGATTTCAGAATTTGATTTTTTAATTTAGGATTTTGTCATTCACTTAAAAATTAGTATCCGAAAAAAATTCAATAGAGATTCTTGAAGGGAATTTAATTTCCTACAAAAAACGTTTCTTAATATTTTTAGCTAAATTCACTCCTTTGAAAGTTATTCAAAGTTAAAGTTGAAGTCAAAATAAAATTCTTGTTTTTCTCGCTGTAAATTTAGTTTTTTTGAGCCCTTTGAAAAATTTGATCTTTTTATAAATAATAATTTAAATTAACGACTTTGAATATAGTTATCAGTTCTCACGTAAACTTCACAGACAATCACCAACCAACTTCATGGTGTCGCTTTTAGGTGTCGATGTACGGTGTAACAATTCACTCTCATCATTTTTCCCAAACTTATAAATATTATATAACTTCAAAAATGATTTTCTTCTACAGAAGCGTAGACTCGTTGAGCGTTGTAACCTACAGCCATTCTCTAAAACTTACAAAACACTTTTGTTACCAAAGTCTTCTCAGACAGCACTATTCTACTTATGTATTCCAACAACGGACGCTGCATCGTAAGGTTATTTAAAAATATGAAACTTTTACGATACCCGCAAGTAGGTTAGTTTGCAAAGTCATAGCCCTCGTCTACAAACACAAAGTTAACTATAAACTGTTTAGCGATGTTGCAGAAACGTTCGCAAATTGTGTTAGCCGACGTCTTACGAAGGTTGCATACTATCTATCTATCATATTTTCATACTCACTTGGCAGATGTTTGGTGTATGTCCATTGAGCTACAAATTCTTAAACATTATTAATCAGACAAGGCATTTTGTTTTTACTCGTGGATATGTCGCCTCGTCGTATCTCTACTTTTCCTAGTTCTGATTATGTATTTAATACATGATAGGATACATAGATGCTAAATGCGCATCATATTTTTTTATGAAACAAATTTAGATAAGAACATTTTTTTTATATCGTAGGAAGCAAACGAACAGGTGGGTCACCTGGTGTTAAGTGATCACCACCGTCCATAGACACTTGCAACACCAGAAGTGTCGCAAGTGCGTTGCTATCCTGTGTTTGGGGGAGGGGTAGGGGAGGTTGGTTATCCGGCGCTCTCACTGACCGAACGAAACGCAACAATGCAAACACTGTTACTTCACGTCGGTTTTTTGCGAGAGGGTGGTACTACCCCGGACGAGCCGACCCATTTATGCTGAAACCAGTAATAGCTTCAGCGTGGCTCTACTACCTTTGGAACATATTTAGAACAATATATTTCAGACTATAACCAGTATTTAACAAGACTGCAACTATATCCAAAATCCCACATACATGAGTACAAAGCGTGTTTCGAGGAACTTTTTGATATCTCATAGCACATCATCCCTACAGTTTATAATATAACCTAACACAATTGTAACTAAAGTTCTTTGGAATCTTCTTGTAGCGTATGTGACGACGTTAAATAGTTTTTTTTTTTTTTACAGAGCAACGGCTGTGGGTCCCTAGAGTGCCCACCGCCAAACACTTCACCAGGGGAGTCGCGGCGGCCAACCTGTCGGGAGGGGAGAGAAGGGAGGGGGGGGGGCCCCCCCCCCCCTTCCCTTTTCTGGGTTCCCCCTCCCCCCCTCTCTCCTTCTCGCCTCCCCCTTCTCCCCCCCCCTAGTTACTCAGCATGGATTTCTCTCAGAGCTATGACTTTTGGTATTTTCACGTAGGTACTAAAAAAATCTTATCAAGTTAGGCAACATAACAGTTACAGTCCTGGTACTGCAAGTGCCTGTTAATAACAGTAAATCTTTACCATCCTAATGAGTTGTTTCTCCGTTTGCTGCTTTTTGATCTAAAGATGTCTTCTACATTACAAGAATCTCATCAAACAACTCACAAGCTAGATCATGATTTGCTTTAACTTCT
Source organism: Antheraea yamamai (assembly GCA_036509395.1). Classification (NCBI taxonomy): domain Eukaryota; kingdom Metazoa; phylum Arthropoda; class Insecta; order Lepidoptera; family Saturniidae; genus Antheraea; species Antheraea yamamai. The sequence continues at coordinate 3,032,642 of AP028444.1, read as the reverse complement.
TCCATTGAAACACCTGCACATTGCTCCACATTGCACCTGGCAATTTACTTTCCATCCGAAAAGAAGTACCTCAATGTTGTTTACCAAACTGAAATCTCCATTCATCAATATAGAATAACTACTTTACTTCCATACATGGCCACGACTACCTGTAAATATGGTAAGCAACCCTGTATAGGGCTACAGTAGTATACATTTAGTACCGTACCCTTTAAACCATAAGTAATCTTCTTAATTCATGATTTAGAGTTAAAACTAAGCTTCAAAGTAGATTTTAATAGCAAATTCTTTAAAACTAGTAGTGAAATTTAATATCCCTAAGACCTTGTAGAATTTTATTTTATTTTATTTTTATTTTATTTATTTAGGAAAACTTACAACTAATACTAATGAAATAACAAATAAATAACGTACAAAGGCTAATTACAACATAGTTATCACGAAATTCCAAGTGGCGAAGTTTCAATTCTTCGTATTTCAACTTCAGAATACCGTCGTAATTTACACATCATGCCATCCTAAGCGGGGTGAATAGACAATATGGAACATCACTTTTTCAGTTTCTTTAGATCAGAGGTTCCCCGTCTTTTTTAGTTCACGGCGCACCTTGAAATCTGGTCTTCCTCGCCCTAATCTAGCTAGCTAGACGAAATAGATATAGTCAATAGAAATGTATACAATTTCAACCACAACGTGAAACTGTATGTGCTGGTTTTTTAATTGTTTACTTTGCACCAACGAGTAATTACGTTAAGCTACTTGAGAATAGTAAAGAGGTATGCTCTACAGCGCCGCTCTCTACTTTGTACTGTGCACGGATCACGGTGCACACTTTAAGAACCTCCGCTTAAGATTATAGATATGTTTAGAAGTCTTCTCTTGAACAGAACCCGCTGCTTAAAGGGCATTATCACTTTTGTATTTGTTACATTTTGGCATAGTGATTATTACAGTTACAAAATACCCACTTCACAAACTATCTATCGTAGCTCGTGGTTAAACACAATTTCGGTTCAAAGGAAGTGCTCGATCGACTTGACGCATCACAAGTTGTTAAACTCTGTTTGGCTTACTTTTTATTGGTACGTATTTGACTAAACTTAAGTTGTTTAATATTATTGATATTTATAAAAGCTTGAAGTTGACTTTATACTTATCATTTTTTTAATGATAACAAAAAGGAAATACATTTTATTTAAACTGTTTGTATGTCTCGATTTAACTCAAACACTCTTAAACCAATTTTTATGAATCTTGTATACTAAAAGAATATTTATGTATACTTGATATGTATTTGAATATCTACACAAATAATTTTTTTTTATATAACTAGCTTCTGTCCGCGATTTTGTCCGCGTGGAATAGTTACTCTGAGCTAACGCTAACACGCTGCGGAAGCTCTCAAGAGGAAAAAAAGCCCCGATTTTGAAACATTCTTGGTGCTCCGTTCCTATTGGTCTTAGCGTGATGATATATAATCTATAGCCATCCTCGATAAATGACCTATCTAACACTGAAAGAATTTTTCAAATCGGACTAGTAGTTCCTGATATTATCCCCTTAACCTCACAACCTTTACCTATTTATAATATAAGTATAGACTAGCGGGCACGGCGGATGCTGTCTCGCCCGGATAATAAAAAAAACGATAACTTATATACTTAAATCTTCCACAGGAATCACTTTATCTACTGGTGAAAACCGCATGCAAATCCGTCTAGTAGTTTTTGAGTTTATCGCGAACAGACAGAGAGACGTGGCAGAGGACTTTGTTTTATAATATGCAGTGATTATAAAACTGTAGAATTGTCGTGTTTGAAAACGAAAACTGTTGGATATAAGGAATGGAACAAAATACAATAACACCACTTTAATCGGCTTTATTAAAAATCCTATCGGTCTGTTTATCTTGATAAGGGTGATCTCCAAAACTATTAGACAAATTCATTGTGCTTTCACAAGTCACTTGAATGTAGTTTAGGATAAACCTATATTGAACATTTGAACTTACTATCTGGCAAATTGGTAATGTTCTTTAGGACTTTATTATAAAATCTAACACTTAAAAACTGTTACTGGTCTTAGTGAGCATGAAACATGGAGTGGCCAGTTTGTTATTATTTCTATTATTTAGATTATGTCGGTGTTTTACTAAATCCAGATTATCTAAGTTGTTGCGGACATATATTAAATTATCAAGAATATGTTGGACATATATTGGACAGTACTAAGATGACGTGATTCTTTAAAAAGGCGTGATGGAAACCCGTTCACGAGAAATGTGACTCTCCAAAAACGGTTAGCCGTTTTAAAAGTTTTACTTGAGCTCACATTACATGGGAAACAATACACTATATTTGTATATATAAAGTTAATTTAGCCTGTGAGGATCTCAATAGGCGCGACGCCTCAAATTTCGCTTCCAATACGTATAGGAAATGCGAGAACACGCGAAACACGTCGTGTATATATTATTAAAACAGAATAGACTGCCTCGTCACATTCCTGTTGACATCCTGCTGATTTGAATACACCGGATTATGAAACAGCCGGGATGACTCTCATATCGACAATTTTAGGTTTATATTCGTTTGAACAAAACGAAAGATAAAGTTTGCATATCGTTTACTAGAATTACAACCCGTACAACTCGAGAGATCAATAAAACATCGTAAAAGTTGTTCTGATCAAGGCATGTCAGGGAAATGTTCTTATCTTAAATAACAGTCATATCAGTAATTAGTGGGTGTAATGAGAATTTTTTAGAGAGTTCGAAAAGCGAATGAAGCGCAAAATTTCTTAAAGTAAATACAGAACTACTACACGTCAAAAGACATGTTACAATACATAAATTTACAAGGTTTTTTAAATATTCTTAGCGCAATGATACTGATAGCTGTTAGGGCTTTTTTTTTGAACCGACTACGCTATTGGCCTGACGGCCCTTCACAGTTTCCCCGGACTACTAAGGCGAGCGCTTAAGGCACTTCGCCGCTTGGCAATAAGCTCAAAGATGCCAGAGTGGTCAAACCTCGGCTTGGGCTATTGCCTTAGCTATTACGGTTGAAAGCTGGTTCGTATCGGAGGTGGGTTTAATCTCCGTACTTGACTGACTTTTATGTGCTCACCTTAACTGTCAGTTCTGTGTCTGGGTCTTAAATGTATGGTACATCACCTATTTAATTATATTTGTATCGGAGAAATATGTGGTGACAGGTCCAGGGGAAGTCTGAGCTGAGTCGACCGCTCGCCGTATACCAGAACGCAACGGTGACGTGCCTTTCGGTGACTTTTACCGACTAAAAAACTCCACGATGAACCCTACGCCTCACTATGGGGGGTGTCACGGGGTGCGTCAGCAGGCTCGGCAACACCCTCCGGCGGCAGGCGTATAGCCCACACCACACCCGATTATAAAGAATCCTCCGCCGATGTCCCACCATTGCTTTTTTACGAGGTTTACTCCTAATCACCTTAGCCTCCCTAAGGATCCCTCCATGCCTAAATTAACCCTAATCCCAACGCTACCTAACCTAGTCTTAACTCTATTCCTACCTAACCTAATCGTAGCCCTTTTTTTTTTAACGTGGGGAAATCCCTTATGTATACCCACCCTCCCGGGGGAGAGAGTGGGTTATGTCCGACTCGCACGGACTAAAACCCCACGGTGTACCGACAGCCCGTTGTGTGGGGGCGGCAAGGGATCGTTCAAGCTAATCAACCTTGTAGAGCCGCCCCCACGGTCCGCCTGGCGGAAGGTGACCGCCGGGCTCCTATCTATAGAGGGACAGACCGGGTATACACCGGCTGCCCCCCCTCGTCCGCCGGACCTGTGCAATGAGGAGATGGGCCCCCCGGCCCACCCCCTCAGGTCCGGCTAGCCCTATCTCTACCTAACCTGTCCCTAATCCTATCTAGCCTACCTCTAATCCTACCTAATGTTGTAGGCAGGCTCTCCCAAAAGCTGCGCGGCTCGCGGCCTTTTTCCCCCCACCCCCACTTGAACATCAAGGGGGAGCGGGGAACAATTAAATACCGGACCGGAAAGAAAAGACCCTCCTTTTACTACGAAATGCTAAACGCCGCAAGCATTTAACCCAAAAAGCACCAGGAGGGGATGGAGTGACCGCGGATATTGTTCGGGCGTTGGTCGAGGGGGACGTGGAATTCCACTTGGTGATGCTTAACAGATGTCTGCAATTAAGCCTCTTCCCCACCATATGGAAGGAGGCCACAATAGCGGTACTTCGAAAACCAGATAGGGAAACCTACAAAATAGCGAAATCCTATAGACCTATTGGCCTCCTCCCAGTGATGGGGAGACTGGAGAGGAGATTGAGGCCGTCTCAAGTGGCACCTGGTCCCGAGACTGAGCCCGAAACAATATGCTTTGTGCCACAAAAACACGAGGACGCCCTCTATATCTGATGGAACAAACGCGAACTGGAACAAAAACTAGCATCACCATGTTTCATTGACATAAGTGCGTTCGACAGCGCCTGGTGGCCAGCCATTAGGCTGAGACTCGCGGAGGAGAGCTGCCCGAAGAATATCAGGCGGATAATTGACGACTATCTCACAAACCGGAAGGTGAGATTGAGGTACGCGGGGGAAGAGGTCGCTAGGAGCACCACCAAGGGTTGTGTGCAGGGATCGATAGGGGGACCCATTTTATGGAATCTCCTTATCGATCCGCTGTTGAAGGACTTGGAGAGACAGGGACACCACGCGCAAGCCTTCGCGGACGATGTTGTCCTCGTTTTTAGCGGGGAAACAGCACAAATCAACACCAGTGCTAGGGAAGCCCTAGACTATGTTCAGGCGTGGGGAGTCAGAAATAAGCTAAAATTTGCACCGCAAAAAACCAAAGCAATGGTCATCACCAACAGACTCAAGTACGACACCCCGCGTCTGAGCATGGGGGGAATCCCTATCGAGATGGACCGCGAGATGAGACTGTTGGGCCTGATAATCGACAACAAGCTCACCTTCAACAGGCGCATAGCCCTTGCGTGTAGAAAGGGACTAGACGTATACAAACGACTGGCCAGGGCTGCAAAAATAACGTGGGGGTTAAACCCGGAGATCGTAGGCGTTATTTATACGGCAGCTGTTGAACCCGTAATCATGTACGCGGCTGGAGCCTGGGCGAAGTCCGCTGCGAAGTTAGCGTCCAGAAAACAGTTAAACGCTGTGCAAAGGGGCTTCGCCCAGAAAATATGCCGTGCATATAGAACGGTGTCCCTTAACTCCGCGCTGGCACTATCCGGGATACTGCCTCTCGATCTCCGCATCAAAGAGGCTGCACACGTCTTCGAAATACGGAAAGGAAAAAGGGAGCATGCTTTCGGAGATGAGGAGGTCGAGAGGGAGACACAGTGCAGCGAATTCCCGCAACCTGCATCCAAAAGCCACCTAGAATACCAGCACATGGAGAGCGAGGAACAAATAAACAACTTAGAGGGCCTGGAATATAAGATCTACACAGACGGCAGCGGGATTCAGGAGAAAATCGGGGCCGCGTTTTCCTTATGGAAAAACGGCCAAGAAATCGCGACCAAGAAATTCAAGCTGGCCTCGTACTGTACAGTGTACCAGGCCGAGTTACTGGCCCTCCGAAATGCGACAGTGGCAGTCCTAGCAGAAGCTGGAAGTTCCTACGGAATTTTCAGCGACTCTAGGGCTGCCCTGGATACTGTGTGCAACAGCGAGGCGAGGCACCCATTAGCAAAAGAGGCACAGAAGAACATACGCCAAGCAACATCGAAGGGGAAAACCGTCTCGCTGTTTTGGGTAAAGGCGCATGTAGGGATAGAGGGAAATGAGAGGGCAGACGAGCTGGCGAAACAAGCAGCGCTACGTATAAAAACACGACTGGTATACGATCAGTGCCCAGTCTCATACGTGAAAAGACAGATCCGACAGCAAACACTCCAGGAGTGGAACAGGAGATACACTGAGGGGACCACGGCATCTGTCACAAAAGTGTTCCTGCCGGATGTCTACTCCGCGTACAAATTTATCAAGAAAACATCTTTGAATATCCATCTCACCCAGTTACTCACGGGGCACGGCGGGTTCTCGGAGTACCTGAATCGCTTTGGGTGCAAAGAGAGCCCATCGTGTGTTTGTGATCCCAACATCCCGGAAACGGTTATCCACCTGATAACAGAATGTCCGGTACATTGTAAACACCGGAATGACATAGAAATAAAAATAGGCCAAAAAATAGAAATATCAAAATTAAACCAAATAATTCGGCAAATAGATACAAGAGAAGATTTTATTCAATTCAGCACAAAAATCATAAAATTAGTAAATAGTAGAAACAAATAAAGCTATATAAAAGTGTATTTTAGAAATACACGGATATATACTAAATAGAAACAAATTCAAAACAAAAACCTATGCAATAACACCGAAATGAAGCAAAATGAAAATAGAACAAAAAATCAAAGTACAAAGAGAAAACTAACACCAGCACCAGCGAAAATAAACTCGAAACAAAAAACAAAAAAGCACATCCAATGTCTCCGACAATGACTCGTCGGGGGAACGCGCATAAAAAAAAAAAAAAAAAAAAAAAAAATCCTACCTAATCTATCTTAGCCTTAAGCCTCACTTACTTAAGGTAAATAAGTAAGGTGGGCACCTTACCCTGCCCTACTCTTATGTGGTATGGTGACATACCTACCCACGCAATGTGGTCTTGTCTCTGGTCCGGTCAGGGCACCATCGACCGCTGGCTGATGTGTCGATTTGTATCCCTGATACCACTATCAGATATCAGTATATCTGGATTCGTGTTAAATACTTTACCGGAGCTTGTCAAACTGCCAGAAGATACTTGTGTTTTTTTTTTGGCATACTACAACCGTAGTTTCATTAATTAAATGACTATATTTGAAACTATATACTCATATTTATTATTAAGCTATTTATTCCCTGCGACTTTATATTCGTGGAAATAGTTTCGGTTTTTCATGGAAACAACGTGTATTGTCTGAATTAATTATAGGCTTTTACTCTTCTCTCCTTTCTCCTGTATAGTATAGGATGCGAAATTATTTTTCTCTACTATCCCGTATCTTACTTCTTCTGTCGTTATTATTTCAACAATCATACATAATATGTACGAACAAGTTAACGAAGCATATAAAAAACATACATCGTAAATATAAAACATGGTTTTCGTTATATAAGGATCCACACTGTTACGTTAGTTTCTTGAGCCTTATTGATGGCCTCAGGCTATACGAGATCGTTGGCGTGTGAATCTACCTTGATGAACCAACCTCAGGTTGAATAGCGATGAGCTTCTCTTGTAAGCTCATTGGTTACGCCTCCATCAAAAATATTCTAGAAGGCGCTTCGAAATTAATCTCGACTTTCGTTCGTCGATATATTTTGAGAAGGATTCATACATTGCAATATTATTCATAAGTGATTTATGTACATAGTAGCTTTTTCTAGTGAACCCATATTGTCTTTGTTACGGTATATTAATGAAGAAAATGCTAATACGTTTTTCTCGAATACTGTGTCACCTCTATGCTAAATTACACCGATTTCGTCGCGCAAATGTATCAAATAGACAGAGATACTTTGTCATTAATATATACTATTACAATTTAAATATATATATATATATTTAAATTGTAATAGTGTTAGTATGGATAACAACAATAAAATGAAGTGAAGATCAGTAACAATATTTCAAACTTAGCATGTTATTTAAATAACATAGAGTATTCAAACGCTATATTTTAAAAAAGAAGGTTAACCAATTCGGAATTTGTATCGATATGTTTTACACAGGAAAACTAATCAAAATATCGTTTGCTGTGGCCGGCCGTATCGATTACGAAACTAAAACAAAAATTAAGTAAGTCTGTAACAATGTTCCAATCCCGGCAACGCCGCGACCCGCGAAACAATCAACCGTCCGGCCGCAAAATAGAAATACCGAACTTTATCTATATTTAAGAGCTAGCAACGTTCGTTATTCAAATATCTGTTAGAAACGCAAACGGTAATTTTTGTTATAGCACATCTATATTGTTACACTCTGTGTGCCAAAATTGATATAAGTAAACAAAGAACTCATAGACCGTGAGAACGCAATGCAATGAGATTTAAAAAATAGCCCGTCGCGAACGTTGTCGAATCAATCGAATAATGACATCTGGCTACCAGAGTTTCCATCCTTCTTTATTGAAAGGTATACAAAGCTCGCCACGATAGGTCAGAGGAGAGCCGATAACACCACCGTGGACGGGCGGTTAACATCGCTCCCGCATGCCCTCACCGGCATCTAACGTTTAGGATCGAACCTCCGGAGTTGAGCCCTCGAGTGCGCTGCTAGCGGAATATAGTGATACCACATTGACTTGCTATCAACACATATCATACTGTACCCCACAAACATGTACATGTAGTAGGTTCTGTACGAGATTTTTTTTTAATTTTGGGTGATGGCTTAGTGAAATTACCTGATTTTAAAATGTATTTAAATGTGTACATGTGTACACGTTCATGCGACGCACATAAAGCTACGTAGGTGTGTTTCAACTGTGTAAACATATATGGTTAGCTTAATTCTTATTATGTATTTAGATCGATTTGCGATATCACATGCAAGGTAACAGCTTAACCTGAGGTCTGTTAACTTTAGCTCCATTGCGCTAGCTGTCATCCGCTGAGTGCTTGGGTGTCTTAGTAGCCCGCGTAAAATAGCCTGGCGAAATTATTAAGGTCTCGTCAAGCTATCAGTAGATAGTTTGAAAAAGAAAAACTTCAGAGCAGAGTTCTGTTCTAGACATCGGAGTGACTACAAAGAAAAATAAAAGGTAGAGATCTTCAACTGGAGTGCTAGTACAACGTAACGTGTAAGTAATATAATTGAGTTATAGTAAGTTTATTCAATTTTTGTCCGTACAAGTACAAAATATATTTCTTCTGACGTAAACGACATTTAATTTACGCACTGGTGTAATAGTATTAAAATTATAAAGCCCAAGAAGTTGTTTGCTTAGATGCATTAATGTCTGGAACAGCCTCTCAGATTACAAAAAATAATTTAATTTGTCTAGCCCATTTGCCTATATCTGCCCATATATCAGCGATTATTTTTATTTCCTCCTCTATAAGACTACTGCAAGCGTGAATTCACCACAAAAAAACCAAAAGGCAAGTACTTATTTCTACGACAGTGAAGCGTCCCAAAATTGTGGAGCCATCAGCATCGGTTTCCTTTCAAGTGGCACATATTACATTGAAATAAAGGTATGTATGGGATGGATGGGGATAAGAGGTAACCAAACAATATTTTATTAAACACTCGCAACCAAACTTACTATTCTGTGGTATCAAACATCACTGGCTTCCAGTTTCAAAGAGTTTATTGATAAACCGCATCTCGATTTTTGAATGCAGCTGCGGCGCAGCCCCGCACCAATTACGGAGCAGCCCGTTGAATATTCGGGACTGACCGAGCTCGGAGCGATTTTAAATTGAATCTCCCGGAATTACGACGGCAATTTTCGAAGTAAAACGTCTTACACGGAAAGATATTGCGCGCGGTTGTAATAAATTATATTATTTATTGTACCACCGAGTGTACGGCGCGGGAGGAGACCCGTCAAGTTGATATGCTTACTATTTTATGAGTATATTAACGGATTCTGTAGGAAGACGATATCCTCCAAACATCTTAATAAGTCACAAACAAAAAAAAGTCGACGCAGTCATAGGGAATGCCGACAGCAGTGAAAATTCCAAACAATGGAATAACTGTATTCTTTTTTGAATTTTCAAGTGAATGATAGCCTAAATTATTCAAATTACATAGTTTGTAAATAGAAATCATAAACATTCATGTTTTTACGACTATTTGTACTCCGAGCAAGAATTATATATATTTCTATACAGTTTATTGATTAATCAAACATATGAAGGGCTGCACAAGCTCTATAAAAAAAAAGGATTGTGTGGTTTTATGAAACCACGGTAAAAATGAAACTTTTTTTCACACTATAGACATTTGACTAATAATAGTCTATACACTACACGGTCAGCTGCTGCGAACTATAGGCGCCGCCATATTGGCCCTGACTGCTCTGACGAGCGCCTTTCACTTTATCCCTACTCCGCGGTATACCATCACGCGACATGCAACACACAGACGAAAAAGTTTGAGACGATGTAATAAAAGTTTCACTTTAATATCAATATTACATGTACACAGGCCGCAATAGTACGCGTTGCTACTCTGACGCAAGCGTAATACCTCACAAGCATATCAGTGACGCTTTACTAACATATCGGTGACGCGGACACGTAAGTTTTTCTCCTACCAAAAATCGCTCAACGGTGGTAAAGAACATGAAAAAAAAACGATTTTTGTCGTTTTGAAAATTTTGCGCGACCTCTTAAAGATATGTTTGAGCTAACTACAAACTAAAATATTTTCGTAAGAGACTCGAAAGAAATAAAATATAATTTTTTTTCGGCCACCCTAATATATAATATTTATTTTGCTTCTATTTTCAATACATACGTCAATTAAATTTGTCGTGCGATTACCTAATTTACGTCATCTTTCCATATCTAAAAACTATTCCAACTATTGTAAACTTATTTATGGTAAAAAAGACGCCATGTTTTCAGCGTAATTTAGAGCCATATATTTCGTCCGATACACCTCCAATTTTCATAGTAAGAAGCAATACGAAATTGCTTTTCCCTGATTTGGGATATAGTTTGTTTGAAATTATATGAAAGCCCTATAACCTACCTTTACATTTAATATTCTATTCTCCTCCCACTTGCCGGTTACACGTATACTCAACTCAAAACAAATTATCAAGAAACTCTGCAAATTACATCTGTTAGTTCTAAGAAAGTTTAAAAAATAACATTAGGCATTGCATTGCTGATGAAAACAAAATATACCAGAATAAATTTATTATTACGCCCGTAAATCAATCAAATGCCATATATGTCAGAAAAAATATATTCTGTAATCTGTACATAGAAAAAGGAAATAGACTTACCATCACACAATTGAGATTTAAAAAAAATATTGATTTGTTTTATTTATGTAAAAATTTTTTAGTAATAATATTGATATCTAATGCGAAAAAAAATTATTTTTTAATTACTTATGAACAATTAAAAAGTTATATATTTTTTTTACATCACGTGAATGCGAACGTGCCATGATTGGACACCATACTTGTGACGTCATAATGTTAAAGCAATTCCACAATAGTACAGCGTTTACAGTTATTATGCTTGACTAGACAAAAATATCTCCAATTTACTACAAAAAAACGATTTGTTAGCTGTGTCATAAAGGATTTATAAATCACTAGCTGAAACACGCGTTTTTTTTAAGTGTATTAAAGAAACGTAAAATTGTAAGTAGGTGTGTACATTACAGAAATGATTTTCAAAAACATTTATAACTACGACACGCATGCCATCTACTGTAACATGTAACGTGTACATTAGATATGTGAATACGAATAGTATATCGAATGAGATGGGATTTATCATCAGCAACATACCTGGAACTTTAACCTGCTAAATACCATCCTAGGTGCTCACTAACACTATATAAGAAAGTAATTAAAATTTTAAACTATACATTATCGAACAATATGTGTTAAATTGTTTATTATATAAATATAACATGCCCATATTGTCGATATAATTGTGTTATTCTTATACGTTGCTATAATCACTGAGTTATGTAGATGCAAATGCGGTTAATAAAACAAAATGACCGCCAAATTGACTAAAATGATAATATAATTCAAATTACATACATTTATTCTTGGAGTCAGTAAACAAATTATTTTTGATCAATCTCACACGAACGAATGCACAGGTAACAGTTCATCAATACATAATGTAAAACAGAGTCCTCTGGTCTGTCTGCTTATCTGTTTGCGATAGAGTCAAAAACTACAGAATGGATCTTCATACCGTTTTCACCAGTAGATAGAATGGTTCATGGGAAAGGTTTAGGCATAACTTGTCATGGTTTTCTTTTTATTATCAGGGCGGGACAACGTCTGCCGAGCCCGCTAGTTTAAAATATAATAGCTCATTAGTTAGTTATCTCTAGTGAAAGTTCCGTGAAAATTAGTTCAAGTATTTCGGATATTGCATTGCGGCCGAAGGCGAATAAAAAACCTAAATTACTATTTATGAGGTCTGCTATCTACCACTGAATATCCCGTGAAAATCGGTCCAACTATTTTGGAAATAACTATGCGGACGAAGCCGTGGACAAATAAAATAGAATATGTCAACCGCTATAATTTCGGCTATCTGCCAGTAAAATTCCCGTTTAAATAGGTCCAGCAGTTTTGGAGATTACCCGGAACAAACAGACAAAATATAATAATATAGAAATATCGACCGAATATATTTTTTGTTATTTGTAGCTATATCCTTTCACCAAAAAGTAATTATTTATTTTTACATACACACACATTATTTTTATAATACGTAATAGATTGCAAATAAAAAATTGGTAACAAAACTAACGTAGAATAAACTTTTTGAATAATAGCACAAAATAATCTTTGAAAATGTTTGCGATAGAAAGTTACCACGTTACGTGATGATATATAGCTTAAAGACTTCCTCGGTAAATAAGCTATCTAAAACCGAAAGATTTTTTCAAATCGAACCCGTCATTCTTGAGAATAGTGCGTTCAACCAAACAAACAAACTCTTCAGCTTTATATATTAGTATAGATTAGATAAAAATACATGGATTTATTATTTAATCGCTATCAATTATCCATAGAAAATTTGTTAATGCTACGATTCTAAAGGTTATGATTTGGAACACAGTTTAAAAAATGAATTACTCAACACTGCTTATTCGATCTGTACACTTAGATAAACAATTATTAATAAGAATATTTTATGAAATACTCGCATCGAAATAATCTTCACAAGAAAAAAAAACGATTTTGTTTTGAGATAATCTCGGTGCACTGCTTGAACCCGTTTCTTTCGACGTCTTTCATCTTGTGGAACATTTAAAAACATTTTTTCGCGAGTTGTTTTTTAATATTCGTACATAATGGTACAAAATAAGAGTAATAACTTTTGTGGTTCGACATTTTCGATATATTTTTGAGTATGTAACAATGACAACAGAATTTAATAGCTCAAAAGTCAAATCATTGTACTTATTATCTCTGTATGCTACAATGGGTGAAAGCGAACATTATGTCGTCACACGTCCTCGGATTCGTTCGGGAGTAGTCGACGGGTTTTCGGTACTGGATTTGAATTAAAAATTTTGAAAATTAATTGATATAACATTTTAATTATTGCGAAAAAAAAAATTGTTTTCTTATAAAACTTATATCTTTCCATTTATCACAAAAAAATAAATTTCAAATACCTAATTATACACTCCAATGTCTAGAATACAACTACACTTGGACGCATTGTGGCGCTCATATATACCGTTAAATAGGAGGATGGAATACTCTGGAAAGCCGACGTCATTAATTGAACGATTTGAGAAAGTTCGAGACCACGAATACATACCTTGTTTATTTGTATTAACGAATATGCGTAAAGGCTGTTACAATACTAATATCTTTACAAGTTTTCTTTGACATCAGATCTAAGGACTAATTTGAAGCAACGCTAGCTCGCTAGATATTGTTCGCTTAGCATTCAAGAATGTTAAGTTAAATCTTGGAACAAACTTTGATGCATCCTATTGTGCAGTCATAAGATAGTTGCAAGTTATTAACTGATACAAACTACCTATCGTTCTCAAGTTAATTTCTGGCACTAGTCATTTATAGCTGTGTTCCGGTAGTTACACTTCAGAGTCAGTATTTTTTGTACGTTCTACATTTTGCCATCTGTATAATAAGGTTAATACGATATCATGTGACATATATTCAAACGTATATAAATAATTTTGTTTTATTTGATCGAACGGTAAAACCAATTTTGACGTATCTTTTACTGGCAGATAAAGTTCTTTTATATATAGTAGGTTGTATATAATTTATACTTTGCCATAAGCCGGAGCGATATAAAATTTAATAAAGGTAAGTTAACTTATATAAGAAGCCTGTAAGCTGGTAGTACTAATGGTTAAAAATACAACACACAATAAAGCAATAATCTTTTACACGTGTACGAAGAGGCGGGATACAATTAGCTTGCAATGAAATAAAAAAAAAGTCGAGACACTCACAAGGACTGCGGATAGAAGTGAAAACTCAAAACAATTAAATAACAGTGGTCTCTTTGGAATTTTATAAATTAATTATATTATGAATTATTTAAATTTCATAATTTGTATTTTGAAATTATTAACATTAGTGTGGTTTTCATATCTATTGGCACTCGGAGCAATAATTATATACATTTTTATATAGTTTATTAAGTAATCAAACATATTATGGACTGCACAATCTCAATACAAAACATCAATATTAGATGTACGCAGGCCGCTATACAACGCGTCGCTAGTCTGATGCAAGCCGCTCAAGCGCAATACGGTCGTTCATGTTTTACTAGCATGTCATGACGCGAAACAATAACTTTATCTCCTGCCAAAGATATCGCTATACGCGCCTAAAGAAGTTTTCACTTCAAAAAACATGTGCGGTTATGAGACGGAGTTCCTTGATTATAAATTACTAGCGGGCCCGGTAGACGTTGTCCCGCCCTGACTATAAAAAAATCCTTGACAAATTATATACTAAAACCATCCTCATGAATCACTCTATCTACCGGTGAAAACCGCAAGAAAATCCGTTCAGTAGTTTTTGAGTTTATCGCGAACAGACAGACAGAAAGACGCGGTAGGGGACTTTGTTATACTATGTAATGATATAAAAGAAAACGTAAAATAAGATTTTATGAAATTTCCACTTGTTTAGTATATATCATTAGTAGAATTCCAATACTTACACACAAACTCGTATACAAGAAAAAGAGACAAAGTAGTAAGAAAGAGACGTATCACTTTATGCTTATGTGATGATTTCTATCAGTCAACTTCTAACGCAAAACCACATTAAGAAACTTCGTTCCAGCGACACAAGATAAAACACCTTCAGTAGATATATTAACCTCACCGATAATGATGATATGTGAAATTACGGTGCTTATACATACCTATTTTCTTAAAGATTTTCACATATGAATTATATTTTCTCAAATATAATTCCAAATGAAAACTTTTCGAGTACGAATTAACTGGAGCCGCTGAGACGCACTTATGAGTTCGGAATATGAACTTAATTATCATATTGTGTTTAGAATTTTAAGCAGCTTAATTCAAAGTTCAGAATTTGTTTGCGTTGATAATTATTCAGTCGTCGACGTATTCCCGAATAAAATGGAATATGTATTATAAACATATAATTGAAAGTTATTTTACTCTGTAGAATTTGTATGCTTATAAAATTATTTTGTTTTTATAATTCTCGACTATATTCATTTTATTTTCTTATTTAACTACACGCTTACGATAACAGCTACTTAGAAAATAATTTAATAAAAATTCATAGATAAATTATATATTAGCATTTAGTAAGTTAATCTAATATTCGACTCCCGTGGTATTGCAAGTGTCTACGGACGGTGGTGATCACTTAACATCAGGTAACCCACCTATCTGTTTCCCTCCTATGACATAAAAAAAAAAATAATAACAATTAAATATAGAATCAGGACCACACCATGAACCCAATAGTGCCAACGCTTTGAGTACTTTTATTCAAATCCCACACAAGATAATTATTTATGGGATTTTCAAGTCCCATGAAGAGATGAAGGCCATATAACTAGAAAAGCTTTGAGTATGATGGTGGATGGATATAGGAGTAGAGGAAGACCGAAAAAGTTACGGATGGATTGTTTGAACAATGATATGTGTGTAAAAGGTGTGAATACTGAGATGACATCTGATAGACGAGAGTGGAAAAGCAAAACATGTTGTATCGACCCTACTTAGGTGGGATAAGGGTGAGAAGATAATGATTTTCAAATCCCGCACAGTAATATGTTTTTGGGATTTACAAATCCCATACAGTATAATTATTTTTGGGATTTAAAAATCCCATACAAAATAATTATTTGTTCCTACACAGGATAATTATTTGTGAGATTTTCAAATGATTATTATGAATTTGTGTTTATATCCTATAATGGTATATAATTATATGTAAGACATGTTAAAATATGTATCTAAAAATATGTATCTAAAAATATAGATAAATAAATAGAAACGCGATAACCGAGCCACCAGAAATGAAATAGAGCCGCGCCGCCTAACGGTGTCATTTCCGGCCCGATTTTGCTTATAAGCATGGTACTCCAGGGTAGTCTGATTGCACAAGTCATCGCAGTAACATCGAATAGTTTGATCGTACACCTCATCAGAGTAACATCGAGTAGTCTGATTGTACAAGTCATTGCAATAACATCGTAGTTCGACTGTACAAGTCATCAGAGTAACATCGAGTAGTCTGATTGCACAAGTCATTGCAATAACATCGTAGTTCGACTGTACAAGTCATCAGAGTAACATCGAGTAGTCTGATTGCACAAGTCATTGCAATAACATCGTAGTTCGACTGTACAAGTCATCAGAGTAACATCGAGTAGTCTGATTGCACAAGTCATTGCAATAACATCGTAGTTCGACTGTACAAGTCATCAGAGTAACATCGAGTAGTCTGATTGCACAAGTCATTGCAATAACATCGTAGTTCGACTGTACAAGTCATCAGAGTAACATCGAGTAGTCTGATTGCACAAGTCATTGCAATAACATCGTAGTTCGACTGTACAAGTCATCAGAGTAACATCGAGTAGTCTGATTGCACAAGTCATTGCAATAACATCGTAGTTCGACTGTACAAGTCATCAGAGTAACATCGAGTAGTCTGATTGCACAAGTCATTGCAATAACATCGTAGTTCGACTGTACAAGTCATCAGAGTAACATCGAGTAGTCTGATTGCACAAGTCATTGCAATAACATCGTAGTTCGACTGTACAAGTCATCAGAGTAACATCGAGTAGTCTGATTGCACAAGTCATTGCAATAACATCGTAGTTCGACTGTACAAGTCATCAGAGTAACATCGAGTAGTCTGATTGCACAAGTCATTACAATAACATCGTAGTTCGACTGTACAAGTCATCAGAGTAACATCGAGTAGTCTGATTGCACAAGTCATTACAATAACATCGTAGTTCGACTGTACAAGTCATCAGAGTAACATCGAGTAGTCTGATTGCACAAGGCATCACAGTAACATCGAGTAGTTTGATCGCACAGTTCATTGCGATAACATTGAATAGTTCATCGAGCAGTCTTCACTGATCGTCATTAGCAGTGCTCTGTTGGTTCTGGGACGCGGTCATTATACGAGAACCACGGCGTTTTCTTGTGACCACCCCGACCTCTGCTTCACAACCGCCACCTTCATCGGCTGGCTCGTGCATCACAGCACATTATCGAGGCCCCTTAAGGACTTCACCGGCATCCGACTGTCGTCACCGAGGCGTGCTACCGGCGCTCTCGCTACCACCTTCGAGAGTTCTACGCCCGCCCACCGCCGGGGAACGTCGCCTCGCCTCACCTCACCTCATTTCCACCTCACCCCGCATATTGACAGGCGGCGGCCCCAACAAATACTTACATATACTTAAATTTGTGTTCTCTGCAACTATAATATTAAGAGTGGTCAAAAAGCTTATCGCGAACTGTACGTTTTATTACAAAAGTAATGATTTTTTTGCGAAGGTATTTAACCTATCTAATGTTGTCATTTGTCCAATAAAATATTTTAACCACATGGTGTAGTTAATGAGGATTAAAATGCCCTTTACAGGGTATATTCAATGCGTATTTTAAAACTTATAACAGATTTAAAAATACGTGCAAGAAACAAGTTGTTTGCGTAACGATATTTACTAATTCTCTTTGACTGTAATGAACACTAAATGTGAGATTGCGAAAAAATTAATCTGTTAGTACATTATTTGGCCACTTACAACAGAAAATTAGTACAGGCCTTGCAAATCTTTTTGATCGCTCTGAATATAGGTGCGCAGAGAACAAATTTAGGTATAAATACGTATTATACATATATATATATATAATAACAATGTGAATCTGACGTGCCTGTACTTTATAGATTTTTGTGAAAAAAATTGTTGCAGGTGTCTTGGAATAAGTAATAAAATACATTTAAATCATTTTTTTAAATGTCTGTCTGTTTGTATAAACATACATCACTGCTAAAGTACTATTTTAACAATAATACCTCAGATAAGCGTAAAGCATATCCTCGAGTATCATTTAGTCTTGGTTCCATGAAAATCGGTTCACTCTATCAAAAGTTATTGTAATTTTAATGACGATGCGACTTAAGTACGAAAAATTTATTAACTCGGAACCGATCGAATTCCGAGTATTTAGGTTCCACGCGGACGGAGTCGCAAGCATAGCTAGTTATGTACATAACATCGAAACTAATTTAGGTCAAATATATACCAATATTAAACTTATCATTACATAGTATAAAACAAAGTCCCCTCCCGCGTCTGTCTGTCTGTCTGTTCGCGATAAACTCAAAAACTACCGAACGGATATTCACGCGGTTTTCATCAGCTGATAGGGTGATTCATGAAGAACGTTTTAGTATATAATTTGTCAAGTATTTTTTCATAATCAGGGTGGGACAACGTTTGCCGGGCCTGCTAGTATAATAATATTTTAACTCTGTATTTATATGAAACTTTTTTATCTCTTCTATTAAACGATCAATATATTATATAGACAACACACAAACATACTAAAGCGATGAATCTTTTATATAACTAAATGTTAAGGCAGAGGTCTGAGCTCAATAAATATCTAACAAGGGCTCGAATATATCAAAGTTTTTTCATACTTATCTATACGAAGGAAGTTTATAAATAACAGAATATTTCCATATTTTCCCCTCCACTATCCGTCTGTAGTATTAACAACGCGAAACGATGCCACGAGTACAAAGTATGAAGTCTAAGACTTAGATACGTTTCACGTATGGTCTAATTTACAAAAGACATGGTTGATAATTAATATACATTATGCATGGTGGTAGGGCTTTATCTAAGGAGGCGTTCCATTAATTATGCCAGTTGTTTTTGAGGATTTTTTGACATCAACATCCGTTAACTTTACTTCCAATTATGGATTTTAATATATAGACAAATATATCTCGTTATATTTTAGTACAGAATCATATTTTATATTGAATAAATGTGATTTTCAGACATTTTTACACAATTTTCCCTCGAAAAAAATTATGTGATATCTGGCCAAACCCCATCTCTCCCCCACATCAAATTTAGTGAGATTCGTCTAATTCCCCCTAATTCCATGACATACTTAAAGGGCACCCCATAGGTCCACCTGACTAGCTCCTCAAGTTGGTAACCCGTCACCAAACACGTATTAAGAGCCAGTGTCTCTAGGTTTGGGTTGTTACCATTTTTAATTCATTCTGGATTTCATATTCCGGGCTGAATTCTATATTTAGTAAAATAATAGTGCAAATAACCAATTATTTTGTAATAATATATAAAATATAAAATTGGTAACTGTGGGTTATTCTTAGAAGATAGACATATATCATAAATGACTTTTCTATACATATTTTTAGTATATATCATTTTGTAGTAAATTATATAAACGTATGTCATAAGAAGTCGTCAGCGTTACTAACGTAACGATGGAAAACTCCTTTTTACGTCTTCTTTAAAATACATTGACTCTTTCCTCTACTTTACATAGCATAAACACATTATATAAGTAATCCTTCCAAAAGAAACTTTCTAAACGATAGTGAAAAACGCACCAAAATACGTTGCGTAGTTTAGAAGAAATAAGGGAACAAACAGACAGAAGCGAAAAAGGAATTTGTCTTATAATAGTCACATTATAGATATGAAAAAAAATGTATCGAACTGTTCTGTGTTCATTTTAATTCGTTAACATAAACCTTTTTGATCGCTCTGAATATAGTTGCGGAAAATAGAAATTAACATGTAAATAGGTATTACATAAAGACGACTTAAGGATAAATAAACACCAATTTTAGATTCCTTTACTAATAGTTTATTAATGTTTCGTATTTTTTTTTTATATTTTTTATGAAATGACAATGCGGTCCAATATGGTTAACATGCTAAATCTAGAGGGTACTGGCTCTCAAGTACAGCTGCCGGAACAGAAGTGCTTGGCGACAGATTTCCACTTGAGGGTGTTAGCTAGCCAGGCGTACCACCATACAATATTAAACTGTTCACTATATTACGCGCAAGCTCGAACTTACGGCTATATTCAGAGAGGCCAAAAAGATTGACAATGACTGTATAGTACTATCTTTATACTGAATTTAATTTTATACTGTTAATAATAATTTAATACTGAATTTATATTAAAACCCAATGTAGTAAATTGAAAACGAATGAATTAAACAGATCTCCTGTCACACGAGACGCCGATGTTAACAAAGTTACGTGCGGTGTATTCATGCCAGTTTACTGGCAACTTTTAACTGGCCAGATGTGGCTCAGCCAGCCTGGGTATGAATCTGATTTGCTTTTAGATTAATACGGTACGGACGAACTCGTTTTTTTTATAACGGATGAGCTTTCAGGAGTTCTTACGGTTCGAAAATGTTTGCGGCCGGCTGGTCCTGGAAACTTTTGCGTTATGAATTTTTATTCCATCATGCAACATATTTTAACTATTACATATTTTGACGTCATAATTATAATTTACTTGATGCATTGTTACATATCGAAGTATCTTTTTATAGCGAAAATGATATCCATTTACGATCACTAAATGGAATTATATTTAAGTATCACTTGTTTGTGTCTGCGATTTCGTTCTCCTGAAGTAGTTTTGCTGTGTCGAACGAATTTCGTATTTTATCAGAATTAATTATGGGCAGTTTTTTTAATTGTATTTTTGTAGTAATTACTGATCCTGATAATACTTTTAACGATTTTGAGTTTCCTCTGTTACATTTTATCATTGCTACTTAACCCATTATGGGAAAGTGTAACGATAGTAAAAGTTCTAAAATAGTTTCTGCTGTTTCCAAGATTAGTCCGGAAAAACTTCACACACTTCAATTGTATTTATACGTACATATTATTTTATATACATTTTGTTAACGATAAATAAACCAAACTGCATTCAGTTTTAAAACTGATAATCGCTAACATCATTACATAGTATAAAACAAAGTCCCCTACCGCGTCTGTCTGTCTGTCTGTTCGCGATAAACTCGAAAACTACTGAACGGATTTTCAATCGGGTTTCGCCAGTCGATAAAGTGATTCATGAGGAACGTTTTGGTATATAATTTATCACAGATTTTTTTTATAATCAGGGCGGGACAACGTCTGTCGGGTCCGCTAGTCTATACTAATTTTATACTCCTTAGTATATGGCAACATCCGCCGTATGGAATATAAATGTAAATTTAACTTCATTTGTTAGGGTGCACTCATACTTTTGCCTTTGGATGTTGATTGTGTAGATGTATAAGCCAAATTAAATCAGATAAGTTAGCTGATAGTCTTTTTCATCTTCTACCAATAGATACAGTTTGAATTAATCTTATATCGAATTTTAAAGTAAACCTTTAAAAGACAATTTAATAAGGAATACTGGCATTTCAATAAGGCTGTCGAAACATATTGGTGAATACTTGGCGATAAGATTCCAGCTTAACGGTGGTAGCTACTTAAGCAAATACTAAGGTAATAGGTTATCACTAATAGGTCATTACGATACGATTGAAACGATGGTAGCTCCGTAAGGTACGTTCAAATCCTTGTTAGGTACCCT
Source organism: Antheraea yamamai (assembly GCA_036509395.1). NCBI lineage: Eukaryota > Metazoa > Arthropoda > Insecta > Lepidoptera > Saturniidae > Antheraea > Antheraea yamamai. Next base: position 3,010,711 of record AP028444.1, on the reverse strand, counting down.
ATAGGTGTGTTCGGCAGCTGCCTTTGAGAGCCAGTCGCCCTGTCTTCTAGGTTTATCACCTTCGACTACATCGTAATTTAACATCAGTTAAGATTGTGGTGAAGCGATAACACCTATATAATATTAAATACTTTCTTCCAAAAAAATGTAGTCTTACATTTTCCTAATAGAGAATTGTCATACTATCGCGTAGGATGATCAAATAAACTCAGCTAAAAGTAATATGCTACCGAAATGTTTTAATTTACTCAGCGTGCTTACCAAAATAAATATAAGTTTATGTATTTTTGTACGTAAAAGTATCGGCATAATCCATAAGCGTACCAATATTGGTGGAGTTACCTAGTATATATATCTTGTCAAATACCATTGTTATACCTCACCATTAAATAGTTGCTTATTAATCGGGTAGAGAGTTCTGGTAGAGATGATTACTTAAAACCAGTTGATGCTGGAGAATACTACACATTATTCACTCAAACAGTGTAGTTTAAAATCCTTACTAATAGTGTAAATATAAATTCGAGTGAGATTTTTTGTTAGCTTCTTATGATTGACGATTTAACCACTCAACCAATAATTATGAAATTTGGTATACATATTGTGGAGGAATAAGTACTGTATCCGAGGGATGGGTGAAACTACATTAACGCCAGCAAAGCAGCGGGCAAAGGCTAGTATTGCATAAAAGCTTTCAATAAAACTTGGAACTTTAGTAATATATTTCACGTAAGGCTTATTTATTTTATCTTTCTATATGTTAACAACGATGAAAGAGCAGATGACCCAGATATTCACATGTGGGTATCATTGTCTGTTAACGAACATAAATGTTACAAGTTTGCTACTCTGGGTTTTAAGGATGAATCCGTTTTCCCCTAAAAGCTTATAATAGGATCGAACGGCTAAAACTTTCTTGCAGATATTTATCTGTTCGTCCGATCAGTCTCTTTTATATTCTATGATAGCAAATTTTAACGATTTCTCATTGAGTTTCCCATGAGACGTTGGGAAATTGTTATCGATGAAATTTTTTTATGGGAAATTAGTGAAAAACATCGTAAAGAAACTCGAGCAATGAATAAATATTTCTGTAACGCTGAAATAAAAATAGAAAAATTAATATCCGTTTATTTTTAAGTATCCGAAATGATTTTGAATTTGATCGTTCGGTGAGGATTTTTTATCATTCGTTGATGTGTCGATCAACGATTTCTTAAATCTTTGCCATGGAATTGCAAAGTTAGGAGTAGTGATAAGAACGACTTGGAATCTAAAATCAGATTTCAAAGAAGAACTTAACGCTTTTTTCCATTCCGCCATAAATATATTAGGCGCTTCTGCACTCGCGCCAACTTTAATCGTCTTAAGTATAATTTATCTTTGGTCCCTCCGTTTCCACAATGCTCCTACCGCTCCCTGTCTCCGACGACTTTATCTAAGATCTTGAGAGATTCACGCATTTTCTCAGTTTAATGTATGCTTTGGGTACAATTGCTGGGGGAATGTCTACGGGTTCCCATCATGGATTAGTCTTTGGAGTGTTTCTATCCGTAACATCTTTTACTAGTTTCGAAGACTTCTATTTACCATTCGTAATTAGCTCGTAAGTAGATATTGTATATATTGATAATTTAAATTCAATTTGTTTCTTGAAAACTTAATTAATGTTTATACTTATCAAAAATACATAGCAATAGCAATACGTACCTATAATACTGTTTTGGTTAGCGGTAGGTTATAAATCTGTTTATTTTGTGTTTATAATGTCTGTTTTGGAAGGAATATTAAAAGGCTGGCAATGCACTGGTGACTCCCCTGGTATTGCTAATGTCTATGAACGGTGGTGGTCACTTACCATCAGGTGACCAGCCTGTTCGTTTGCCCCCTATAAAAAAAAATCCCATCATTTCATGTGATAGGGCTTTTGTAGGGTTTTTTCTAAGCTCGCCGGAATAACTACTACCCCCGGCTTGAAAACCTGTTGACAAGTTACAGACGTTAAAACATATAAGGGATACAGAGGGGAAGAAAAGATAAAAAAAGAGAGTCGCTTTCAAATACACCTTCTGGAATTCACCAGCAGGTAGTTACTGACAAAATTGTCAATGTCTGCATAATACAAGGTTCACGTACATTAAACAGTTGCAAGCTTGTCAGTATTTCAGCACAACAAAGAAACAGCATATGCGTCGTTTATCATTGATCTCCATGTTTCTTCACATTCTTATAAAACTCTTCTAAGTTTCAATTTAACGATTCGAATTAAGCTTAAAGTACAAACTCTAAGAGGTATTTTACATATACCTATATTGTACATATTATTTTAAATGACTAAAGTGCCAGTCTTCTTTATAAATATAATACGGTATTTTACAAACACATCGCCACTTATCAGTGTGTGCACAATTAACCTGAATTAAAAAAGTATTTTTAATTGTTTTGTAAATTGTAAAATACTTCTTTAAAGATTCTGATGAGTTTGTAATCAATTAGCATAATTTTAATATTAGAAATAAACATAAATTAGCCATCCTAATTTTTAGACTCAATAATAAAATCAAATAAAATATACTATATTCAGTTTAGGCCCTAATAATGCGCTTATGAACGTCAAAACTACCACCGGTTCGGAAAACAACCCAGTCATTGAGAAAAACCGGCAAGAAACTCGATCGGGTACATCTTTTTAACATATATATTTCCAATACGTTATAATCGTTTTTAGTAAATGCACAGAGAGGAGTCAATTCCAGCCTTCAAGGTCGTTCACATATTGATCCACTCTATAACCGCTTTTTGACACCAAAACACGCTTGACATGGCACTTAAACTTACAGTCCGGCAAATCTGTAATATGCTTTGGGACTTTATTGTAAAGAGTACAACCAATAAATTTTCTTTTAGGGAATACTGTTAGGTTCTATAATAAGGTTCAATCAAAATAGCAAATTAATTGTAGCCCGGATAGCTCAGTCGGTAGAGCATTGGACTTTTAATCCAAGGGCCCAGGGTTCAAGTCCCTGTCCGGGCGGAAAGCTTTTTAAATGCCCCAATCAATTTCATAGCGATTATTAAATTGACTCTCTGTGCAATACATTTTTGCAGTCCGGTGAAGCTGTTAAGACCTTGCTAGGACAATAACGTAGTCAGTTCGAAAAAAAAAAAAATCAAAATAGCAATTTGCCGGACAACAAATTTTAGCACCATATCGAGCAGGTTTTAATACCAAAAGATTATATATAGCGGAATATTATGTGAGTAATAACAATGTCAAGAAAATCACTCCCTAACTTTCTGAACATTAAAATAAACGATTGTAAACAACTACTTGTACAATTTAAAACTTAGAAGATAGAAGAATTAAGAAAAGAGATAAACCTACTCGAGTTGCCTGTCTGCTTTTCTTGATATTTGGAATGCTTTTCTAAAGCGATGGTAGTTTCAATAAATAGTTACAAGTGTCTCAAATTGTGTATAGTACTGTTTATTTCAATTTGATTTATTTCAATATTTGTTGTAGGTACTCCAATTTTTACTATTTTTATCATGTATCTTTCTTATATTATATTTCAAACAAAACATAATACCTTTGTTTCTATGCTAATCATCAAATAACCGGCAATGTTGTGGACATTGAAGCTGTTTTTAATCAATTTATTAGACCATTAAACGCTTCGGTGCCGGTAATGGGAATTAGGTATTCAAACGCACCCTAAAATATCCTGTATGAAATTATACTGTATTATATTACAAAAAGATTTTTTTAACCCTGGATAACTAAACATTCGTCCGTTCGATGACATCCATCTACACGAAAGTCGAGTGTACCTACTTCCGCGTACCCCGGGCTCGTGCATCCTTGTCTGCCTTCTTATTACGAGTAAGCAGTGGATCAAGCGATGCGCTTGAGATCATACACTAGTTAGGTTGTGATTTACAGTGATTCCCGGCTACGAAAGCAACTTCAGATTATAACTTTGATGCGTGATATAAAGGTCATGATACAGCATATTCTGGGCTAACTATTCAACATAGAAGTATCTGTTAATCCTACGACGAATATGCTATCTGTTCAAGGCTAGGCGAATAACGAAACAAGCAATAGCAAGCAAGCTTTTTGGGGTGCTAACAATTCTGACATGTGTTGTTGCTGTGTGGAATCGTAATTAAATATTTATTTTATTTGGTTGCTAATTAATAGAACTTCCGTGCCATGTAACAAGTTCCTATTTACATTAAGTAATGTTGATAATATTTAAGTTTTCATTTGCGTAGTCCGCTCGACGAATGTTTAGTTATTACGTAACAATGAATATAGATCGTATAGTCGTATATCGTAGTTGGCGGCGGCCATGGTGCTGACCGGCTCCCTTCCCTGGGAGCTAGAGGCGGAGGTACTTGCCACTATACGGTGGTTAAGAAACGGATGGGGGAGCCACTAACTCCCAGGGAATTAGAGGAAATGAGAAAAAGGGAAAGAGGAGCAAGGATGGAGAGATAGCAGTAGGACCTGAAGGACGCGCGGTACGGTCGATACACGATCGACGCCATCCGCCCAGTCCTGCTAGAGTGGTGCCGGGGCTCCTTGACGTCTAGTGAAGGTGCTCAACGGGCACGGATGTTTCGGTTGGTAGCTGCACCGGATAGCACGCAGGGAGCCAACCACCGTGTGTCATGGGTGCAACGTTGATCTGGACACTGCGCAGTACATTCTGTCTTAGTGTGCTGCGTGGGAGGATCGGCGCCGCACTCTGACCGAGGCGGTAGGACAAGATCTCACGCTACCGAGCGTAGTGAAAGCCATGTTCGGCAGCGAGGATCTGTGGAACATTGTGGCCCCCTTCTGCGAGGAGGTCGTCTCGCAAAAGTAGGCGGCGGAGAGTGTCCGTGAGGAGGATTCTCTATGTGACCCTCTCCGCCAACGGAGGACCGGCAGGAGGAGACGAGTACACAGCTATCTCCTAACAAGACGGGGTCCGGTGGTGGCGGTTTTACCGCTAGGCCAACCGCTGGGGCGAAACAATGAAGTCTATAGAGATCTCGTGTCGGCCCAACTACAGCGGTAGACGTACATCGTGGTGTTTTAGTCCGTGTGAGTCGGACATAACCCACCGTCTCCCCGAGGGTGGCGTATCCATAAGCGATTTCTCCACGTAAAAAAACCCTAAACAGTTACTGTTGAGTTTTAATACATCATTAACGTTTTATTTGTAATTATTTGGAGCAACTAGAAAATAATTATATTGAAATGTACAATTTATTATTTCTTTGATGTGAAACTTCCATCGGGACGGTGTGCATTAGCATAGCTACAAATGTATATATAGGTTTTAGGCTGTGAGAGAATGAGATAGAATGCGTTTCTATATAATTTCCACATCCTCAAAATATATACAAAGGGAGGGAAAGGGCGAGAGAAATGTTGAAATCTATAGCGCATTATTTTCTATTAGATCGTAGTGACTATTACTGTTTTCTTTATGTTGTTTTTTATTATCAGGGCGGAATAACGTGCGCCGGGCCCGCTAATATATGCATAGATTTGTAAATGCTTTGAGGCCTGCTTTATCCCTTTTATACTATAGCCATCAAATCGTCCTTGCCAGGTGGTGGACGGTTCTGAACTTGGTAAAAGTGTCAGAAACGGGCGCCATATTAAAACTATCTCATAAGAATTCCTTATATAAACATACACAACGAAAATAATAATTTGACAAAGAGCGGAATGTTGTAAGAAATTTTGTCTGCAGTCAAACTAATTCACAGCGTCTCGGATGGAAGCCAGTAGCGCGACTAATGGATACATCCGACGCAGGTGCTCTGCGACTCCCAGAGTTAAGATGATTCTCTTTAATTTCGATATATTTGTATAGTATTATTCTTTGAACAAATAAGAATAATAGATGCAACATTTTACATGTGGTATTTAATTTTGAAGTGAAAATTCTTATGGGACGGTAGGGAAATATTTACGTTACGCATTAAGTCTTAAATGTGAGGTATATGTTTGTGTGTATGTGTAAGTATGTATAAGTGTATGTCTAGCTTGTAGTATACAAAAATGAGTAAATGTATAGTGAAGTATATATTATGGGTTATAAGCATACTAAGGGATAGGCAGACAGACGAAATGCCATTGCTTATAAATATTTCCACAACGCCATGTTTCTACTAAGAGCGGTGGGAAAAAGGAATCTATTTCTTCTTCATTTCGACAAACCTGCTGTGGTTCATAAACGATAACTAACCATTCGGCTGGTTTTTTAAGGATCAAGATATCAAAATCGTGGTTGATATTTTAAATAATATGCCATTTTTTAAGGTTATATTTTGATATTACTTAATTTATTATTGTACGAGTTTTTCAAATTTTGTAATAAGTTTTTTATTTAATTTTTGCTGCCAACAGTCTGGTAATCAGCATATCATAAGGTCTACATTCGTTTGCATGAAGCTTAAACCCTTATGGTTTTGAACAATTCTGGGGTTAGTTCTTTCATATATCCGCTTTTCGCTGGTTCAATAAAAAAGAGTCACTAACTAATTATTTAAAGATACGTCATTTAAAAAATCATATAAATACTATTTGTCTCTTGCTATGTTAGAAGCGTATTTTCAAAACTGCTTTTAATTGTATGTATTACGGCTCGTCCGGGGTAGTGCCACCCTCTCACAGAAAACTGACGTGAAGTAACAGCGCTTGCACTGTTGCGTTTCGTTCGGTCAGTGAGAGCACCGGATACCCACCTCCCCCCCACTCCCCTCCCCATTCCCCCCTCCCCCGAATACAGACCGGAAACGCACTTGCGACTCCCCTAGTTTTGCTAGAGTCTATGGACGGCGGTGATCACTTACCATCAGGTGACGCGCCAGTTCGTTTGCCGCCTATGATATAAAAAAAAATATTATTTTATATTACAGTAGCCGACCCGTGCCCACTTCGTTGGGCGGTAATAGGCATTATCAAGCTACAACTTTTCTCTACAACTCAATCATATATATCTCATAATTAAGGCAGCGTTCGTAAGAAACGTTTTCGTTCGACTATTTTTCTCCGACTCCCCAGATATTACCCCCTACAATCTCACAAACTTTACGTCTTTATAATATTATAAATAAGCCCCTCCCCCTCTCCGCTAGAAAGACACTCTGGCAACGCTACACACACAAAGCCCAAAAAAAAAAACATCTCGATTTTACATTCATCTGTGCCCGCCCTATTGCATAGCGGAAACCAAACCATTCTTAAGAGCAAAACCTAAAAATATAAACGGAGCAGAGTTCCTAACCCCTACAACGCCACAACGCACAAACCACAAACTACCTCTTTATAAATTATATTACTAGCAAACCCGGCGAATGTTGTCCCACCCTGATAATAAAAAAAAAATCACAAATTATATTACCTAAACTCACTTTATCTACTGGTGATAACCGCAGCAAATCCGTTCAGTAGTTTTTGAGTTTATCGCGAAAAGACAGACGTGGCAGGAGACTTTCTTTTATATGTAGTAATTTATACTATACTAGCGTGCCGGGCAGACGTTGTAGGCGTTAATTTAAAAAAAATCTAAAATTCAACCGCAGCACCACCTACCGGGTCCAATTCTAAACCATTCTCGGATCCACTGGAACAGGCACACAAAATTTCATCAAAATCGGTTCAGCTGTTTGGGAGGAATTAAGTGACATACACACGAAAATGCAAATCAAATTAAAATATCCATTATTCAATTTAAGCCCTGAGAAGGCGCTTATGAACGTCAAAGCTACCACTGATTCGGAAAACAACCCAGTCATCGAGAAAAACCGGCAAGAAATTCGATCTGGTTTAACTTTTCATGTTATATATTTTTACAAAACATAAATAGTTATATGCACAGATATATATCATTTCCAGACGTCATAATCGTTCACATATTGATCCACCCTATAATATTAAATATATAATATAATATTAAAGCCTTTAGATATTAAAACCCGCTTGAACTCACTATCCGGCAAGTCGGTAATATGTTTTGGGACTTTATTGTAAAGAGTACAACCAATAAATTTTCTTTTAGGCAATACTATAATAAGGTCCAATCAAAATAGCAATTTGCCGGACAACAGATTTTAGTAGCATATCGAGCAGGTTTAAATACCAAAAGTCTATATTGTTAGCACTCTCTGTATTACTATTGACTTCCTATTGACTACAACCTAAAGAGAACTAGTATCATTTTTATTACATTAAAATGTGAAATTAAAGGGTTTTTTTTTTTAATATGGAAATATAAACGAATAACATTCCATTTTGGAGATAAAAATGATTTTGTTTTCTTCTATTATGCCCGCCTCTTTTGTATTTAACCAGCGATTTATACATTTATAAAATCAAATTAGTATTCAGTTTGAAAATTGATGATTATAAAATCAAAAATATGAACGCGAAAGTCACGGTCCGATGCTAGCTTTACATGAACTCTCGAGGGACGCGAGGTCGCAATCATCTTAATGTTCGATGTACCGCCTCGCGTTTGTTTTTATATGGGAGCCCATTTTCAAAGGATCGCTTTCCTACAGGCTGTAATGTTATACCTTCATAAATTACTCTCGAGCCAAATGCTTTTAAATTTCAATTTATATCACTGAATATACAGAACTGTATCAATATTGAAGTCTAATGTTAAAAATTGATGAACGTTTTTCATCATCATAATCAGCCTGTAAGTAAGCCACTGCATGGCTATAGGTCTCTTCTCGAAGGAAAGTATGGGCATAACCATCACGCCAGGCCACAATGTGTTGGTGATTTCAAACTTTGAGAAATCCGCTGTTCTATATATTCCTATATACAGTTGCACTATGACAACATTTATCAGATTCAGGTTTCCTCACACCATTTCCATTCACCGTCAGTCGCTGTATTACAAATTTAAATAAGTAAATGTTCCGAAAATTCCGAAAAAAAATTCCTACATGCCGAGGTTCGAACCTGTGGACTTTGGATTGATATTCCACCGGTCAAACCTCTAGACTACCACCACAACTGAAAGTTTTTGTCAAAAGATAATGTATTTTTATATATTACTTATATTTATTTGATAAATGACACACCTAGAGGTGGTTGGGGACAGACTTTCATCCTACAGGTGGGAGCTTAGCTAGACAGGTTTAGAAAAGACCCTACCACCGTTTTCTGTTTCAATTGTAATGAAAACATATTTTATGAAACATTACTTGTATTCGAGAATGATACAATTAGCACGTACATTGCGAAAAATCAGTTGCAGCAGGAATAATTAAAAAAAAGTCAAAATACTCAAAACAATGAAATACAATACAATAATAACTAACTGTATTATCTTTTGCATCTTTAAATTAGTTATAGTCTGAACTACACTTAGTTTCATAATTTGTATATTGCAATTATTAACAGTAGTGAGGTATTCACATCTATTGGCACTCCGAACAGTAAATCTATACATTTCTATACAGTTTATTTTAAATAATATGGTAGGCGGCACAATCTCAATACAAAATATCAATATTGAATGTACACAGGTCCCTATCCTACGCGTCGATAGTCTGACGAAAGCCGCGCAAGCGCAATATGGCCGGTCATGCTTACTAGAATGTCATGACACGAAATTATACTGCTAGAAATAGAAACAATTATTGATTATTAAAAATAAAGGGAACCGGCCAATTTAGATGTAAACTGTTAAGAATAAACTCTAACAATTAACCACTTTTTAAATAACCGACACGAGTTCGGACAGACCTACTGCACGGTACGACGACCGCCGAAATAGTGAGTGAGTGAACACGTTTTTTGTTTTTTTTTTCTCGAACTGACTATGCTATTGGTCTAGCAAGGCCTTAACAGCTTCACCGGACTACTGAGTGCACACGTTTTTTTTTTTTTTTCTTTTTTTTCTCGAACTGACTACGCTATTGGCCTTTTTGGGGCCTCTACAGCTTCACCGGACTACTAAGGCGAGCGCTTAAGGCACTCAGCCGATTTTGTTTGGGCAACTAGCTCAAGGGTGCACGGCACACCTCGGCTTGGCTGTTGCCTGTATCATGCAATTCGCGATCTATCTTTAGCTAACCTATGTTAAGCTAAACTATTCATACAGATATGAGTTATCGAAACATTCATGTGTACCAGGCATGCGTGTCTCGATAACTCTTATGTGTATTTTATGTCGGAAAATTTCTGAACTATTTCAGTTCGATAAGGGAAAAAAACAAAACCCTTCCACTTTTATGTGTAAGCGTGTGAGCGTGCACGTGTGTGGAGGTGATATGTGTAGTGTTGTAGCAGTGATGTAAATTTTTTTGTGTCACTGTATCGCGCGAGCAGCGTACTCAAGGGCTCCACGCCGAGGGATCGGACCTAAAGAGTGCACACGGTGAACGCCGGTCCTTTTATAATCCGTCGCAGTATAACTACCCGATATTTTCATTTATCATTACATAGTATAAAACAAAGTCCCTCTACCGCGTCTGTCTGTCTGTCTGTTCGCGATAAACTCAAAAACTACTGAACCGATCTTTACGCGGTTTTCACCAGTGGATAAAGTGATTCACGAGGAATTTGGTATATAATTTGTCCAGGATTTTTTTTTATAATCAGGGCGGGACAACGTCTGCCGTACCCGCTAGTTTCCAATAATACATAGTCTCTTAAAACCACCGTCCAACGCGCCTAAAGAAGTTTTTACTTCAAAAATGTAGGTAATTAATTATCATCTTACAGTATCTAATGTGGCTATTGACAATATATTTGAAGCGGTTTCTAGTTATCATGTAATTATAGTCCTGCTTTGAAATAAATCCAGGATACAGTTTAAGCTAGTACTTTTAAAATCTTTACATATGAAAAAAAATGTTGTGCCTCTTGATTGTTCGGGATAAACTCCAAAGCGACTGAATTCATTTTTACGAAACTTTTACCGACTGACAAAGAATTCTTCCATCGCCGATAAAGAATAACAATAAAATTAATCACAATTAATTTTATAAACACTAAAATTACTACAGGTGTTAAATCGTAATTACAAATTATAAAGAAAAGAAAACGAAGACAACCCCTAATTATTATTATTTATTTATTCATCTTCCCATGAAATAATAAAATATGTGCCACAAGAATGAAATCGCGGGAATCAGATAGTAATTAATATAATTTACACTTATATCTTATTTTAAAGACATTAATTTCATCCTCAAAGGTACATACACTGTATAGGATAAATAAATCACAGAGATCCTTACAGGTCGTGGGGTGGTTTAAGCATTTGTAGGTACTAACCCGCAATGCGGCTCGCGGCTCCAGATGCATACAACATGACGGTATAACCAACGCATATATATTACAATCAAGAGGATGCAACAATCTAGAGACACACTGCTCTAAACTTTGAGGAACAATTACAATAACATTTAAATTGTATAAGGCTCAGTCGCGAGGTTTAATAAATTGCAATCGAAATGATTAATGAGACCAATTTCTGTTTCACAATTTTTTTTACTATTCGCAATGTAGTCGAATCCTAACTTAATATTATAAATGTCATATATGCGAAGTGATGCAAGATTGATATTGATTGTTTATTATATGTTCATGGTTTCAATCCTCAGCAGATCATCATGAAATTTTACCTGATGATGTACACGGTCAACATTAATTAAAATAACTGACGATATACACCGTGCTATGGATGATAGTAAACTTACTCATACAACTTTAATCGATTTTAGCAATGGTTTAACTATGTAAATCATGATATTTTATTATATCTTCTCTACTCCCTTAATATGTTTTAATTAACTATTTTGTGCTTCTCTTTCTACCTGAAAGGGCTTTCATATCGTATCAAGGTTAACGCATTATTTTCTGATTGCCGCGATGTGGTAGTTGGCGTACCTCACGGTGGAACCTCACCTTTGTTTTTCTCTATTATTCTCTGGTTGCAAATGTACACCTCAGTAGTTACCATCAATACGCAGATGATGTTCAGCTTTACCAACATTTCGAACTTGATGCCGTCTCAGAGTGCATACAAAGCATAAACGTAAGACCTGACCCGCATTCACACTTGGAGTGAGGAGGGTGGTCTTCTTATTAATCCTATAAAACATAAGTCATAATTATCGGCCGTCGAGCCGCCTTAAGTTAAATATTGAAATTTTGCCCAAAGTTACAATAACTTTAGATTAGAATATCGAACTCAAGTCAAGAATTTAGGTCTGCAAATTTCCCAAGAATTATTGTGAGCTCAATATATCAATACAATCACTAAAAAGTTTCACGGATTAATGCATTCCCTTAAAAGAATGCAAAAAAAAATTAACATTTTCGACCAAGAAAACACTGATGAACTCGCTGTAACTCCCCATTATTGATTATGCTGATGTAACTTATCTATCTATTAACTGATCTGACAGAGGAGTTGCTCAATAAACTTGATCTATCTACCTATTGGGTTACGCTCACCATTCACATGACTAAGTCAGTCACAGTGGCTCTTAATTTGTAACATTTCGTGTTATTTGCCAGTGTATATCTAATAGACAAAAAGGATTGCAAGCATGACTGTGGCTACAATCGCTGCATTGCTGATGTCTATTTCTATTCTTTCTTTCATTGATAATCTCATCACAGTAACTCTCTTCTGGTTTGTATTTGGCAGGTGGTTTATGCTTTGAGTGACAATTAGATACTACTTTTATTTTCATGTTAAAAATGAAAAATAAAACATCAAGTTTGTTTATCGAACGCCGCAACGGTGTGTCAGGATAATTTAAAGCGGAATTTTGAAATTATTCCCCGTAGCCCTCTGCTTTTTAATTTGATTACGTTACTTAAAACTCAAGCACGGATAGTATACGTATTTATTAGAGCAGTAACTGTGATGAATGTCTGGGATGCGATTTTTATTTTCCAAAATTTCTTTCATTTTTTTAATTTCAACTTCATATTTGACACCACTAAGTCGAATTTATGGCAAATTTCTTCAAAATCCGTCGAACCTTTTGAATATGAGTGATGAACAAACATTCAATTACACTATACTATTAACTGCCCTCGAATTCGCTTGCGTTAAACGGAATATAGAAATTAATAATAACATGAGTTTTTTTTTTATGAAAACCAATATATGTATTGGTTGGATGTTAAATTATATAATATATAATTTTTACTTGAACTTATTTTTTTTAGTATTAGATTAGTAGATTAGTACTGCCATTGTCGAGTAGAAATAATATTACAAGTGCCTTGTGATAATTTCAATGTTATAACAAAATGGCGGTCACCAAGAAGTTTCGTGCCATCTCAGAATTCATGCTCAGCGGTGTTATTTTCCACCCACTTCACTTACACACAATAACCGAGCTGTATTACGTGAAATACCACTAACATTATAAAATATAGAGTCAAATAACACAAGATTACGGATAAAATATAAAAGACACTATATGACACACCAAGATTTATATATTACATATTTGCAATTCCAAAAATGTAAATGAAATTGTAGAAGAGACGAGTACAACAAAACACGAGCTTATCAAATAAATACAAAATGAAGAAGATATAAAACGTCTTGCATTCATGATAGTTGTAAGAAACCAGTTTGTGGGAAATTTATCAAGCAAACAAAAAAACAATAACCATTAACAATCATTTTATATTAACGTTATGACGACCTTGGGTTTTTTTTCGTATAAGCAAATGCCTATATTCCCAGTGTTCATATATAGAACTCGAAGCAAATTCGACTTTACATTAATTTACATATTCATGATTATTAGATACAACACACTTATGTGCAATATAAATAAATTAACAGACTAATTAACCAATCACAAGACATCTGTAGCGAATCACCAACAAACACGTAACACTAACTGAACACCATTCTTAAATACACTCCGTTGCGAAAGTTTCGCGCAATTACGTAACTCGTCGAGTTCGAGTAAACTCGATTCGAACTCGAAGATCGAACCACTCTTCATCGTAATTAGGCTTTGAAATTCTCTTTCGCTAAAACTCTTGAGTTATTCATGAGCCAGGTGCCGTCTATGTATTCAAACATTTTTTTTTGTGTAATATCATCTCACGCTCGCTCGCGAGTATAATTCCGCTTTATGTGTAAAGCTATCTTTCGTCTCCCTCGCACTTGTGTATTCTATTTAAGATACTTATCATTTATTAGCTGTTTAAAAAGAATTTGTATAAATTGTAACACTGATTCCTAAACACCGTGCAGTGTAGTAACTATTAAGCTCTCTCTCTAGCGCATCCTACCTCAATTCACTTATTTTAATGATACCGATATAACTTTAAATCACAACTATGAAGCGATTATAATGCTTTATAATTCTATAGGGCACTTCATTTTAATATAATTACATATTATAACACAAAGTCCTCTACCACGTCTCTGTGTCTGTTCGCGATAAACTCAAAACTACTGAAGGGATTTTCGTGTGGTTTTCACCAGTAGATACAGGGATTCATGAGGGAGGTGCCTAAAGTACATAATTTGCCAAGATTTTTTTATCATCAGAGCGGGACAACATCCGCCGGACTCGCTAGTAAAATAATCATCATCATGAATCTGTAAGAGACCCACTGCAAGGCCCTAGGCCTCTTTCTGAAAGAAGATATGGGTATAATCACCTGCGTCAGCCCACGACGTATTGACGATATCAAACTCCGAGAAATCCCCAGTTCTATACGTTTCCACATACGTTGGTCCTACAAAAACATTTCTTAGATTTAGATTTCCTCACGACGTTGTCTTTCACCGTCAGCCGATAGTGTTACCAATCTGTATCAATAAATGTACGCAAAATCCGTACTATCTCACTACCAGGAGTACAGAATAACTGTGTATTATTATACACAATTTACATTTCCTAAAATATTACATTAAAACAGAAATTACTTCCAAAGATGTTATTCTTGGACATTTCTTCGCAATTCATAACATTTATACTCATCTAATCATTTATCAAATAATTTAACGTGCAACATGTAAGGAGGTCCAGTTATTACTCCGCTCGTTCATGCATAAAACAGAAGGTCCGAGAACTAATAAGACCGAGAGCGGTGCCTCGACAACACCCTGTGATATTATGATAAATAGAGCACCCTCGTCACTCGGACGACACGTTGATATTACTTGTAACGTGTTGTATGATATACTTGCGTGTTGTGTACTTCGGAATGTTATGATAAACATGGTAACCACGGATTTTCTATATAT
This sequence comes from Antheraea yamamai, assembly GCA_036509395.1. NCBI lineage: Eukaryota > Metazoa > Arthropoda > Insecta > Lepidoptera > Saturniidae > Antheraea > Antheraea yamamai. Next base: position 2,995,442 of record AP028444.1, on the reverse strand, counting down.
ATTTCTTCTTGAATCGGTTCTATTTGTTATAATTATATTATTAGATAGTCGTGTTGGTGTAGTGTTTTAACTGGTGGAATATCAACCCGATATCTGTAGGCCCGAATTAGCCGGAATTTTACGTTTACTAATTTAAATTGGTAACACTATCGGTTGACGGTGATGGAAAGTATCGTGAGAAAACCTGAAATTAACAAATGTTCTTGTAGTAACTATTGTATATGGGAAAAGAGAACTGTGTATTTCTTAGAGTTTGAAATCACCAATACCTGGTGGACTAGCGTGGTGGTTATACACATACCTTCCTTCGGGAAGAGGCCAATGACCTTGCAGTGGGTTTCTCGCAGGTTGATGATAATAATCATGATGATATTATCAGGACATACATTACTTCTGAAAACTAAATAAATATAGAATTGTCTACAAACATTTTAGAAGAACATGCACACAGAAGATTTCTCGCTCTGAATAAGTAAACAACAGGCAAATCTTAAAAATCACGACCTCTTAAACGTTAAAGACACCTTTAAACCTTTGAAAGATAATTTTTATTACATTCTGGAAATTTCGACCCCTCGGTTTTATTGAATATGAAATCAAGTCACAGTAACATCGAAGACAGTTTTCTTGACAACAAATCTTCTAATAGATTATTACTGCCGTGGTCGAATACGTAATTACCAGTTTCTTGCAAGTTTCTTTCCAGGGATTTTTGGTGGCAAATCAGAACTCATGCTACGTACTATTAATTCCCATTCAGTTCACTTGTCCACAATAACCAAACTATATAACGTAAAACATCACCAATATTATATAGAGCCAAATAACACAATATTGTGTTATAAAATCCAATACATCACATTTTTTTTATATCATAGGCAAACGAACAGGTGGGTGCCTGATTTTAAGTAATCACTGCCGTCCATAGACACTATACAACACCAGGGGAGTCGCAAGTGCGTTACCAGCCTGTGTTTGGGGGGAGGGGAGAGGGCGAGGAGAGGTTGTCTTCCATCGTTCTCACTGAACGAACGAAACGCAAAAACTACTATTTTACTTCACGTGGGTGTTTCTGTGAGTCACGTGGCACTACCCTGGGTGAGACGAATATTTGATACCGAAACCAGTAATAGCTTCAGCGTGGCTCTACCACCTACAAAAACATTCCAAGATTTCGAAGAAAACTCCGCCGATGATAGCTTATTTTGGATATCGTAGCGATAAAATGAAACAAATGGAATACAACCAAGTGGTACTGTATACATATTTATATCTGTGGCACACCTGTAATAGTAAGTTACTTTTATTTCTTTCTTTGGTCATGAATAAATATAAATTATTAAATTATAAATGGAATTTCATAACCCATATGTGTTACAATAACTATCCTAAAATGTCCACCTTTTAGATGGTAGTCCGGTGAAGCTGTTAAGACCTTGCTAGGTCAATAGCGTAATATGTTCGAAAAAAAAAACCTTTTAGATGTTATAAACTATTTTAAAAAAGGAATAAGAAAATTCTTCATACATTACTTGGGGACTACAATTTTTCTTACTCGAAAGAGTGACATATGAATGACGTTTCATTTGGTTATGAATTTGACCTTGTCCCTTCCTTGACCTTTTTTCGTATTCTCAAAACCATTATCAGTGTAGGCCAAGTGTGATTTATTCCAAATGGGATTACAATAGTTTATTATTGAAGTATTTTATCGTTGTAAAAAATGTTTATACGCCACTTTTGCCTTCTGTCAAAGAACAGTAAATAGACAAAAGGCCCATTTGATAATAAGTAGGTATCGTTTTTTTATGTACAATTGCAACATCGAAGATTATATGGCCAAATTTAGGAAGCATTTTAATTCTTTTGAAAAGTCCCATATGAATCTATACTAAAAGTATAAAGCTGAAGCTGAACGTGCTAACCTCAGAAACTGCTCGTCCGATTTGAATAATTCTTTCACTGTTAGATAGCTCATTTATCGAGAAAGGCTATAGATTATATATCATTACGTTAAGACCAATAGGAGCGGAGCATCAATGAAAAATGATTCAAAATCGTTTTTTTTCCTTTGAGATCTTCCGCTGCCTGCGCTACGTATACGGTAACTATTCCACGCGGACGAAGTCACGGGCAGAAACTAGTACACAATATATATACATAAACAATAGAGGAAATATTGATAAAATAATTAAAAGTTGCGAAGAATTAACATATAAATAACTAATCATAGTAATATTGCTTTTGAAACTTCGAAGCATGTATTAAGATTTCTACTGAAAATATCTGGGGTGTGCAATGGAAAAGACACTTTAAAGTCATCGAATAAGAAAGATAATTCAATTGTAAATTTAACCCAAAATATAATTAGCAATTATTAGTTAAAAATAATCAAAGACTAGATACCAAAAACTATATTCATATAGAGGATAATCTTGTTTGAATAGCATTCAAAGATTAATTTCAAATCTGTGTTTACGTCATGGCGTAATTTAGTTCCATTATGTTCCCCCAAGGCATTTAAGGATTGTTAATTCAGCGAGTTTTTTATACTAAAAAATAATCAGGACATTCTTAATTAAAATCCGTTTTTCATTAGGCCGCTCACCACAGAAATAAGGGCTTTTATTTTGCCGTCCCCTAACCCTTCATCACGTTTTATCTTGCGATAATTTTGTCCAGATAAACCTTTAGGGGTAATTCATGCCAGAAGCAATTTTTCTCATATTTATTTTATGTGTGCCACGGACAGGTTGTCGCGATCTTTGCGTATTGTTTTTTTCTTCGTGTACCCAGTGATAATACTTTTTTAAATTATGATAACTGTGCTCTTGTTTAGTCGCAGTAGAGGAATTATTAGACTAATGGAAAATACCTGTCATTTATGAACTTATAGTACCAGCATGCTAAAATGGCCGGTTTGACATTTATCCGCTCATAAAGTTTCGTATAAATTGATAACTATGTTTGAAAGTACAAATTGCTGCTCTTTATTGTCAATAACAACATGCAGTTAGTCCTAAAATTTATTTTTTATTTAATATATATAATGTATAATTTTAGGACACAAAATTAATCTATTACACTAATTACCAAATTAGTAATATATATATATATATATATAAGTATATACTGTATATACATGTAACCCCTACTGTAGCATGCGCACCGCCGAAATGCCTTATGGTGGCTTTCTGCTACCCTGGGGGACCCCGAAGGGTCTTCGAGAACCTTTAGAGTTTTCGTTCAGATCCAGCTAGCGACAGTAAAGATACAATGCATGTACCTCGTGATCTCCTCTCTGTTGCAGCTGGCCGCTGAGCTTCCACGAATGTTGGATAATGATTCTTGTTTTGATGTTTGTTTTGATGATGATGTTTGTTTCAGCTGCTGATTCTAACCAGACCGCTCGATCGTTCTTCGATGATAAACAGATGAATCCCATGTCACCTTTTTCTTTTTTGTTGACGTTCACGTGCATGACTACCAAAAAGTTGGCGTCTCGATACTGCTTATTAACGAGATCTGAACGTCAACAACCGATATATACAAAAAAGGTTTTATTGAATAACGATAGCGATACACCTACTATAACTAACTACTAGCCGACCCGTGCCCACTTCGTTGGGCGGTAATAGGCATTATCAAGCTACAACTTTTCTTTAGAACTCAATCATATATATATCTTATAATTAAGGCAGCGTTCGTAAGAAACGTTTTCGTTCGACTATTTTTCTCCGACTCCCCAGATATTACCCCCTACAACCTCACAAACTTTACCTATTTATAATATTAGTATAGATTATAGATAATGTAATTAGTTAATAGCTTCTGCCCGCGACTTTGCACGCGTGGAATAGTTACTTCGGGCTAAGACGCAGCGGAAGCTCTCAAAAGGAAAAAAATACCCCGATTTTAAAACATTTTTCATTGTTGCTCCGCTCCTATTGGTCTTAGCGTGATGATATGTAACCTATGACACTCACAAATAACGTGGCTTTCTATTGGCAAAAGAATTTTCAAAATCGGTTTAGTAGTTCCTGAGATTACCCCCTACAACCTCACAAACTCACAAACTTTACTTCTTTATAATATTAGTATATAGATTATAGCCCCTGCCCGCGACTTCGTCCGCGTAGTAATAGTTACTACTCTGGGCTAACGCTGACATACAGCAGAAGCTCTCAAAAAGAAAAAAAATCGATCGATTTCCAATTGTGAATCCAAACTATCAAGGGACTCACTCAAACCCAGATGGTTTGTGAGAAATCTTTTAAAATAAGGCTACAACCCGTTCGTAGCAACCTACATATATTGGCGGTAATGTGAAAAAAAGCTTTAGAGGTCTATGGACCCCCAGTTTCTAACGAAGTTCCTTTCCCTTTTTTGTAGACGTTTACTATACAGTCAGTAGAGCTTACATTATAAAATATCAAGTTGATAGAGTTAAATTGTAAATTAAACGATAAAATGTATTCATAAAATAAATAATGATAAATGAAACACTGAATGATATCATAACTATTTTCAACTTGTATTAAAACTTTTTCACACTCCATTGTATTGAAGAAATAGAAATATTAAAAAGATATGAACACGACGCGCCAAATGTCACTTACCTATAACTATTTGTCTAAGAGCTAGTAATGGTTTCGAAAAAGAATTTCAATAAGCCAGTTTTTATATATCTTTATGTTCTTCCGAACAGTGTGCGGGCTACCTGGCTGTAAACGTTGCATTTATTAGTGCATATCGCACCTTTACAGGCAAAAATATTGATTTTTATATAATTTTTTACTAACTTTGAAACGCTACTAACACATGAAATTATTATCGCCAGACATTTTTGTTATTAACAATAATGTGCCCGATGCTATTTTTTTGTAAATCAAATAAGTATGTTCAAACCATGTTAAGATAGCTGTAATTTTAATATTATTATTATTTTTAATGAAGGCTTAGTCGCCTGCGCGACTATATCGCCTAAGTAACATACAACTATATAACAATAAGAATGACAATAAACTTAACAATAGCTTATATTAATTTTGTACAATTCTTTAGCATCTTTCGAAATGGGGTCAGACAATAACGAATTGTACAAACCAGTGTGGAACGACCCAGTAGCATTAAGCCGAGATCTAATATCTTCGCTTCGAACACATTCTGCCAGGATGTGGTGCACGTCATCGATGAGCTCACAACTCTGGCAGAGTGTTGATGGTACTTTACGCATCAGGTAGGCGAACTTTTTACATGGGATGTGTTCTGAGTGTAATCTCATTCCTGTGATTGCTTCCCGATGGCAAATCGTACTGTCATCAATCCATGGTGACCTTAAGGGATGTGGCTGAATCGTTCTGTACCATATTCCTTTTGTTTTAGAACGCTCATCAAGTTATTCCTTCCAATGCGAGTAACAGCTATTTTTAAATACTGAGCATACATCCAAATAAGTTGGTAAAATATTAATAATAGCACCTTCGGAGGATCCTTCTCTAGCTAAAAGATCAGCTCTTTCATTCCCAGTTATACCTATATGAGAAGGGATCCATTGTAAAACAATTACTTTGTTCTTGGCTTTGAAATCTAGTAATTGCTTCAAAATAGTGTAGGCTATCGGTATTCCTCGAAAAGTCAAGGTACATCGAGCTACGTGTTGAAGAGCAGTTTTTGAATCGGATAAAATAACAATCTTAATGGACTCAGTGGATTCTACAAATGATAAGGACTCTGCAATTGCTGTCAGTTCAGTGTGCATAATTGAAATATTTTCATCAATTTGAAATTTCATAAAAGTTTTGGAATTTGACTCAAAAAATGCGGCTCCTAAATAATTACCAGCTTTAGATCCGTCAGTGTATATTTTAACAAAATTTGGTAATATTTATTTATATATTGAAGACAAATATCTTTTATTTTAAAAATATCATATTGACTCTTTGGCTTCCAAATACTATTTACATTTATTTTAATAGATTTTGCCAGCTAAATATTGTCTCCTAAGATGTAACGGACATATGCTCAAGTCGCTTTCCATAACATGGATTGGAGTACTTTTAATGAAACGCCCGATAATTCTCATGGCCTGGTTTTGGACTTTTTCAACTTTATAAAGGTTAATCTGAGCACTATTATCATAAAGATAGCTCGCATAGTCAATTCGACTGCGTATAATATTGAAGTATAAACGAACTCAATGTTATGGATGAACACCCCAGTTAGTACCGGCTAATGCTTTGAAAACGTTAAGAGACTTAGAGCGACATTCTGCATCTGCATTGATATGTTTACCCCATTTTATGTATGATAAAGATAGTGATACTTGTGAAACCGCCTGTTATAGACGCATGTAATCAAGATGGCGTCAGTCCCAATTCATATGTCTACGTTTATCGTTGTTTTTCATTGTTTACGGTGAAATCTCAATATCATAATGGTTAATAAAATAAAATATGTTCTTTGCAATGGAAAAAATGAAATGCTTTGAAATGAATTATTTTATTTATAAAGAATATCATCGGGCATATTAGTGTCAATAACAAAATTCCCTGACAGTGATAAATTCATGTTTTAATAGCGTTTAATAGTTACTGAAAAAAAATGTTCCTTAAATTATTTATAACCCAAAATTTTGACCTGTAAAGGTGTGATGCGTATTAAAAACACAACGTCAACCGGCTACCACGTATCCTGAATCCTGTTTGGAAGGGCATAATATATCTTCATATTAAAGAACCAGCTTTTCTAAAATTCTCGTTCTTCCAACATTGCTGGCTCTTGTACTAAGGTGTTGCAAAAAAGTATTGTTACATTAACTACAATTTTTTATCTTTCGTTATCCTGGAGAACCCCTTGCGTTTTATGGGACTAAAAGTATCCTAAATGTAACCTTGGAATATTAGTTATTTCTGTGTCAAGTTTCGTTAAAATCGGTTCAGTACTTTCAGCGTGATGCGTGTTCACAGGGACAGAAAGACAGACAGACAAAAATTGTAAAAAGATTATTTTTGGCTTCTATATCGATAATAAAGTCTACTCCGATAAAA
>AP028444.1:2861736-2988288 GCA_036509395.1 Antheraea yamamai | reverse complement strand
GGACGTTGTTTGACAAAATCCTTATTGGATTATAATTATTAGTTCACTTATTTACAACGTAACTAGGCATTTCCATATTTGAAATTATACATTTATATCCTACGTATGATTATATATTTTGATTATATGATAACTGGCCTGAACAAATACTTCCTTAGCTTCATCAAGCTCGCGTCACTGATTTATCCTTTTTCTATAATAAATCGACATATCATGACACTATTGGAACGTTTCAAAACGGCCATCATAGGTTGCTGCTATTATAAGATTTATTATCTTTATAACATTTTTGTTTTATTGATTTGTGTTTGATTTTTCTGAGAGCTTAATTTTTAATGTTATTTAGATTCGATAGCATTTCTATGTCAGAATTTTATATGACAATTTATTCGTTATTACTACATATTATAAAACAAAGTCCTCTGCTACGTCTGTCTGTCTTTCTGTTCGCCATAAACTCAAAAACTACTGAACGGATTTTCATACGATTTTCACCAGTAGATGAAGTGATACATGAGGAAGGCTTAGGTATATAATTATTCAAATTTTTTTTATTATCAAAGCGGGGCAACTTCCGCCAGGCGCGTTAATAAATGATAAGTTATGTTCTTTTATGTCTGCAATGCGATAGGATTTGTGATTGTATAGTAATTTTACCATATCCTTATGCGAATTTTTATGCGAATAAATTTAAAATCTACGTAATCCAAACTTCTTCTGTCGCATATAACTCGTGAAATAAGCTGGATCACGGACACCTAACCCCGGAGAGCGCGTCTGTACTTATTAAAAGCGAAACAAAGCTCATTTCTCTAAATTTGTAAAACTTCTACGTGCTGTACGTCCCACAGTTACGGACTGTTAGGTCGGGGCACTCGTTAGGCTATTCTAACTTGCAACAATTTACCTAGTTTATATTTATCGACTCTTGTATCATGTAACTTTTATTATCTAACAGACATTCATCAATCTAAATATTATATCGGACGTTATTTTCCACTTTGCCTGGAATTGATTGGTTGTTAACACGTCTCACTGCAACAAAAACCGTTTGATTTTGTTTGTAGGAGGCATACCTGCAAAAGTTAAATATGAAAAAGAGTTAAAAAAGCATGCTTGGTTGATGGTTGAACCTCACGGCGCTTGACACTGTTGGTCGGTATGTCACTATGGAATATAAAAAAAAAATTAATTAAAAGATGTTTCAGATTAACATGTAGTGATGACCACAGTCGATTACGTATGTTTCACTACTTCATCAGCATTCCTTGCACAAAAAAAAAATCAAACGTTGCTGCAGTTAGATGTCGTAGCGGTCAGTCGATTCCAAATGTGCAAAGCAACGCCCACTATAACATTTAATTATGGATTTCCAAGTAACACCTTCTTCAATCAAATTCATTAATCTGGCAAAAGTACTATCAAATTTTGTTCTCATGTGACTCATTCAAATTAAATTACCAAGTAGAATTATTCTTCGTTAGTTCTACAATTATCTTTGTATACATTAAAGTGATTCGTTTTGAATGACTTTTTTTTAGCTTCTCCACCATAATATTGTTTTATATAACAAAAAAAAAGTGTGTGTGTACTTATGTACACGCGTTAGAAGTTATACTTCTTTGGCGTAAGAAGATAAAAATCTTTTCAAAAATTTTATCTTTCGCCTTATTCTACGTTTGTATAAAAAAACGACACTAACAATAGAAAAAAGGTATTTAATATATTGAAAGTTTTAATACAAAGAAATACTAACAACAAATTCAAAGAAACAAAATGTTGACTATAGCTAACTTTAGGGAGTCGGTTTTTCGTGACGGTGTGCGCGCGCATCGTAAAAATTTACTCTCATCATTTTCCCCTAACGCGCCAAACGAAGTATAACTTCAATAACGAAAAAAAAAATTCTCGAAAATTTCAGTTCTTGATTTTAACTCTAATTCTAATTTGTAGCTTGATTTTAATACTAACAACGATTTTTAATTTAAAATTTTGCAATTAAAAAATACATATGAAATTTAGGTTTCTCTTTAAATTTCCTATAAGTTAGCATTTAATGCTACTGTAATGTACCAAAGCGCAATTTGCTAATCTAAATATTTTAAAATTTCTACAATTAAGTAATCCCGTCCTTCTCTTGCATAATCGTCATAAACATAGTTACTTTACCCTGACCAACGAGCATTGTTATAATCTTACCGTAGATATAAATGATTTAAAATGCATACAAACATTACCGCATTGCAGTTGCTAACTAACTACCTTCGCTGTGAGTGTCCACTCGCTAGGGATTTGGTTTAATGTTTCAGACTAATTAAAATTGAAGACAAAGTTTTGGTATAATCTCTATATTTATGAGACACCTACGTCTCTTTGTATATTTAACGTTAGTCGAAGTAGGCAATCCCTCAGGAATATATTACTAATATGAGATATCATTAATACATGCTCCGTCTTTATGAAAATATGATTTGCTAACACAAATGTTCTTATAGCTCTATGAATCGACAATGTCATCTTTACACAGACTCGCTAAAACCTATTAATTTATTGTATATCGAATATCTCCATCAAACAGTTGAAGGATCTCCTATAACTATAATAGTCATATATGGAGTCAAATATAATGCAGTCTATTTTACGCATACCAAGTTTCATTATCACGCTCTCCGGACCCGTTTATGCTCCTTAATTCTCAAGCTTAGTCGTATCTTGTATGTGACTTCTTAAAGAAAATGGTAAAGTTTTCAAACATAAAAAGTATTCTATAGATATTAATTTCAAAATTCCGAATTTTATAGCTGAGGGAACAAGTATGAATAAAGTTACCAAAGTATAGAGTCAGGATACGGGCGGGGTCGACATTTTTTAATAATTTATAGCATTGACCACAATCTTATATGATGTTGGTAGGTGGTAGAGCTACGCTGATGCTATTACTGATTTCAGCATGAATGGGTCGGCTCACCCGGGTTAATACCACCCTCTCATAGACACATCGGGGTGAAGTAACATTGCACGCATTTTTGCGTTTCGTTCAGTCAGTGAGAGCGCTGGTGGTCCACCTCCTTTCTCCACTCCCCCCCCCCAACACAGGCTTGCAACGCACTTACGACTCCCCTGGTGTTGCTAGTCTCTATGGACGGCGGTGATCACTTAACATCAGGTGACCGGCCGTTCGTTTGCCTCCTATCATATAAAAAAATATCATAGATAGCTATCGTCTTCTATAGACAACTGCAGCATCAGGGGTCACTGTTATATTGCCGATATTGGATAACATTTTACTTTCTTGTTGAGAAGTTCCATTTCATAAGCTTAGGAGTGACTATACTAGGTAACCCATTCCACAATTAGTATAACACAATAGGAAAGTCCTAGGAGAAGTGGTGTTGTAGCGATTTGAAAAAAAAACTATCAAGATATCTATAAACCGCAAGATGTGACGAGCGAACTTTTAGGATTGACAGGAATGTAACGACGATTCGAGACTTGAGGGATGGCGGAAAGTTTTTAATCAAATTAATGATAAAAAATATCAAAAAAAAAACACTGGGATTGTGACACGCTTGTTTTCTTCCACACTAATGTTATAAATGTGAAACTCTGACCATTTGTTTGTTAACTTACCACGTATGCGTCTCTAATCAGACTGCAGAAAGATTTACCATAGATTAAGCACTTACAGAAATAATTGAGGTCTTATTAAGTTTGGCTTTTATTGGCTAATCTACAAAATGGTTATACTGGTTGTGAAGTATATAAAAGACCTCTAAAAGCACTATGCAGGTTGCGTATAATAATGTTTTTGCACATGGGATAAACAGTATTGATAGAATTTATTAAGGTTACACAAAATCTGTAAAAAGATTGCAAATGTTAAGCAGCCATGTATGAGCAAAAATACACAATTAATTCATATAAGATACGTAGATACCTCCCGTAAAATACTAAGTTATTTTTAAGAGACTAAAAGTTGTGATCATCAGCTAATTAATAATATGGGGTTGAAATGAAGATTAAAGTTTATTTTGTTACGAAAAAATTAATTAATTATTTTTAGAAAAAGTAAAGGCGAATGTCCACACTAATAGTATAACGAAAAGAATAATAAGAAACGAAATAAAACATCAAAAACAGAACAAAAACATCAAAGATAATTTTAGTTTTGTACAATAAAAGTCGTAAAAATTCGAACCCTCCTTACTTTTCCCATAAAATTCTGTACCCAAACAATACTGTGCCCGTATACCAAAAACAACTTTATTGCTACCACCGCCATCTATTATTACTCACAACGCACTAAACAGTAAACACGCGGTGGGTCATGAATGGGCCAGCGCGCATGCGCCCTATACATTGATCCACCGACATCAACATGTAAATAATGTATTTGACGACAAAAACTCGAATAATTTTTTTTCAGCTCGGCACACCGGCTCCTTGTAAAATGGGCGTAATGGAATTCCAAATTCAATTTTCAGAACAAATTGTTCCGTTAAGCGAAACAATCTCAAAGTAAATTTTGCATCTTCAACCCACAATATACATACTCTTTTTTATAGAAGCTTAAAAAATAGCACGTTAAAATATTTTTCATAACAAACATGATGAATAAATATCAGTTTAACAATAACGAGTTTAAATAATTTATGGTTTGTGCCAATAAAAAATAATATTCTGGAGTCGGCGCAATGGCGTCGTTTTCCCGCCAGTAGCGGCGCCACTAGCGCCGTGGCGTCTCGAGCGTAGCTGTCAAATATTTGGCTTTCGTAAAATTCCGTATTATTTCTTTTTTATTACGTAAAAAGGAACACCAGAGTGTAGTATTTTTGTAATCGTGTGTTTTTAATGTATGTATAAGATGTTAAAAAGATACATTTTGTTTTTCGCTGTTGTTGAATTGTGTTTTTGTAATCCGGACGCGAAACGACTTTATGACGATTTATTGAGTAATTACAATAGACTTATACGACCGGTCGATAAAAACAATAACACGGTTCTTGTGAAGCTCGGCCTTCGCTTATCCCAACTCATCGATTTGGTATGTAAAATAAATATTTTCTAACCTAGTTTTTATAATTTCCTACCAGCTGCCCATGACTTCATCTGCATTTATATCTATATAAATAACTAGCTTCTGCCCGCGACTTCGTCCGCGTGAAATATTTACTCTGTGCTAACGCTAACAGGCATCGGAAGCACTCAAAAGAAAAAAGCAACGCTTTTGAAACATTCTTAATTGGTGCTTCGCTCCTATTGGCCTTAGTGTAGTGATATATAGCCCATGACACTTACAAATAACGTGGCTATCTATTGGTAAAAGAATTTCTAAAATCGGTTTTGTGGATCCAGATATTACCCCCTAAAACCTCGCAAAGTTTAACTTTTTATAATATTAGTATAGATTTATAGCCTATTAATATATTGTTACTATCGTTAGCAATATTAAATTCTTATGAGTTAATTTAATACTATAAAACGTGCATTGTAAATAAATTGTATGCTTTAAATATTTTTTGGTAAATTAATTTGGCAATAATTGTTTCCACATAAGAGTTGGATATAGGCTTTCACGACTTTCTTTAAAATCTCCTAAAAAAATACTTCCACCATACATTATCTCCGTGTAACTAACGATGTAGGGGTGAGAAGCACGTCCTTACCTTACATATTTTCTTGGGTTGCCCGTTTATGGGAATAAAGTTGCTTGTTAAATCACAATTAGTTTATTTAATTTGTTACAACGATATTGTTGTGCAATCTGAGTGTTTGAACGCGACTAACAATTCAAGTATTTAATAAATATAATTTTATTTCAACTGTGTGGATGTGCACATAATAAATAGAGCGACATGCAATGTACGTAACCGTAAAAACACTTTATGAACCGCTTACAGAGCAGACTGTTAAGAGGCAGTATACTTTTCAATTTACAACACTTATTATATTATGGTCAAATTAAACAATATTTATTATAAATTATGGCCTATATATTGTTTCGATATATAAGCGATATCACTGCAAAGTTTTATTAAAATACGTTTAGTAGTTTTTACATGAGAGTTTAAGACACAGTCATCCATCATAAGATACTTTTCTGAAGAAACTACTATTAATAGGAATAGTTAATGTATGCGAGAATTGTGAAGATAATGTTTAAAAATAATAGTATAGTATATCATTTGTATTAGGACCTTTATAATTGTGAAAAATATTTATAGAATGGCTCAAAATAGTGTTAGGACAGTTCCTGATGATAAGCACAATACTATCCAAGCATAACGGAAACCAACATGAAATCACCGCCCACTGCTGCTGGATATACCCCAGCTTATTCCGAAACGCGACAAACTAGAAAAGAGTCACTATGACTGGCTTATCACGATGGAAATCACGACTCAGTCTAATACAGACTCTTACTACCACGCTCGGTTACTTACTGTGCATATACCGTCTGATTTCAGAACGTAACAAGCCCAAGTGAGCCATTATTTCATTTCGTATCATCCATTAAATCTGGTAGCTATATACCAGATCAAACTTAACAACTTAACAAATAAAACATAATTTGACCATTTTGAGCACTAGGCATTACTACAATGATTTAATGTATTGAATTGTACTTTCATACTACAAAAAATAAAGCATTGTATTTTCGCAACATTCGTCTTCACTTTAAAAGTCGTATGCAAAATCTAAAATCTAAAAACATACAGGTTCAATTTCAATTCAAACGGGACAGTGCGTTAAAACGGCAATTTCATACTTAAGACCCAATTATTAATTAAATTCTAACAATTCGAATCATTCAATAATAACGTTGAAGTTGATTCAGTTGTAAGTCAAAATCCAGACTCGCAAACAAATACCTCCCGTTGTTTGTACTCAGTCCTGGACTTCTGTAAATTGCTCCTGCATGTCAGTTCGTTAGCAGGTCGAAGATAAATAAAGCAAATTTAATTAAACCTGTACAGTTAGCTTTGCAACACTTTGAGGTGCTTTACAATGTGCATTCGCTTTAAACAAAATGACAAGGAAATATATGATCACTTACCAATTTAAAATTTACAGCATCGTTTTCTTTCTATTCTCTAATTGTAATATTCAGTAATTTAACATGAAATAAATACATATTGAAACAATGACGTATCAATAATACCGTTTAGAAAGAAAGAAAAATATTTATTGTTATAGAAATAAAAGTGTACAAAAAATCGTTTAAACATAAAAAATAAATCTGTGACAAGAGACCTGGCGTCGAACTTACTGCTGCCTGTAAAAACGGCGCTGGTTTTCAGCTAGGCCTAAAAATTCCCGACTAAAATGCAAGTGTACATCACTTATTTCGCGCTGAAAACTCGTAAACATAAAATAAATAGTTAATATACCTATAGTTACATAATTAAATTACTTTTTGAAATAAGTACATGAAAAAACCCAACCTATTTTAAAATAATAATAAAAGGAAAAGAAAGAAAAGACATTGCAATATATATGATTATGTCGATTAGGCGTCAAAATTTATTAACAAAAATATAATAAATTTTCCGAAACCACGTCGATTAATGTAGGTTTCAATCCAATGAGTCTAAGCTTTCGACGATGGCGAACTTCTTTTGAGACTATACTATAGTAGTATATAGCATAGGATTCCATGTTTCAGGGTAACTAAAGCCAAAAACATTTTTTTAGATAATAGTGTTAGGTTTTATAACGAAGTCCCACTGCACATTACCGATTTACCGAATAGCGTGTTCAAGCACCATGTCAACTGGGTTTTGATGTCTATAGGTTATTTAGGGTGGCTCACAATATGTGAACGACGTCTGGAAATGACGCCTCTCTCTGTGCATCCACTAAAAACGAATATAACTTCTTCTTCTTCTTACCCTTAACCCACATAAGTAGAGTCGGTACAGCATGTTTGTCATATTGTGGTGGTATGTGTGGTGTGGTGATTTGGCTTAATTTTTATGGTCGGCTATCTGCCTGACATCAACGCTTCTTGGGATTATCTTGTTGTACAACTGTATATGTGATAATTATTATATAGTTACGAAGCCTGATAGGTTCCTCTACCTTTACAATTTTTCCGTAGGCTCTAGCTTTGGTAGGCTATTTATAGTTTCTGCTTGAGTGGCACTACCGTTCCGGCCAAAAACGAAGTTCTTCAAGATATATGGTTTGCTTGCTATATTGTCATTTGTATGTAACAGAAAACTAGCCAACTTTAGACTATTCCCAAGAACTGTATTTTCGGGTTCTTTTTTCAGGATTCGTGGTTTCAGAGTTTCTCAGTACTTCCAAATACGCATTCTATATTGTGCCACTGTTTTCGTATAAAATTTTCAGAAGGTGGTAGAGCCACGCTGTAGCTATGACTAGTTTCAGCATGAATGGGTCGGCTCGCCCGGGGTAATACCACCCTCTCACAGAACACCGACGTGAAGTAACAGTGCTTGCATTGTTGCGTTTCGGTCGGTCAGTGAGAGCGCCGGAGGCCCACTTCCTTTTCCCTTCACCTTTCTCCTTTTCCTACCCCTCCCTCATACACAGGCTGGTAACGCACTTGCGACTCCCCTGGTGTTGCTAGTGTCTATGGACGGTGGTGATCACTTAACACTCTCATTTAAGGTCTCCACTATGTTTTGAAAATCCTTTAAAATAGTATCTATATATTATATATTGGTTATATTATTATTTAATCATTGTCCAAACAAAGAACTATACCGTATATATACCGTCTTGATATATAAAGTAAATATATTTAAACAGCTAAATAGAAAATTTTAAAAGTCGATGCATATCAAGTCAATGCATGTACATACATGTTAGTTAAAGAACAGCTAGTATGGATCCTGAGTCGGACATAACCCACTCTCTCCCCCGGGAGGGTGGGTATCCATAAGGGATTTCCCCACGTTAAAAAAAAAAAAAAAAAAAAGTATGGATCCTAATCTCCTTACTAATACTATAAATTACAGTGAGTTTGTCTATTTATTTGTTACGTTTTCTCGCCTTAACCAATTATTGTAAAATTTTGCGTTGATAGGAATACAAAAAAAAAATGTGGCGTGGAGTCCCTCCGCGCGGAAGAAGTGAAACTTCGTAATGTGGAAATGAAAATAGGAAGGGGTAGAAATTGATTTTTAGTGAAATCATATTGTTTCTTTAAGACAAACTTTATTAATATTGCTTACAATTCACAATTGATCGCATCTTTTAATTATCATTTTCGAGTGGAGAAATATTCAAATCTATAACATTTACAATGGGATTATGATAACTAAAGTAAGGTACGAAATGTTTGATTATTTTTCTCGCTCTGTCTCGC
The DNA here is from genome assembly GCA_036509395.1 of Antheraea yamamai. NCBI lineage: Eukaryota > Metazoa > Arthropoda > Insecta > Lepidoptera > Saturniidae > Antheraea > Antheraea yamamai. The sequence continues at coordinate 2,978,951 of AP028444.1, read as the reverse complement.
TCTGTTCCCCTTCCCCAGGAGCGTTGAACGTTTAACGCAACAGTGCTTTCATACCCCCTCCATAGTAGCGTTAAATGTTTAACGCAACCTTGTTGGAAGTCGCATTAGAAGTTTTACTTCAAAAAGTACTAATCTCGAGGGTTAAGTCAAACCTACAATAACACGAGCGGAGCCGCGAGCAAAACTTAGTGAAGATACAATTTTAAAACTCAAAGTAGACAAAATTCTATAGTCGTCAACTAAGCAAATGTCGATCGTACAGTACGAAATAGCTAGCGTAGGCTAAGCACGATCTACCGAAACTGCTGTACTGTATCGAGTGTTGATGCATTGCGGTGTGGGGTCTTGAAATATGTAAACTCTCACAAATAACTGAATTTTAGATCGAAATTCAAGATATCGCATGAAATTTTATAGCGTATTGAATTTAACTTAAGTATTATTTTAAAATATTTTTTGTATAATCTTTTTATAGACAAAATCAAAAATACTTTATTAAATTTAGGCTCAGAGAAGGCGCTTATGAACGTCAAAGATACCACCGATTCGGAAAACAACCTACTCATCAAAAAGAACCGGCAAGAAACTCGATCTGGTTCATCTTTCTATGTTATATATTTTTACAAAATAATTTTATAAAGTAATATCTATATAAAACCTAACACGATTACATAAAAAACTTGTTTTTCGAGCTACCCGCCCCGAATTTGAACGACTAACGATCAAAATGTGAAACCAAATCTTTCCATTAACAGTACAAGCATGTATTGAAATAGAACGATAACTGAACAATATACTATATAATACAACTAGCGGGCCCGACAGACGTTGTCCCGCCCTAATTATAAAAAAAAATCCTTGACAAATTAAATACCAAAACGTTCCCCACAAATCATTTTATCTACTGGTGAAAACCACATGAAAATCCGTTCTGTAGTTTTTGAGTTTATCGCGGACAGACAGACAGACGCGGTAGGGGACTTTGTTTTATACTATGTAATGATAATGATATCCCAGAGTCGCCTACCGCGTCTGTCTGTCTGTCTGTTCGCGATAAACTTAAAATGTACTGAACGGATCTTCATGCGGTTTTAACCAATGGGTAAAGTGATTAATGAGGAAGGTTTTAGTATATAATTTGTCAAGATTTTTTTTATATTCAGAGCGGGACAACGTCTGTCGGGCCCGCTAGTACTATATAAAAGCTGAATATAAGTCTGTCTATATTTTTGGAAATCTTCTGCTGCCGTATCTTTCATTCACTCGCTTTTAATAATAACGTGTTTAATTAATAAATTAGACCGTCAATTCAAAGGCTGGTAATGCACTTGCGACTCCCCTGGTGTTATTAGTGTATATGAACAGCAATGATTACTTACCATCGGGTGACCCAGGTTCGTTTGCCGCCCTATTATATAAAAAGACCAAATTTTACCTTTACAGCCTTTACAGGACGACTATGTAATGAAACGAAATTGTAACTAAATAACTAAACGTCAGTCTATCAATTCTGTCATCATTTTTGAAGATCCTAATGTACTTTGACTCGCTCAATCATTTACTTACATTTGAGTTACATTTCGAGATGAATCAAGTCCAGTTTTAGCCGGCCAAATCATTTTAAGTTACTTATTAAAGATGTTCAAATTTATACATGTACAATTTGAAGATCATAAATAAAATTAAAAATCTCATGAACGGCCTAACGTGGACTTGGTTCACGGTATATAACAATTGAAAGTTAAAAAAAAAAACGTGTGGCACTCGGAGACTGCCGCGGTAAAGCTATTGCATAGAATTTTCTTTTAAAATTTGAACAAAAATAACGATATTAAGAGTTTGATCATCGAATTTCGCGCAATGTACATTTATATAGATATAATATCATATATACTTTCTCTGCGCGACATTAATGTGTATTACCTATACATAAAAAAAAAATAAAAAAAACAAAGGTACTAAATAGTACACGTGCTTGGTTTAATGGTTTCTGTTATATACATAATGAAGAATGAATTTACACATATAAATATATACATACATATTGAGAATCTAAATTGAGAATTTAAACTATATGTGTGTGTGTGTGTGTGTATATATAAAAGAGGGCTACTTTTAATATCGCTTATTTTAATATCAAAAATTTTGGTTATCTTTATAGCAGTATTATATATAAATTAACAAAACAAAAAATAATACTGCATTTGTGATAATAATAATAAAATGAATGTATATAGAGTACTAACTCATTTTCTTTCACTATTTTTTCGTGACTTTCTTCATTAATAAATGCACTTTGTTTATTCATATTTAAAACACGTTGTACATAAATTATACGAGTACAGATATTCACTGTTGTACATAGATGATAAATACCTATACACCTATATACTTTCTCACAAACAGCTGATTACGGTAGTTTTCCAATACAACCAATGCCACCTAAAGGCGGGTTGCTAAACTAAAGAGACAAGCGTGATATTTCAAAAAGTCATTAAAAGTTCTGGTATTTATCGATAGATGGAAAAACTAAAAAGTATCACCGCTGTGCCGGTCGGAGTGGGGTGTGTTAGGTTTTTTTCGTTACGGAATTTCTGGATTCGGTCCCCACGCTCAAGGCCCGCGATAGAAGCTATGCAATAGCTTAAAAAAAACTAAAGATCTTGTATGACCGACTAAGATTGGACTAGATTAATTTTAAAATGTAACTTTCCATAAAAAATGTCAGCCATTATCTTTCATACGAACTTTGTCCTGAAAATTACAAACACAAGAAAAAAAAAACAAATAAGTGCAGACATTCTGAAGGGATGTGAAGTGATACATTCGGAAATTGATTTTTATTTATATAGATCTATTATTGACTGCATTTATATGTAACGGAGTTCTTTAACACAATTTTCATCCACTTCCAAATGTCTGAATAAATGGAAATTTTATACATATCGTAAGAACCGATGACAGTACAATAATATATTGGCCTTGACTTAGTATCCTTACCATACACTTTTTTAAATTGGCTTTAGATATTTACCAAAAACTAACTAATGAGTTTAAAATCCAAAATTTAAGATTTGCGAATAACAATTTAAGTATGAATAAATTGCAGAAGAATGTAGTAAACAATTGGTTTACCGCCGGGTCGACTTATGTAGCTCTACGTCAAATAAAATCACTAAATGGTATCTAAATAGAAGAATGCTCAAAGCAAATAGGAAACGTTTCATGTAATCAGATTAAAGAGCACAGTTACGAGGATATAAATTAAATAATTTTAAGTTTATTTCCATACAACATATTTATATATTAGCTTTGTTCGTTCGTAAGTTTATTGCTATAAATTATCAGCGATAAATTGATATAAATACTAGCCCCTGCCCGCGACTTCGTCCGCGTAGTAATAGTTACTACTCTGGGCTAACGCGGACATGCAGCAGAAGCTCTCAAAAAGAAAAAAACATCTCGATTTTGAAACATTTTTCATCAGTGCTCCGCACCTATTGGCCTTAACGTGATGATATATAGCCTATAACTATTCTCGATGAATGAGCTATATAACACTGCAAGAATTTTTCAAATCGGACCATTAATTCCTGAGATTACCCCCTACAACGCCACAACGTCACAAACTCACAAACTTTACCTCTTTATAATATTAGTATAGATGTATATTTCATATATCAGCATCTACCCTGCATCCGCTCCCGTTCTTTAGCAGTACAGTCCTCGCCAAACTTTTTGACCGCTCTGAATGTATGTGATCAGAATACAAATGTAGGTATAAGTACGTATATCACTATATGTATAACTTAAGGATAAATAAATGCAAATTTTTAAGGTCTCTATATTAAACTCTTGAAAATATTACACGCAAGCCCAAACTCACGGTTATAATCACAGCGGCTAAAAAGATTGACGAGGCCTGTACCTTTTTAATATCGCTAATAAAGACTATAATGATCTCATTATAATATGAAGAAATGATTATAATACATAGATATAGTATTATATAAAATACGATAAAAATTTGTCGGATCGAAATGATAATTTTTAAAATTAACGCGTTGAAAGAAATAATATTTTTTTAAATTCTACTGTTAATGTTGGTGTTTGTGAGCATTCAACCTCGATAATCGTGAAGTGGATTCACTCATACAAGTTGGATTGCGAATAATGCTTATTTACTTTAACATAAAGGTCGGTAGCTCAAAAAATATAGATAGAGGAAGTACACTATAATGATTATTAATATATTTAATACGTCAAATGATACAAATAATATCCAAATCGCTTAGTCCGGTCAATGGTACGATGGTCTATTTATTGTTTTTGGTATTCCAGAGGCTTGCACAACGTCGTTTACTATAGTCCCATATATTTTGATGAGCTGGGGGAATTTGCTGGCAGATTGCCAAACAACGACAATCGATTCGCTACTAAAGGAATAAGGGACGGTATGTCTTAACCTTTAGTGGCTTTGGTCATTCTAAAACGGTAACAATAATATATGTTCATTTACTTATTTAAGGTTCACAAAACTGAGTTCGGTAGCAAAAATAAAAAAGTTTTGCAGTCTACTATATACTGTTTTGATGAAAATGGATGCGTTTAACGAAAACACATACATTATTTAGGACTAACTGGCCCGTGCCCACTTCGTTGGGCCGTAAACATTTATAAAAAACTACTTTTCGTGACTTAAATATGAAAGTTAGACATATGCTGTCGCTGACTTTTTTGTTGGCATTATCAAGCACTAGAGCTTTTCTCTAGAACTCAATCATATATCTCTCATCGTTAAGTACGAACATCGTTACGAAATTTGTCGTAAGAAACGTTTTCGTTCGACCCTTTTTTCTCTGACTTTGCAAAGCCGACTACCACAAAAATATTTTCATTTTTCGGGTTAATATATAGCCTATGACACTTAAAAATATTGTGGCTTTCTATTGGTAAAAGAATTTTCAAAATCGGTTTAGTAGTTCCTGAGATTATCCCCTACAACGTCAGAAACTCACAAACTTTACCTCTTTATAATATTAGTATAGATTATACAGTTATTACTAGTACTAACTACTACGACTTATAAAGTTATATATAACTAGTGATTTCAATAGAAATAGATCTAAATGAAATTTTCTTTGTTTCAGAACCTCAAAGACCAAATATTGACAACTAACGTATGGCTCGAACATGTACGTATCGACAGCTTATAACTATTTTCGTTAAGTATAATTTAAAACCCTTATACGTAACAATAGATGTAACCTTATAGAAGATTAATTACATAAAGAAACAAGGGCATTTTATGAATGGTAGTACACGTCACTTTATATCTCATTCGATTTCAACCATTATACAATAGGTGTAACACTCGCTATAAGCTTTAGGCATATATATCCGATGTACTCGTAATCTAGTAGAGCAGTGATAATTCTAACACAGTAACTTTCTTTTAGTTGGCATGACAATTGCGACCTTGATTGATATATCTGTGATCGCCGTTACTCTTGGACTATACAGCCTTTACCGTCAGACACAGGGTCATCACTATAAATAAATTCAGAGAGACAATTCACCTGAAGTTTACTGGTCATTGCAGTCTAAAGCTATGATTAACCTACTCCAATACAATAGTCTTGGTGCTAGTCATGGGAATTGAGTTAGCATACCTAGTGTATCGAAAACGCAGCACGAAAACTACTGCTTTGAAAGGCTTCTAGTAGTCTTGAAAAATCTAATGTCAAGTAGACCACAGTACCCGGTATTTGATTTGATACGTCGAAGAAGAAACTGATGTACACGATTAAGTTATGTTTCGTATGGCGTTATCTTTATCTGTCACAGCAATTGCGATAGAGAGGTTTACAAAACCAAAGCGAGCTTATCTTAGTTTAGCTTAGGCGGGCGTGACATTCTCCGACGTGCTAAATTAAATATTGGATACGGGTACTGCAATTACCTGCCTTTATTGTAAACTCGTCACCTTGTACTTCGAAATTTATCGCTTAGTGTTAAAAAAGAATATTTGAACAATAGTTAAGCATACTAAATAGACTGTATGCAAGTGTTTTAAGTAAATGAGTAACTTTTTTAATATTGTATAAGGAATGGGAAGATCACAAATTTAAATGGGACCCTTTGGAATACGGCGGAGTAAAAGAACTGTATGTGCCATCAGAACACATTTGGCTTCCTGACATCGTTTTATATAACAAGTAAGTTTAAGTCATCAATTATTTTATGTAATTAATTCTTCTCGCCGTTTCGCATTCCTTTATGACACAATAATTATTTTCGTCTAATTAAAAGTATTCTTGTTAATTACTATGCCTTATCATGTAGGATTTTCAAAAGTATTATGCCTAGGTACAATTTTATTTTTAGTTATTAGAATAATCTATCAGCGAAGGAATAATTATCGTGTATGAAATTTCTTAAAAATTTGTCAAACCGTTTTAAGTGCAATCCAGGTATATGACCAGAAAGCCAAAAAACACGTCATGTTGGTAATCAGTTTCGTTGATCACTAAATTTTCAAAAGCGAAGTAATTATGGGATCCATAGAATGTACCTGCTATTTTGATGAAGGAAACCATTGTGATGACACCATAGGATAATTGTAGGGCTTCTTTAATACCCATCTGGGTAACTGCGATTCTCAAGCTCGTACCCCCAAGACAAAAATCTGTCGGCAAGTACGTATAACTGCACTTGAAAGCCAGTTGTCATCTAGGTTCAACATTTTACCGCCTTGGGTCCAATCGTTACTTAACATCAGAAAAATTTTGGGGTCAAACGCTGCCCTATAAGCAATAAAAAAACGACTAATTGTCCACAAAATCGCTTTAAGGGCATCGCCTAATTTTTATAAGCAAAGCTAGCAACAATTTGCGGTATACCGGATAGTAAACGTAATCTCAAATAAAAATTTCATTTAGATAATAAGGGATAAACCTATCCAATTCCTGAGTGAAATAAATCGACCTATATCTAAGTTATATTTAAGTTCCGCATTTCCGTAGACGTTATCTCTATGACAGGAGCAAAGGTTAAGGGAATAGCTAATGGGAGTGAAATTATTAAGCCCTATTTGAATAGTCACAAGTGTCAATAGGACACAACAATTATGTCGGACTGGGGTGCGACCGCAGTCACAATACGAACAGTTAAATGCGTTGCGTTTTAGGATCAGCCGAAATGTATCTAGTATTCAAACGTGGTCTTAACAGAAACCTTCCTGTACCAGACTGAATCCCTAGCATTATTCAGATGGTACTTAATTCGTGAAACTCTTTTGATACATTCCGAGATCTTCAGTATATATTCAGTATTTTATGGCATCGAAGAAAAATAAAGTGGTAGCAAGTAAGACCTGACGGTAAGTATAGTGCAGTATAAAAATATTTAGTTGTATAGATATAGAAATAGATAGTTCTGTAATCTATTGACAGTCTTCAGTGTAATGCTGACTTACAATCACATCGGAAGCTGGATATACACTTGCTGATCCTGAATTATGATAAACTAAAAGAGTCGCTATGACAGGTCTATTAACTATTATGATAGCAGAACAATCAGATACGCTCCCTATATCACCTTACTTAATACTGAATACACTTGCCACTATTTTGAAAGTTACACTTCACGTCTGATAAAATCAAAATCAATAGTCCTTTATCCATTTTAGGCCCTAAGGAGGTGATTATGAAAGTCAAACTACCACCGGTTCGGAAAAGAATCTAGTCATCCAAAAGAACCGGCAAGAAATTCAATCGGGTTTATCTTTTTAACGCATATATACATTTATAAAATATATTAAAGTTACAATTGTATTTTGCGGACACTTTGGCCATCAAAACCCGTTTGACATGGTGCTTGAACTTACAATCCCACAAATCGGTAATGTTCTTTGGGATATTGTTGTAAAATCTTAACGTTAACCTTAACACGTTCCGGGCCACGTGTATCATCCGGCGGTACACGTTAAACTTTATCTTTACACCGCGTGTACCAACGGCGGTACACGATTTGAAGACTTTTGAAAACGAAAGAATTACTTATGTGATGTTATGTAACGTAATATTCCATGATAATAGGTGAGGTAATCCGGTGAAGGTCCGTCATACCAATAGCGTAAGACAGTTTAAAAAAAAAGTATGATAATACATCTATCATCAGATATAAATCAGAATGTCAAATGGCTTGAAGGACATGTCAGGTAAAATTGGTGTGGCACGGAACGTGTTAATAAAAACTTTAATTACCTAAAAAACTGTTACTGGTGTGAATCTGAAATATAAGATGAACAGTTTGTCACAATTTGTAGTATTTATTTCACCCCGGTGTTTTAGGGAATTCGGATCTTATTAAGAAAGTTTTCGGAGAGCGTAATCCAGTACGCAAATGTCGAAATACTAACAGAGTTACTATTTCAAAACTCATGAATCCTGTAATCCTCAAACTGTATTCATTATAACATCAAACAGACAAGTTGGTACCGGATCTAACAATGCAATCCGACGTAGGTAAATGTGTGAGTGTTCTCAAACTAAGTTCGACCGACGGTCTCTGCATTCAGATTAATTTGGTTATAACAACTACACACCTCCCTTATCGCACGCCAGTTGCTTCCGCAATATTCTCAATTTAAAGCACTATAGTAATAAACGTAATTGCCTCGGGACGTCTTCGAGGGTTTAACATTCCCAATTCCATCGAATGAAATTATATTTTATGCTTGAAGTATTAAGCATCGTCGTATTCGTTGTGACTATCAAGATTCACATGTTGTAGTTAATTCGTCTTATTACTTTTGACTTCGTTTTATTTTAAAAAGTTTTTCTACAAATTACAGTATAATAGCAACTAAGCTGAATCTTTATTTATTTGGATTATAAATACATTCTCAAACCTGCGCATTAAAAGCATAAGAGTACAAGTTAAAAATAATTTATTCTAATTTATGCTATTTTACTTCTAAAGTATAAAAATATCCAAAAAAATTAATACATTAATTTAAGCTAAACGTGATTTTTTGAACGTAGATTTAACTTTATTCAACAATTTTTTTTGTTGTCTTGTATTATATCTAAATCTGGATGATGAATCTACATTATATCTAAATCCATCAGAACATGGAAATAATGTAAAAATGGAATATTATAATATATTGATACTCTGATTGCTCAAAGAAAGTAAAAAAGGTCTTGGGGGTCGAGTAGTTTGAACAATGGAATGTCAATCCAATTTATCAACGAATTCTTTAGAATTCCCGTATATTTACTTATTTACACTGGTAACACTATCGACTGAAAATATTACGAGGAAACTAGAACCTGAGAAGTGTTCTTGTAGTACCACCGTACGTATGAAAATATAGAACTGTGGATTCCTTGGAATTTAAAATTGTCAATACGTCGTGGGTTGGTATCGTAATTATGCCTAGAAAAACCATCGGGAAAAAGCCTATGGTCCTGCAGTATGTTTCTTACAGGTTGATGATAATGATGAAATACTCTGTTTCCTTCAAAGAAAGTGAAAAAAGATATATATGTACCTATGTCCGCACATAAAAAGCTACGTAACTAAATTATTTTATAACTAAAAAGCTGTAATGTAGATACGTCATAAGCGCTTCCACAGCGCCTTGTTAAAACTTGACTAAATAGCTTATTTTGAAGGCTGCCCCGTCAATCCGCCCATATCTAAGCAAAATATTATAACTATTTCTTTTTCACGATCGATATTGAGAATATGCCATATTACTTCCACATTTTATTTAAGACAATGTGGCGTTACAGTATTACTTTACGTATGTGTGAGTTTTACTGTCATTTGTTTTGTCAAACTATCACGTAGGTAACGTGTCTGCACGTTTTTACTTATAATATTATTGACGTAATTACATTAAGTTAGTATTTAACAATTGAGCATTAAGCCAAAGACAAATCAAAATCTCCTCGATTCTAAAGTCTGTCGACTGCATTAATTTTAACGCGTTCCACAGGCAAGTTAACCCGGCTATAACAATGCGATTCGGAGGTGCCTAATGTCCGTATATTCGCAGACAGTGTTCGAGCGACGGGTGCTATGTTCAAATTAATTCGACTATTGCTATTTCGCGTTTAGATGGCTGATATTGTTTGATGGAGAAAATGGCTTAATTACTGATGGTTAAGTTTTAGTACATCTCGTGCGTTGTGTTTGCTACTATGACTTATATTTATATGAATGTTGGTATGTCTGAGTTCGATAGACTTTAACAACGTTTAACTAATCATCGTCAAATTTGACACACCGAAGTTTCTTTTATCATGGAGGTTTTAATGTTATCCATGAAAAAATATGCTACATTGCAATATCATCATATACACTCATCAAAAAAGTCTAAGCAACATGTACTAATTTAAATTTTAGGATGGTTCTTCACATTATAACGTTGTATTTTATTTTTAAAATAATATCTTTAGGGTTCTATGATGTAAAAATAACAGCTGTTGTCTTTATAAGTTCTTTTAATAACAGAAATGAACAATATTAGAATATACTGTAGAAACTAAGATACATAAAAAACTAAACTTTTTTCTTACAAAATGAAATTTCTAAAGAAAATGTATTTATTGTGAAAGAATAGAACAATTTAATACAAAGTATGGGCTCCTCTGCTATTCAGAACTTGTCGGCAACGATTATTCATTGAATTAATGAGACTGTTTATGTCATCTTGCGGTATTCGCTCCCAATGGAATTGTAGCAAATCCTTCAGCTGTTGGGTTGTTGTCGCTCCGTCCAAGTCCTTCAAAGCACGTCTCTGGAGCATGTCCCATGCGTGCTCGATGGGGTTGAGATCTGGCGATTTGTGCAGGCCAGGGCAATACCCGGATGTTCTCCGTTGCAAAGTATTCACTGGTTCGCCGAGCTGTATGTGAACGCGCATTGTCATGCATTAACCTGAAATCGGAGCCAAAGGTTTGTGCAAATGGGTAGACATAAGGTCTGAGAATATCCTCAATGGAATTTTCAGCATTCATGTTTCCATTTACAAAAACGAGCTCAGTTCGCCTGTTCTTCATCATACCCGCCCATAACATAACTGTTGAGCTGCTGTATGGATGAACTTCCTGAGCCTTTCAGTATTTCCGGGCCGACGATACACTCGCACCCTTCTTGTATCAGGCTTAAGCCCGAATCGCGACTCATCGGAAAACATAATTTTATCCCATTGTTCCTGGGTCCATGTTATGCGTTCTCTACACCATTCATATCGACGAGCGCGATTCCCGTGACGTATCGGTAGGCACTTGATTGGGCGTCGAGCTCGTAGGCCGTACTCATGCAGTCGATTTCGCACAGTTTGAGGACTTACATCAACACCACTTGAAATTTGTAGCCTCAAACTTATCTCTCGAGCGGTTAACATCGGCTAGCGTCTTCCAGTCAGTTGTATGTACCGGTCTTGCCGAGTGGTTGTACTCCTTTTACGGCCTGGATGCTGTTCAGCGGGTTCTCCTGTATTATTGTAGCGCTGCCAAAGACGACAAATAACACTTCTATGAATGCCAAAATGTCGAGATACCTGAGATTGATTACATCCCGCTTGCAACATCCCTACAGCTCTTTGCATTTCATCTACCATCAAATGACGTCGCTTCATGTCGTAAAGAATATCTAACAATTCAATTTTGTCGCTAACTTTATTTAAATGGTTGGTAAAATTATAAAATTAAGACTAAACGTAGCAATTAAAACGCACTTAAATTCAAACAAATTCGCAGTCATTTGAATTTTATGAAAAAACAAAACATAATCAAATTTTTTTTTACAACCAGCCAGTATGTCATCAATAACAAAAAAGTTTACTTACCTACGCACTTTGTTTGAGTAAATACTTAGAAATTAATTAATATAAATGGTAAAATTTGTAATATCACGCATGTTGCTTAGACTTTTTTGATGTATGTATATTAAATTAATTAAAATATACATTACTCACACTACTGCTTGAATTTTACACAACATATACACACATGTAAATTTTGACAAAGTCATCCGTCATTTTACTCTTACGTTCCAATTACTTTTTTCAATATTTTTGACATGACTGCCCTTTGAAATCAACTGGTCAAATTGTAGGTTAATTGTATAATAATATAAATATGTAAATTCATAACATACTTTAAAAATTAATTGATACATAATTTATGGAACCACTTAAATAATTATTATTCTCTTTGGTGTTATTGAATGTCAAATTTTTTAGGTGACAGGACTGCTTCCATTTTGCTTCATGTTGTCATAAGAGTAAAGCTATAATACCAAAGTCAACGTCAATATTTTAATATTTAGCATTTTTATGGTGAACTCACTTTAAATAATGATTCAATAAAAAGAGCCAAACAATACTTTGTAAATTCAAAATAACAAAATTTGTTTGCTCATGAAAGTAATCCGTGGCTTAGATATCCGCGGTTACAATGATGCAGTTCAACCTGATGTAGCAATTATATTTGGTACAGTTGATGATGAATTTTGAACAAAAATGAATTCTTTTCAAAAGTTATTGGTAGTATTAAAAATATCTTTGTTTTAGATTCATCATTTGATTCTATTGTGTATCCATTACTTTTCCAAGCGATGTTACTGGGCATATAAGTATTTCTCATAATGTACAGACTTCATTTAATTCAATATCACTCAGAAATGCCACCACTCATGGGTCGTGTAAAATTAATTGAGGATTGTATCGTGAGTTGAGTGAGTTATTTTCGTAAAGTTATATTTACTTAAAATTTGAGAGTTTCACCACCTTATGTAACCGCCTGTTTTTTGTTTCAAATTTATAATAATTATTTCATTTAGACATAGATTTTTTCCATGTTTATATAATTTAGAAAAAAGTGGCAAATAACTGAGTAGCCATGATGAAAACCTTTGATTATAGAATCCCTTTGACACAGGAACCCTAATAAAGTTCAAACTTTAAAAAATCAATGAACTATGGTCGAATGTCGATCACTGGGCGCCCACTAGTTATAGTAATAACACAATAATTTCTACTTCTAAATTTAAAATTGCAAAATGTGCGACGTCACACTATGAAAGATTTCACGCTATCAATGACTAATACCCGGTTTCTGACGTACTCGGTTAAACTGTCAGTAGTTATTGACTCAATAAAGTTATCCATAAGATAAACTGTCAATGCGTTTCTGACTACTCAACGGGTTGTTAAATAACTATGAAACCCATAACTAGTTCTTTGATGTTCACTAGACGGTTATTTTTAAAAAAGAGTGTTAAAAATTGGTTTTATTATTTTAATTCTTAACTCATAGTACTAATATTATGATAAAAAAATACTTTGGAGATGAGTAGATGGTTTAATTTAATTTTATAATTACGTACTTATAAATTTAATTATCTTAGATACAAAACTTCTCAATCCGTTAGTTGTTCATCAATGTCATGTCATTGTCAAGATATTAAAAACTATTTAAAATGTCAAATAAAACTTATCGAATAGATAAACGACCAGATTGGCCAGTCATCGAACCGATAACGATATTGAACACATAAACATGACTCAGAAACTGGGCATTAGAGAGAAGGGTCTAAAAATAATGAAATTTATCTGACGAAATTTATGAATAATCATTGCAAAATAATTTTTGGAACTGTATCAGTACTTCCAGAGACTAACTTCTATAAATAAACGAAATTTATCTTTTAACAATAATTCACGCAACTCTTAACGAAGGATTTTTCAGGATTTCCAAGAAAAAGTAAACTCTACATCTTTCTAATAACAAATAGTACTATAGATTAAAATTATTTTTCATTATTAAAGAGAAAAACATTGATAAATAAACTACTTTCGGAATTAATAAAATTCCCTTTCCCTTAACAAGGTTATTTGTGATAATCATAAAAAAGCATTAGTGAAATGCATGTATAATAAACTAGCCTCTGCCCGCGACTTCGTTCGCGTGGAATAGTTACTTTGCTAACACGCAGCGGAATCTCTCAAGAGGAAAAAACCACCATTTTGAAATATTCTTCATTGGTGCTCCGCTCCTATTGGTCTTAGCGTGATGATGCGTTATATAGTCTATAAACCTTCCTCGATAAATGAGCTATCTAACACTCAAATAATTTTTCAAATCGGACTAGTAGTTCCTGAGATTACTCTCTACAAAGCCACAACGTCACAAACTCACACACTTTACCTCTTTATAATATTAATATAAATACTTAACTAACGACCATAAAAGTCTACTAAACTGAATAAAAAAGTTAAAGACCTCCGACATGTAAGCAATGATATCTTAAAAATGGACTATAAGTATTTTATCAGTGAGTTAATTGATTGTGTCGAATATTGACAAGAAAACGTTCTGTGAATGATACATCATCTTGTGTCAAAGCAAGCTGCCTATCCATTAATCATGGCCGGTGGAAACGTCACGTGCGCAAGTAATCTTACGCTAGGCGCACTTACATATGACGCTGAGAAGCGAAAACTTTGTATCCTACGTTAAAGCAGGATAATTCTAATATTTTCTTGAAAATATCTCTTCCATTAACTAAATTCAGAACCGCTATAGATGGTAGAATATTACTAATCTCATTTGTATGTGATCTTTATGAAGTAAGGGAAAACGATGGGCTATTATGGTGATGTCTGTACCACCAAAACGAATGTAACTTTGTATGTTTGTAAAAATATGTATCAAGAACAAATAAACCAGATCGAGTTTCTTGCCGGTTCCTCTCGATGACTGGATTGTTTTCCGTATCAGTGGAAGATTTGACGTTTATATGCGCAATCATAGGACCTAAATTGAAAAAATGTGTGCGTGTACTAGTGTACACACGTAAGAAGTGAAACTTGTTTAAGGCCTTATTTTTCGCAAAATGATCTATATGCAACTTTCCAGAAATTGGTTAAAAAAAAAAAAAAAAAAAAACCCTTTCTTTCTTTATGGCAAACAATTTCATTAATATATTAAAAAATAAAGTTAAATTAGATAAAGTTTAAACAAAAGGATTTTATTATCATAGACATGAATACAAAAAAGATGGCGCGTAACGGAAAAATGTGACGCGTAACCGAAAAATGTGACGGTAAATTTTTTTCCAACGCCGATAAAGAAGTTTCACTTCAATAAAGAAATTTTTGATTTGACGGCTTCAAAAGGATTGGAAAAATATTCAGTCTCTGCGGTGGAAATAGATAAAACTAACTATTAGGGTTCAGGAATTATTTTTAGTATTATTTATTTTATTGATGTTAATTAACGACCGTTTGCGACTTTATAATCTATGGTTTATTGCCTTCGTTAATGAATGGTATTCAACATGATAATTTCATTGCATTTCAAATAAGATGATTGTCAAACCACCATCTTGCTTCACGTGCACATACTATGAAAATATATATAACTGGAGAAACATTATGTGCAAATATTGTGGTAGGTCAAATTTATAATATACAAAGGTGTTAGTTTCTATTCATTTAATTTATTCTTGAAACAACGTTGCTGCTAAATTTTAATCACTTTATACATACATTTTCAAATACAACGTTATTATTTTATTATAGTAATTTAAATGTTTTTTTTTTTACTTTTAATATAAAAGCACGTTTATATTTTTAATGCTGGCTGTACAATTTTAAGGAGCAGTAAGTGAAGTTTGCGCGAATGCGATTATCTTTTCATTTGAAACACATAGTCACTTCTGAATCTATTAGGTTATGCTGTTCTGGATGGGTTGTCGTTATGGCCTTGAATAAATCTTTGAATATAACAGATTGAATTCGGATATATCTTCGGATGATTGAACATTTTTAACCTTACAACTCTTCTGTCTTTTACGATATGTTTGATTTCGAATATGACCGTTTTTAAAAGAATACATTATTTGTAAAGTATTGTTTAATTCAGTAATTTTTTTCCTTTTTTTTATAAGTTTTGGCGTTCGAGCTCAATCTCCTATTAAATGGCTATGTGATCTAAGATAGTAAGCACGCTATACCTAGAGAAGGACTGGCTCTCAAATGCAGCTGCCGGAATATAGACGTGCTTGGCGACAGATTTTGAACTTGACGGTGGTAGCTACCACGGGAAATCTTAAAAAATCCCTACTGTTCTGCTTTGTGTTACGTCACGATGTTTTTCTTTACCGAAAACGCCGACTAAGTTGCTAGGATTCCAACCTACGTCCATCGACTGTCCAGCTGACATATCAACCGAGCCTTCATCGTTTAAAATCTTTTTAAGTCGAGCTAAATATATCTTCAATATCATCATCATCATCAGCCTATAAGAGGCCCATTGCAGGGCCAAAGGCCTCTTTTCGAAGGGAAGGAAAGTACTAGCGATTTCAAACTCTGAATAATCCATAGTTCTATCTTTTCCCACATACTGAACAAGAACATTTCTTAGGTTCAAGTTTCCTCACAATGTTTTCCTTCACCGTCAGACGATAGTGTTACAAGTTAAATCAGTAAATGTACGCGAATTCCGAAAATTCGTTGGTACATGCCGGAGTTTGAACCTGCGGACATCAGAATAGTATTCCACCGGTCAAACCACTAGATCACCACGGTTTTTTCTAAATAAATATATATATATATTCCTAAATATATATACACATAAATTTCCTACCTAGTGCTGATGGAGAATACGTAGTCACGACCATGACGAAGGCTGTTCTGCACCACAACGGTAAGGTGCTCTGGACTCCGCCGGCCATCTTCAAGTCCTCATGCGAGATCGACGTACGCTACTTCCCTTTTGATCAGCAGACTTGTTTCCTCAAATTCGGTTCGTGGAGCTATGACGGTGATCAGGTAAATCAAGTAACCGTATATAAAGAACAATTGTGTCGTTTCAGAATAAGCTAAACCCAATTTTAGCCGTTCCTAATTTTTACGCTATTTTTAAAAATCATCAATTTTTTTACATCTATACTAACAATAAGAATATAAATCTAACGTATCTGTACTTTTTAGATTTTTGTGGAAAAAATTGAAATAAGTAACAAAACACATTTCAATCATTTTTAGAAATGTCTGTCTATCTGTCTGACTGTTTCTTTGAACACGCATCACTGCTAAAGTACTGCGTTCACGATAAAACCTTGCTAATAAAATCAGGTTGTTAGTAGCTTTCATTTTAAATGGGACGCGTTAAACCAATTAATCAGTTATAAAACTATATATATATATATATATAACTAGAACTGTGTTAATTGTTATAACAAAAAACGGTACAACATTTTCATTGTTTTAGATAGTTACAAGACTTCTTTAGTATTGAATTATATCGAATTGTTTGAAGCTATAATACTATAGAACCAATTTGTGATGCGTAAAAAGTATTTTGTACGGACGAATTTAATTGCTACTCCCTTTCCAGATTGATCTGAAGCATATAAACCAAAAGAAAGGGGATATGGTGGATGTTGGTATAGACTTGAGAGAATATTATCCATCGGTTGAATGGGATATACTTGGAGTACCGGCAGAGAGGCACGAGCGATACTATCCATGTTGTCAGGAACCTTATCCAGGTAACATATTATTTTATCTGATACTAGCTGTTACCCGAGATTTCGTCCGCGTGGAATAGCTACTTTGGGTTAACGCTAACACGCAGTGGAAGCTCTCAAAAGGAAAATTTTGAAATATTCTTCATTGGTGTTCCGCTCCTGTTGGTCTTAGCATGATGATAGCCTTGAGCTATCTAACACTAAAATAATTTTTCAAACTGGACCTGTAGTTACTGATATTAGCGCGTTCAACCATACAATCTCTTCAGAATTATAATATGAATATAGATATACCTTGCCACCAGAACAATCTTGTTCATCTTTGTCAATTCTTAGTCCAACTTTCGACTTCATATTGATTTGCAGAGGATGGTAAAACTGTGAAAATACCTCAATTGGACTTTTTTGATGGATATAATAGTTGTCATCGTGGAGTCTCGGCCTCGAATATCATTTTCAGACATATTAGTTATTCCAGTTTAGAATCCAGAAATACCAAGCTGTTTTATGATAGATTAATATTATAAGCGTTATTATATAATGACTATGATTATCGTAATTTTAAATATTTTAAGGTCGTCCATTGGTCAAAATTCAACCATAATTCATTATATTTTGTAGGTTTCAATATGATTGAGGTTATCTTTTCAAAGACAATTCAAATATTGTAGATTAATAGACTTAAGCACGACAAAAAGAGACTTGTAAATAAAGGCTTCGACTCTTCTATACTGTGGAAAAAAAGTAATTACTTCTATATTGTTAACACGAAAACTCGCCAGTAGCTTATTAAACAAATAAACAAAATCGATTTCATAAACCTGTGCTGAACTTTTTTATCTTGGTCTATAGATGTTTTAAATACAGGATTAACGTACAGGGTACATAAGGTTTTTTTTTTTGTTTTTAAGGTATTTCAGTGGAAAAAAACTCAAAAAATATTGAAAAATAACGTTTTTCGTCTCGCATTTTTAAATTTGGACCGATAATTGTTGTGTTTAATCGATTGTATAAATCAGAACTGAAATGGAATTTACATTAATACTACTATTTTTAAATAAATTTTTGATGTTTCATTTTAGACTCATTTTGAAAAAAAGCTAAAAAATATGATAACTCAAAAATGATTCAATTTTCGGGTTAAAGTTTGAGGGTTAAAATTATCAGAAACATCATCCCTATCACCTAACAAGAATATGTCGAATGACCAATAACCCTGTATACTAAACTGAAGAACTGATGAGGTTAGAATTTATAGTAAACCTTTATCAAAAACATTATACATTTTTATTTAGATTATGTAATAAAAATTAGATTCCAATAATGCGTATATTCAATACATATTTTTACCCGACTATCAAAAAATATCGTTTAATTCGTCTCAATTCATAATAATTCTACTTGTTACGGTTAGTTAACAGAAAACAAGTATTTAATACAAGTAAGTAGCTCTTCCCTTTAAACACTAAAGGCCGTTTGTTAGTAACAAAAACAGTGTAAGCTTTAGATGCACTAAGCACTCGAGATACGAGCTGCTTGCTTATCTTTACTCTGCTATATCAGGATTCGTTTATCCTTTGTGAAATATTTTATTAGTATTATCTAAGAAATCTTAAACGAAATATATAACGTTTATTGTTTTTGATTTTACAAAACCGTACGACATCCTCCCGGGAAAGGCAAGTCTTCAAAACTTGTTAACCTACATTTTACAACTCCTGTAAACATATTATCCAATCAAACTTTGCAACGAGTAATTTGTTTAGTTGTTACTAAACTTTGATTGGGTTTATACCGGTCTGACGAAGATTCACTTTCATCTTTGAAAATATTTATTTTACCCGCGGATCTTAAAAGGTGTTTTTTAGAATAATTATAAAATACCACCTACATAATGATTTCATTGAAATTGTAATAAGTTTTGTGATTTGTTTGATTTTTGCAGGAATTGTATGGAAAATTAAATTACACTTGCGGGTTCATAGAACTTCCATTTGTGAGTTTCATAGCTCTATGTTCATTATCCTTTTTATTCATCATCATCATCATTACCCTTATCTCACCTAAGTAGGGTCGGCACAACATGTTTTCTTTTTCCACTCTCTCCTGTCAAATGTCATCTCAGTATTCATACCTTTCACGCAGTCCATCCACACCTTTTTCGGTCTTCCCCTACTCGTATATCCGTCCACAAACATACTCAACACTCTTCTAGTTACATGGTTTTCATCTCTCCTCATGACATGCCCATACCATGCTAAACTAAATAAATTCATTTATCTTGTTTTAGCTAAAATTCCTCATTACCGTCACTTACTAAAGCATGATTCACGGCTATTTTAAAAGCGAATTAATCAGCTACTCTCTATTTCCCCAATTAAAAGTGTTACTACCAGAACATTTGTTAAGTGATCCGAAATTTTTAGGAAAACTTCTCTGCATGCTTCTTGTTAATTTGCCAATCGGTAAACTAAAAAATAAGTTGGTCCCAATTTTTGTTAACAAAAACTCTTTGTTATACGTGAAATATGTATACAATGAAAAGAGTGATGCTTAAGCCATCGTAATTGTAAGCAACAAAAAATTAAAAGTAAGATCTGATTAGGATACAAATAATAAATGATATTCACTCTAACTTACCCAAGGCTTCTGACGCCTGTGTTAAAGGAACACCGCACGAGGTCCCTAATAAATAAGGAGTCAAAAAAATACTTTTTGTTAAATACTTTTTGGTTCGATATTTGCAAAGGCCGAAATAGTTGTATACTTGCTTACATTTTTTTTAAATATATATACCACATACATAAGAGATAGATGTGTACATAAATAAAATTGTTTCATTATGCTGACAGGAGCACGCGTTGCTCTCGCTTGATATAGAAAGAGCGAGGTTAGGTAGTAAATAGATTAATGGTAAACGTGCGTCATAAAAAACTGGAGTTGGAAAAGAAATTGAAAATTAAACCGTTGCAACATATATGAGATATTTATCCTACAGTTTCTGTCAGTTTTCTGTCCACAAACTAATTAAAGTGCCATCTGTTCGAGACCGATGAAACTTAGAATTAACAATACTCAACATTAACAATCATTTCATTTTAATTAAAAAATATTAAGGCCATTAATCGAAATATAAATTAGCTTATGTGTCAATTCGAACTAATTCATACATAAATACCAACTTTCATTAAGACCGGTTGACTAGTTTCGGTGTTCATCGTGGACAAACATCGTGACACTGGATTTTTATATATTTAGAAGATGTAAACTTTGGAACTGCTAAGATTAAAATATCAAACGTAACGTAAGACTACGTAAGACTAGATTTTGTATAATTATTGAGTCCTGCAATATAATATACATCAGCTCTACTGGCAGCCCTACTAGTTTTCCATTCTGCCCATGTTTATTCTATGTCCAAAAATACGACCACGTACATATTAAGTACATGCGAAAACGACATCCATACGTAACGTTTGATAAACGAGCGTGTTTTTACGTTTAGATAGACACATTTCGTGATCATAATGACTCCCATTTAACTTTGTCTAACGGTCCACGAGAGAATTTGTTGTCTGTTTTCTGTACACTTTCATATTTCACTGGAGGGATTAAAAACAATAGATATTATGCCTTAAGTGTTATAAATTATTATTTGTGTAGTTTTATTTCAAAATGAGTTAAATCCAATTATAGTCGTACATATAACATGTTTAATTCTTTTAAGATTTCCAGTTTTTATAAACTGAAAACGAAGTTCAAATTTTGCGGGCCATAAGGTTTTTAGTTTTTTTTTTTATGACCTTCATATTTTACATGTATGAAATTTGAAGATCTTGGAAAATAACGTAAAATATTAGCAATGGCTAAAATTGGATTTAACTCGTTTTGAAACGTACCGATACATTTATATTTGGTTTTTGAAGTTGTACTTCTTTTGGTGCGTTAGGGGAAAATGATGAGAATAAATGTGTACGATGCGCGCGCACACGGTCACGAAAAACCGACACCCTGAAGTTAGCTATAGTCAACATTTTGTTTCATTGTATTTGTTGTTTGTATTTCTTTGTATTAGATCTTTCAATGTATTAAATAGCTTTTTTTTATTGTTAGTGTCGTTTTTTCTACAAACGTAGAATAAGGCGAAAGATAAAATTTTTGAAAAGATTTTTATCTTGTTACGCCAAAGAAGTATAACTTCTAACGCGTGTACATAAGTACACACACACTTTTTTTTCAAACTAAATACGCTATTGATCTAGCAAGGTCTTAACAGCTTCACCAAACTACATTTATATTTGGCCCTTTTATTATATCATACTACAATTATTGTTAGATAATCACACTTACAGATTGATATGGATGAGTACAAGAGACTTGAAAAGCACCACAGGTTCACAGGTTTTAGTTTTATTGGAAATTTCGTCGGTAACACAACAACCGTGGAAGTGCGCATCCGAGAGTAGTTGTTAACCCCTAGATTTTCCAAAACCATAACGTTGTTATAACAAAAAAGTTAAATACTTGGTTTAAAAAGGTTTCGAATGAAATGCACCGCGCTCGCCCGAGGCAAGTTCGCGCTATCCTTTTTCGCAAGTCTAACCTAACGTAACCAAAGCGAGACAAAAGAGCAAGACAGCGAACATTCAGCGACCGCAGTGCATTTAATTCGAAACCTTTTTAAAGCCAGTATTCAATACGTATTTAACTTTTTTGTAATAACACCGTATAGGTTTAAGCTCTATACAAAGGAATGTAAACCTTATGATACACTTGGTCATTAATGCCGTGAAAAAACCGTACGTAATATAAAAAATTAAAAACTTGGAAAATAAATGATGTAATTTTTTAATTTGTTTAGATATTTTAAAACATGATCCGCCAATTTGAGATTTGGATCTTAAAAAGTCAGCCAAGGATTTAAAATAAAGGAAACGGGGTTCGGGGTCAGGGGGATATCAAAACAGCCGCCAATATCCAATCATCCAATAAATTGGCCCATTAATAATATTCATGTGTTCGCGTTTCTTTAGACGCATATATATTTTTACTTAACAATTATATTACGTCAATTTAAGTTTAAAATACCTTTATCTTTCAGAGTAAAACTCATCGTACATATTGTCATACGAGCCAGCAATACGCTTTGTTACACATTTCAGCCATACTCTCATCAAGAAATTTAAAATCGACTTACATAATTCACACAAACTCCGGTAAAAATAATAATTTAAAATGAATTTACGTTTAGAATATATACTACGTTTTTAAAACTTAAAAATGTACAACGTATCATTTGCATATAAAATAACGCGAAACGTAGACCATATGCGATAATAAACAGTGATGAGTGTTGCGAACAATGATATTATGACTAAAAAGCTGTAGATACGTTACCTAGATGATATTTTAACAAAACAAATGGCACGATAACGCACACATACGTAAAGTAATATTGTAACGCCACACTGTCTTAGATAAAATGTGGAAGTAAGATGGCATATTCTCAATATCGGTGGTGAAAAAGAAATAGTTATATGTTACTTAGATACGGGTGGATAGTACCGTCAAAAATAACCCAGTTAGCCAAGTTTTAACAAGGGCTGTCGAAGCGCTTATGACGTGTATACAGCTTTTTAGCTATGATATCAATGGTTGCGAATAAATGTCGCTGTAATAAGTGACATAACAGTTTATGGTATTTTTCTGTGCAATAAAATCGTTACTAACATATGTTCATTAATTATTTATTGAAGACGCCCATGTCTATTATGATTTTAATGAAATAATTTAATAAACTTTTTAGGTTATATAAAAACCGGTATATTGGAAATTTATTGAAGTGAAATTTGAGTAACGAAAATAAGGTAGCTATTAATGTATATATAGACTTTAGACTGTGAGAGAATTTTTAATGTACTCGAAATATATACAGAGGAAGAGAAAGAAAGCAAGAGAAGCTCCTTGAAATCTATAGCACCTTATTTTCTGTTGGATCGTAGTGAATATTGCGCACTTTAAAAAATTATTCTGTTATATATTATTATCATTGTTAAATATATATTAAAACTAGCCGACCCGGCAGACGTTGTCCCGCCCTGATTATAAAAAAATCCTTGACAAATGATATACCAAAACCTTTCTCATGAATCCCTCTATCCACTGGTGAAACCCGCATGAAAATCCGTTCAGTAGTTTTTGAGTTTATCGCGAACATACAGACGCGGTAGGGGACTTTGTTTTATACTATGTAATGATATTACAAAACAATGCCCGAAGACTTATGTTTACCACCTCGATAGTGTTTTCATCTCATTCTCTTAAAAATGAATCAGAATACTATGTTTTACTTTTACCGCGTCTGAACTACACACAGCTTTTTGTATAAATTTATTTTAACGAGTATTCGTCCAGTGGTTGAACTTCGACCATAGGGACAAAAAAAACTTTTGCCAGTTTTTTTATTGATAACACCAAAGCTCGTCAATAGCTACAAAATAAAATAAGAGTGAAGAAAATCAGCTGACAAACAGAAGGGAGATATTCTTAACGGTTTCCTCACTGCCTCTATGGTGAATGGTTAGAGAGTAGCAATATTTATCGAGGATATTCTGCATTCGATTCTCGTTCTAAATCAATTTAAAAAAATAGGTGCTTAATATTTGACCTAATTATCTAGAAACAACAATTATACTCCATTCTCTAAGCGTTTATGTTAAAGCACAGTGCCAATGACCGTCGGGTGAAATGAATGTGAAGCCAACCAACTAACAATGGATAATTTTTCGAAATTTGAACAAACAAAAGGGTTTATTTTCCGTTTTATTTTCGA
This sequence comes from Antheraea yamamai, assembly GCA_036509395.1. Classification (NCBI taxonomy): domain Eukaryota; kingdom Metazoa; phylum Arthropoda; class Insecta; order Lepidoptera; family Saturniidae; genus Antheraea; species Antheraea yamamai. Next base: position 2,954,563 of record AP028444.1, on the reverse strand, counting down.
AAGTTATTAACTCCGGGTCGCCGCTCGCAAGTTTTATCACCGGTCATTAAACCTAAGTTTATTTAAATTATTATCCATACTTTTGAAATTCTTAAAACAAACTTTACCTAAGATTCTCTTTGTTATCTATTGGTATTTGTTTTGATATTATAGTTTTATATGTTAAATGTGACCATGAAGTGTCATATCCTAGTATACTGCGAGTGTCCTTTCACCTGATATGTATCTATACTAATATTATAACGCTGGAGGGTCTGTTCGGTTGAACGTGTTAATCTTGTCAAACTATTCCACGAGGGCGAAGTCGCGGGCAGAAGCTAGTGTATATATATAGATAAGTTGTCAAAATCAGTTATTACATTAGACATAGCTATTCCTCCAGAATTCGTCTATACTTGTTATAATTATTGGAGAATTATTATACAATATATTATATAATACATTACTTAACGCTAGAATCATAAGCGATATCTCCAAAACATCTCAACCGCTGTACAATTTGCGTAATAGAGATAAAATTGTAATATCAAACGCTTATTACGAGATAATTTCCCTAGTAATTGTGCCGTCTCTCGAGAAATACACGGAGTGGGAATTTAATTATTTAATTATCGTTCTCTACATCTAAATTAATATTCATAACGATGTACTGTTCGGCATTTTTATTTACCTTCTTGTTTTTCGACCTGTCTAAAATTCGTAACACACGTTTTTTATTATCACTTTACAAAATTAAAGGACTAGGTAATCAGATTTAAGTGGAGGTTCATAACGATTAGATGGAACTGATTTTGGAAAAAAGATTTTCACCTTAATAATCATAAGGAAGTTTTTGGGCAAGGTGTAATCATTTGAGCCTTTTTTGAACCGACTTCGAAAAAGGAGGAGGTTACTACGTTCGATTGTATGTATTTTTTTTTTATTTATGTTAATCGATATCTCCGTCAATTATGAACCGATTTGAATGATTCTTTTTTTTATTTGAATTGGTTATATTCAGAGGTGGTCTCATATAAAGAAGAAAGAAGAAGAAAATATTCAACCCTTAGGGGTTGAAATATCGTTTATTTGATGTTCACCCACTTCGTCTCTATGTATTTTCGTGAAATTGGAACCGATTTATTATACCCGTTAGAAACCAGATATATTTATGGACACTAAAAATGAAGAAAAATCTTTTACAAAAAAAAATCAACATCCAATTCCAACCAACAACCAAATTAAATAAAAACTATTGATATTCGCGCTACCTAATAATATATCTGAAGTCATCAGCGTCAAGCATCGACTTCAAATATATTATTAGGTAACGCGAATATCAATATTTTTTATTTAATTTGGTTTATTTAATAATTCAGTTATTTTTCGCTTTTTAGTGCCTTATTAGTTTTTCACATTGAAAGCGGTTTATTTTTTTTTATAAAAATGTTTTGTACAGTATTGACATTGTATATTGTAAACAAATGATGAGGTTTAGATACATGAAATCTCAGATATCACAGAAGTTATCAGAATGTACTTAAAAAGACGGCATCCATTTCGTTGTAACACTTAAATCAAGCCTAAAGAGTTACTCGGAAGACGCTAATTCTGTATTGTGAAAAATTAAACACTAAATAATGGGTATTCAAACGGAAATCTGGTTGCAGAAATACAAAAGACAAAAAAAGAGCTAAATCCAATTTTAGCCGTTTCTAATACTTTACGTTATTTTTCAAAATCTTCAAATTTTTTACATGTAAACATGAAGAACATAACAAAACACCAAAAATCTTATGAACTGCAAAATTTGAACTTCGTTGTAGGTGTATAAAAACTGGAAATCTTAAAGAAAATAAACATATTATATGAACGATTGTAATTGGATTGAACTAATTGTAAAGTGTAACGACATATTTCCTCTAATGAGACATATTGTTCTGTTAACGCAGTATTGATTATTTATAGAGTGCGTCTTCTATATCTTTAATTCACGGCGAATCGAATATTAATTAACATTCCACGTTTCAAACACGTTCGGTGTCCAAACACCGATAACCGCAAACGTTTATCACTGGAGCAAGTCGAACTAAGTGGCGATTTGTATCACCAATAGCACTCACACAAATTGCTAACAACTGTTAGTTGTAATGCGGTCGGATGGAACCGAAACGCGTTTTGCAGCAATTTATGCGTAATGTTTCGTTTGAATTCCATTACATTACCGTTGAATTTCAATGTTTGAGCTTTAAAGTTTTCGTCTACAGAGATTTTGATATCTCAATAATGATGCATCGCGTTTTTCGTTGAATTTGTTTCAAGAATATTTCATTATCCAGACAACCCTTCACCAATTCTTGTCGATGGTTGTTTTACACAAATGCTAAAGTATTAAGTAGTAAGATTTATCAGTTTATCTTCTTTATACCTTATTAGCTTCTGCCAGCGACTTTGTCCGTGTGAAATAGTTACTTTGAGCTAACGCTAACTTTAATTCGAGACTTCGTTTAAGGTGAATATATTTTTAGATAATAAGTACGTTAACCCCGATTTTGAAGTTCCTCATTGGTGTTACACTCCTATTAATTTTAGCGTGAACGTGAACAATATAAATTGATTTCGTAATAAAATAACCTTTAAAATCAATTTATTTGTATATAATCATAGTATATTAAGACAAATAAGAATAGTAGAAAGAATGTATTCTCATTTTTTTCTATCATCATAAATTTTGCTCGCTTCCATCAGATCTATTAAGGATTTCATGCATTTAGTAGCATTATTGGATTTAAATACTATTCGCAAATAAAACAGTAGAATTATTAGAAAGAATTTACCGGACGTGGTAAGCCAATATTTGTGGTATAAATATTGGTATTTTCCCAAATTTCCAAATATATTACGGTAAGAATAAAACGCAATAATATACTTGTTTACATCACAGCGATAGATATAACGAAAGAAAATAAGCCCGTAAATCTTTTAAGGTTTTCATTCACATCTTTTGATAATCAAGCTATAGGTACCTTACATTCCAAGACTAAGTACGTCTTAAAATCTTGAAAGCGCAGCATTGTCTAAGGAACATCCATTCTTTCTAGTAACTCACCGGAAATTAGTGAAGAAAATTGTTTACAAAGTATGAAATGAAATCCTTTGTATACTTTATTTCGCAAATTACAAAAGTTCCATTTTGTTTTCATCTACGAATATTTTCGTAAAACAGAAGGAAATCCTTTCCTTATTATAATATCTTCTATGTAGTGTACTTTGGCAGTAATACAGCAAAGTTATGAAGTTATGTTTGGATTTAGTTCCCATCTGATAACGTAAGCCGTTGTTAACATTTGGCACTAGCAATGTCTTGAAACATTAAATGGATATTACGGATTATAAGAAATATCTGACACTTTTGATGCCTATAAATCTGACCATAATGAATCTATATACATATAATAAAAGGCTAACCGTGCGAAATCTGTACATTAAGTATTTTAAAGAAAAAATACTCCGGGAGGGCTTAGAATCAATAACAGAACACATTTCTATAGTTTTTAAAAATTTTATCTTTCTGTTTGTACGTCGTTTGTACAGGATTCACGCAAAAACTACTGAACGGATTTTGACGAAATTTGGTATGATAGTTGTTTATATACCGGTATAACATTTAGGTTATATTTTAGATATATATATCTCATTCGTATGTCTGTTTATTTTAATCTTAAGAAAACATAAAATAGAAGAAATATACGCAAAAACTACTAGACAGATTCTACCTAAATTTCGTAAGGTCCATACACCGATATAACATATTAGCTTCGTCCGCGTGTAATAGTTACTTTTGGCCCCCAAACCGGAAAAAAACTCGATTTTGAGACATTCTTCATTGGTGCTCCACCCCCGTTGGTCTTTGCGTGACAATATATAGTATATAGCTTTCCTCGATAAATTAGCTATGTAACACTTAAGGAATTTTTCAAATCGGACCAAAAATTATTGTGATTAGCGCGTTCAAGGAAACAAATTCTTTAGCTTTATAATATTATCTTCTATACATATAATAAAACTGTAGCTAGGCCAAATTTGTACATTTATTTTAATATAATCAGGATAGACTTTGTTATCGATATAGAAGTCAAAAATAATCCTTTTACAGTTTATGTCTGTCTGGCTGTTTGTCCCTGTAGACACGTATCACTCTAAAAGTACTGAACCAATTTTGACGAAGCTTGAAACAGTGCTAACTAATATTACAAGGTTACGTCTAGAATACTTTTTGTCCCATAAAACGCAAGGGGTTCTCCAGGATAACGGACGAAAGTAAAAAATTTGTAGTGAATGAATTTTTTTACGGATTTTGGAACATTTTCTTTGTACTATATATAGCAGATAGATTAGCTAAATATTTAAACTATATTTCATCTCCCTATGCTGCTTTAAAAAAAAAGAACAAAGAAAATTATCGTTGAGCTCGGAACCGATGCCTTCGTCGGTCCGTATAATGTATAATACGTTATAACTGAGCTACGGCTACATGACGTTTCTAAGCGTAATTATCAATCAGTTAGAGAATTAAATGCACAAAATGTAATAAGGAGGCTAAATCCTATTGATATATATGTGTTTGTATCTTTGTCATGAGGCATTTTTTATCACGCTTTTATTAGCTTCACCTGTATGTATGTATGTGTGTAACCGACCCCTTTGAGCTCGATTTTGTCCTACTTTGAACGATCAGATTTAATTCAAACTTTGCACACCTGTCAAAGGTCGATGACAATGCAATAATCCGAAAAAAAAAGTAAAAAAAAATGAAAAATAAATAATAGTTTAAAAAAACTAAAAAAAGACGCTTTCATAAAAAAAAATGATAAAAATACTGATATCTGGAGGTGCTGATATTATTAATATGCGATGCGTCACTGTTAATATCAGCACCACCAGATATCATTATTTTTATCATTTTTTTGTCACTTTTTACATAAATATACATTTATTTCTAATTTACACTATTCTTAATCCAAATTTATTTCCTTTGATTTTCAAACCATAACGATTCTAAACAAAGTTCACTTCAATAATACCATGTTGACAAAGTTGAAAAATATGTGTAAACGAAACTGATACTTATATGTTGTTACATTTATTTTATTGTATAAAAAATGACAAGATTTTTTCTTAAAATATAAACCTATATAATAGTTACATTGCATTGTAGAAGATGAATCTCAATTTAGCATTCTGTCGATTCGATTCGATATTTTATTTTATTTATTTATTTAGGTAACAAACAGCCATACATAAACATGTTATAATTATAATATTAACTAAAAGGCCTAAAGTACCATTATCTGAAAAACATATTTTTAAACTATTTTTAAGACATCATAGCATTCACTTGATAAGTATTTACTCATGCGTGGTTTAAATTAATTAGAAATATTATTATTATAATTTTTTTTTCACATCTGCGAATGTAACTTTCTAATATATGATCAATTAAGTTTTCTGAATATTGTTGAGTCTTGAAGTAGGCTCTACGCGAATAATGAACGGGCGCGAAGTTGAGCGGCACGGGAGCAACCCAAGGGATAATGGGAAGACATTTATCGGCAATATATGTAAGTTAGTTTTTATCTTAATTGGACTCGGTACGTGAGGCTCCGAACGGATTCTAGGCTTCTTTTAAAAGATTTTTCACATATCAACTGGGTATATGTTTGCGTGAGTCCCTGGGTAGTTTGAATTCACAGTTGGAAGCGGTAGATATCGCTGCAGTTGGGTTGTTTGGTTTTTTTAAGATTTTTTGCGTTTAAAAATATAATTGAAACCACTAATAACCGATTTGGTGCAGACGACGTTGCACGGGTCAGTTAGTCATATTATAAAGCTGAAGAGTTTGTTTGCTTGAACGCGCTAATCTCAGGAACTACTTGACCGATTTAATAAATTCTTTCAATGTTAGACAGCTCATTTATCGAGGAAGCCTATAAGCTATATATCATTACGCTAAGACCAGCAGAAGAGCACCGATAAAGAATGTTTCGAAATCAGGGTTAACGTACTTATTATTTCAAAATATTTTCACCTTCTACGGAAACGAAGTCGCGAGTTAAAGTTAGCGTTAGCCCGAAGTAACTATATCACGCGAAGTCGCGGGCAGAACCTAGTGGTATAATAAAACAGGAAGTGTACATATTCGCTTCGTTTTTTTTTTTGGCAAATATATTCAGAATTAACAATAATTTGTAAACCAGAGGTGGCCGCGATGACTTTTAATAAAATTAAGCGAGAGTTCCTGTAACATCAACCAATGGACAAATGTGGAAAACTTTTGTTTCCGCATGTTAACGGAGTAAATGAGTTAATCAACAGATTTTAGCTAGGTAATGTACACATTAAACGTTTTCAAACTTTAGTGGCAACAGGTAAAACAATATATTTACAACTAACAGTGATTAATAAAGTCATCTGAATGTATTAATTCCATTTACTTATTTACTTTTCTCTCGTACTTACACCGCGTCATCATTAAAATTATAATAACATTTGATAGAGTGGACCGATTTTAATGAAACAAAGACTAAGTTATTCTAGAGGATATGATTTATGAGTTTCTATGTGTGAACTCAGTACTTTAGCAGTGATGCGTTTTCATACAAACACACAGACAGACAGACAAATATTCCCAAAAATGATTGAAACGTATTTTATTACTTATTCCTAGACACCTGCAGCAATTTTTTTCATGAAAATCGAAAAAGTACAAACACATTAGATTTATATTCATATTATATGTATAGATCTTATAGATAGAGTGACTAACATTTACTACCTAAAAGTCTAAAACGTTTTTCCACTGTAGGTTATTACGCGGTCCAAAACGCAATTGTATCCATAAATTCTATTTTACAGTATATCGTAAAAGAATAACAAAATAATATTAAAGTAATTATTAAATGCTGTAGTGATTTTATAACTCACATATTTTTAAATTGTTTCAGATATTTTCTTTAACATCACTTTGAGAAGGAAAACCCTTTTCTACACTGTAAACTTAATCGTTCCGTGCGTAGGAATATCTTACCTCTCAGTTTTGGTTTTCTACCTGCCAGCGGATTCTGGTGAAAAGATTGCTTTGAGTATATCAATTCTGTTATCACAAACCATGTTCTTTTTACTTATTTCCGAAATCATACCGTCAACATCGCTAGCATTACCTTTGTTGGGGAAATACTTGCTATTTACAATGCTGCTGGTTGGTTTGTCGGTCGTAATAACGATTATAATTTTAAATGTCCACTATCGCAAACCGAGTACGCATAAAATGGCTCCGTGGGTGAGGACGTTTTTTATAACTAAACTGCCGAAATTGTTACTTATGCGGGTGCCTAAAGATTTGTTGAGGGATTTAGCGGCACAGAAGATAGCAGGGAGAAGCATGAAGAAGAATAAGTTTAAGGATGCCCTGGCGGCAGCGGAACAAACGCATTCTAATGCGTCTAGTCCGGATTCGCTTAGACATCACCTGCCAGGTGGCTGTAATGGTCTTCACTCTACTACAGCTACAAATAGGTAAGTTGGTTTTTCTGCAGTAAAATTATAATTATATATGTCTGCTGTCCATAATTTTGCATTTTCAAAGAAACACAAAACTATAATTGATGTGTTATTATGTTATGTATTGTAGTACGTTATATTTTCCTTATGCCTTACATTATAACACTCAAATATCGGATTTGTATTTGGAAATCCTATTTGTTCTTCCATAACAATTACAGTATATATATGTACAATACTTTTGTCTATTAGTATTGTAAATTACTATTGTAAAGTACTATTGTAAATTAGTAAGCAAGTAGCTGCTATACCAGTTATACAATAGTTGAAAAATGTAAAGAATGTATTTAAAAACGGATTATAAACACAATATATAATACAGCTATACTGTTTGTGCTGATAATGTACGTCAGTTAAAATATGTATGGGACCTAAACTTTAGTCGCAGTATTTAGACCTATTTAGATTATACACTATCTACGGTACTGTATTTCCAGAAAATCATTTCGAGCAAATAATTTTGAAAAATAGTATATATTAAACAACTGTGATGGATATTTTTAACTCTCCTATTTACATATTTTGTTTAAACATCCAAATGATCGCAATTGTTCAATTGTCCACAATTGTCTGTATAATGACTTCATCTTGAAAAAATCACAGCGCCCATATTTATACTCAGTTTTACCTTTAAAACCTTTTTAAAACCAATCCACGCAGATTCAGTGGTTTAGTCGGTGCTTTGGGAGGTCTCGGTGCTGGGTATAATGGGCTTCCGTCGGTGATGTCAGGTCTAGATGACTCCCTCAGTGACGTGGCTCCACGAAAGAAGTACCCTTTTGAACTGGAGAAGGCCATTCATAACGTCATGTTCATACAACATCACATGCAGCGACAAGATGAGTTTAATGCGGTATGGAAATCAAACTGTTCTTAATTCTATTTGTTTTACTGCTAGATTTATAGCAATTCTTAACATTTGTTTTTTTTGCAACATTGCTATATTATTGTCCAAAGAATATGTGTTTATTGCTATACTGTTGTCCAAAGAAACAGGGGCGCGTATGCCGTTTTTTGGAATATTGGGTTTTATATCAAATAAATTCTGAATCAGAAAAGTAGATGCATCGAATGGTATTTTTTCGTCACTTATAAACTTCTGTTCTCACGTTACACTTCACCAAAAAACAAGTTAGAGATGTTTTTTAATAAAAATAAATAAATATAAGGCATAAAAATAAACTGTATATTCCGCACTAGGAACTAAATCCTTTGTCGCGAGTAATCAACTAAAACTAAGTTACAAAATTTATAATACATTATATGCTTCAGCTTCGACCACAATCTTAGCTGATGTTAAATGACGATAAAGTCTATGATGATAAGCACGCTAGTACTAGAGAGGAACTGGCTCTCAAGGGCAGCTGCCGGAACACACCAACAGGTGCTTGGCGACACATTTTCAATTTGCGGGTAGTAACTAGCCATGCGGACTTAGAAAAAACCTACCACGATGCCAAAAACGTTCGTTAAAAGCGTATGTCACAGATTTATCGATTTGTCTTCGATTTATGTTCTACTTAGATGCACTCATTTTACTTCAGCGGCAGTACACATAACTACCATACTGTTAGGTTAAGTACGAATGAAGACATTATTTTATTAATACTTCTCAAATGCAGCTACCAGGTCCAACAATAGATATTTGGTAGCTGATTTACAACTTAAAGATAGTACCTCAACCGAACAATTAGTATAATACGCCTTACAATGAAAATTCATGATTTCATTCCTCATTGTTTGTAACAAGAAAGTGGTCTCGCTATTTTTAATTGAATAGATTAATTTTATCATTGTAGGTATTAATTAACAGATCACAAAATAAAAACCTTTCTGTTGTGACATTTTTGTATTACAATGAGGAACATAAATTTTGAGGAAAGTACTCGCATATTTTGAAGAGTGTGGTTTTATGGAATAATTATATTTTAGTACCTTGAATTAACTGTCTGCTTTATGTTGCCTGATAGTTAGACCAATGATAGCTTTTGTATAAACGACTTCTTTAACAGGAGGATCAAGACTGGGGCTTCGTAGCAATGGTTCTAGATCGGCTTTTCTTATGGATTTTCACAATCGCTTCAATCGTTGGTACATTTGCAATCCTTTGCGAGGCGCCTTCGCTTTACGACGATACCAAGCCAATCGATATGATGCTGTCATCGGTCGCTCAGCAACAGTATTTACCTGTGGATAGCGGTGATTCTTAGAATTTCATTATATAACTTTGAAATAAATGTAAACTCTCTAAATTTGCTTTCATTATCTATACTGATTCCATAATGTATATTTAGTTTCACAGAATTCTCTTTACACAATCTTTGACTTTCGATCTTAGGTGAGCTTCTTCATACTTTTTACATAAAATGCAAGAAAATAATAGTAAATTTGGTTTCAGAAAAAGTTTAAATCAATATAAAATGGATATGAATACAGTAACAATTCAAGACCTTTAAGGAAAAAACTATCACTTCAATAGAGTGTATTTTGATTTAAACTGAAGTCTGAACAATTAAGCTATAATTCATAGGATTTGTCGTTGTATTACTACTAATAATTATGTATTTGGATATAGTGCTGGTTGAAATATGTAAAATAACGAATACTATAGGAACATTTTTAATTTCTTTGATTATTTGGTAAGTTAAGACTTAAAATTATAGATTAACATATTTCAAATTACTATAGGCGTTATAATTACGAATTTAAGTGCTGATTTAAGGACATAAAAGTATTCATTCCATTTATTACATTTATTGTTTTAAGACCTGTTTTCCAATTCAAATGATCACTCAGTAGTTGAATTTTGACCATATATTTTTTTAAGTCTCAATATTATCGGGGATTGAAGAAGTATGAGGAATAGAAACTTTAGTCTCGTTGATTGTAAGAAAAAAAGTTTCCATTTTTATTGGTAATATTAAAGCTCGTCAATAGCTTAGTAAGAAAAAATAAATAAAGTCGGTTGACAATGGTACTGGACTGTTTCTAATTGAACTGGCCTATTCACATATAAATTTATGTGCACATGTTCCTTAATAAAATAATTGGACAGTAAATTGAAAATAAGGTTGCTACTGGACTACAACGCTTGGAGCAAAAAATTAATAACAAAATAGATAAATATTTTCTTTCTTGTAAGATAATCTATATACATTGAAAATATTTTAACAGCTCTCACAGAACTTAAATGTTTTAGGTCGAATTTTTTTATTCTAATTCTCAAAAAAACAGTATTTACGTAATATGAAATACATTTCTTTACATAGACAAGACAGGTGTATCTTACACAATAAAAAAAAAACAAGAGAATAATCCTACCGTTCTGGGTATACGTCTTGCAATATATTTAGTACACCTAAAGAGTTCCGACGCAAACCGGGAATTCCTGCCCGTAGTTGCAGCAAGTTATCTCGGACGTTACCTGTTAAATTTATTGGGGCTGTAGAATTGCGCCAAATATATATAGAGCCCAGGCAACAATTACTATAAACCTTTCCAACTGACTATAGGTATCGCTTAGACTGTTGAATATAATTTTTGGATAGTTTCAACGCAACTAACTTATCTAATGAATTTTGAAGACGTAGAGAGTCTCTGATTTGTAAAGAATGATATTTTTCTCATTCTGTGTCTCTCTCTTTAATGATAAAATGATATAATATAATTTAGTATCATTAACTAAAAGAATACAGAGAGATAAGGTGTAGTTACAACCAAAATTATAAACGGAATGTTAAATACGTGGAGGGAATATTTGAAATGTTTGGTCAGATCCTAGAACTAACTTTTAGTAAGTTAAGAATTTCAAATTTACTTCACTAATGGAAGAAGAATCTCAAAAAGAGAGATAATAACTTTAAATTTTATGAATGGTAAACCGTAAATGGTAAAATAAGTTTTCTTACTATTGATAGAGATCACGATTATATGATAATACTAGATTTATTCCTTTTAGACCTTAAATTCGAGATTTCTCTTTGATAAGAATGAATAATCGTGGAAATTATTAAGCTGTTGTATCCTGAAGTAAAATGTATAGTGGAATATTAGAATTAAGGTGGAATTAGGTATAATAGACCCAATATAGGGCTGTGATTTCTAAGCTTCCCTTTTTAATGTATTCGTCGTAAATTAAGATATGTAGTTGGTAAATCAAAATTTAGAGAAAACAGATAGCCAAACAAATTTTAATATTTTTAAGGATTCTGAAAATGCTTTATACGAAATTTTGTGCCAATTTGAAGTCTTTCTCTAGATTGGGGTATATTTCTATAATCAATATTTTTAATTGGGAAAGATTATAAGGAAATGTTAGAGAATAATTTCTATCACTTGCGAATAAAACAATGTTCTGAAGATAGGTCTTTTTTTTATGTCATAGCAGGCAAACGAAGTGGTGGGTCACCTGATGTTAAGTGATGACCACCGTCCATAGACATTTGCAACACCAAGGGAGTCGCAAGTGCGTTGCCAGCCTGTGTATGGGGGAGGGGGGAGGGGTAGGGGAAGGAGAAAAGGAGGTGGGCCTCTGGCGATCTCACTTACCGAACGAAACGCAACAATGCTAGCACTGTTACTTCACGTCGGTTTTCTATGAGAGGGTGGTACTACCTCGGACGAGCCGACACATTCGTGCTGAAACCAATAATAGCTTCAGCGTGGCTCTGCCACCTCTATTAAAGAGCGCTTTCTTTTACCATTTAGTATCTTGTCAAAACTGCCCAGAATATAGATTACTTTCAAAATATATTGAAGTATTCTTGGAGTTTAATTCAGTAAACTTCAACCTTAACCGGAGTAACAGCTATCACTTGGGCAAGGAACGCAGGTCTGTGAAAAATGATATTAGATAAATCCTGAGGTATTGGTGACATGAGAAAACCAACAGTAGCTCATCAATATTTATGTCCTAATTTCATAACTTTATTCGCAGTAATTTTGATTACAGATCTTACAGATAAGATTTTAATCGTGAGATATATTTTAAAATAACTGTGCCAAAATATTTAAGCAATTTTAACGTACCAATTTCATGCCAAATTAATATTCCCATGCATAAAATATTGTTTAGTATAGTATTAATTATAATGGCTGTGTTAATATCTAAAGGTCATTGTTGTTTTAGGATAATGTTATTAAAAGTGTTTAAACTTCTTGTTATAATAAAATATGTGTTTTGCCATTCCACAGATATGTTGATATGCCCTTCCCTTTTGAATTAACTAAGAAGTATTTAATCTTATAGTATTATACACTAATTACATGATATATAGTGGGCGTCAAACTTTTTAACCGCTCTGAAGTAGATTCGCGGAATATAAATTCAGGTACCAGCCCTCTTACGCCTTACGCAGAAGAGGTCAAGGTAGAGCAGGTTCACCCACGCGCGTTCCTTATCCCTTATTGCACCGACGCTGATAGACGTGTCAGTGCCAGTGCTAGTTGCAGTACAGTCGCATTTAGAATAGTTTTGTTGCTGTTAATTACATGTTACTGCTATTTTCGTTATTTTCATTACTTGTTTATATTTTTTATTGTCGTTATCCTTTCTCTTTATTGTTACTTGTTCATATTTGTTACTATTATTAGAAGATCGTCGACTTCGAAAAATTATGTTTCTATTGATGACATTGTGTCCCACTATAAATAAATGTAAAAACGACGCAATCGGAAATATGTCTTCATTTCACATACAAAATCTTCTGAACGTTGCAACATGATCATCATACTGCTCTAAATCCCTATTCCTTAATGTAATAGGAATGTAATTGAATCATAATCATTACATATTATAAAACAAAGTCCTCTGTCACGTCTGTCTGTCTGTCTGTTCGCGATAAGATCAAAAACAACTGGCATGTGGTTTTCACCAGTAGATAATTTGACAAGGTTTTTTTATGGGCAGGACAACGTCAGCCTCACCCGTTAGTTAATTATAATTAAATAAGGTACCTAATGTATTGAACTTAATGTACGTATAATATGGATACAACTTAAAGATTATTACTAAATGTCAATATTAAAGTCCTATAATAATATTTTGAATTTGTTTTGTATTAACCTCTTGACTGTACTATGCACAAGACCTTATAGATATCTTCAGAGCGGCCAAAAAGTTTGACACGAACTATAGATTATATACAATTACCAGAAAAGTCGTTAATTTATAATGTAATAAACAGGTTTACTTAAGTGATAGAATTATAAGCAGTAGGTAGTTAAGATTATTAATATTATCAAAGTAAACGATCTTCTCGAGTTTACCTTGTTTAACGAACCGTGTGGCTTGTTTAAACTTTAAATAGTTTGTAATCTTGACTTCGACTACTACTAATAAATTGCCAAGTTACATAATGAATAGATTGTTTTATTTGTCTTGTAAGGACCTGTGTTTAATTTCAGTATTAGTTCAAAACGCTAAGCCCTACGTCAAAGTCTAATATGATAACCTATATTCTAATTGTTGACTCATATTCCTCCCTGACTAAAGTACTACCAAGAATCTCTGAAACGGATTTGTAACTACATTAATATAAATAAGTAAAGACACGCTAATTCGATAAATTCGTCAGCTCAAAAGGTAGCAGAGATTACTAAATATTAACTGTCGTGGTAGTCGAGTGGACTGACTGGTGACATATCAATCCGATGTCCGCAGATTCTAACCCCGACAATTTTTCTGAATTCGCGTGCATTTACTAGTTTGAATTGGTAACTCAACGGCTGACGATGAAGGAAAACATCGTGAGGAAACCTGAACCTGAGAAATGTTCTTGTAGTGTCACCGTATGTGAGAAAACACACAACTCTATATATCTCAGAGTTTGAAATCGCCAATACGTGGTGGGTTATCGTGATAATTATATCTATACCTTTCTTCGGAAAGAGGCCTATAGCACTGCATTAGGTATCTTACAGGAAGATTTTAATATTACTTAATACTGCCGTTAAAACAGGGGCGTATTTGCAATGTTTTTAAGGTATTCTAAATTGAAAAAAAAATGGCATCTAATAATTAAGGTGTCATACAATGTGGAAAGAATATTTTAATTTGACCTCAAGAGAGAAGGGGATTTGGTATCGTACTATACAGTGTCAGCCTCCACCTGTACCGTGGTTCGTAAAGGCGAATATAAAAAGAACATTACTTATTTCTACTTTTAGATTACGGTCCGGACACATTCCATCAGGGAAATTTAAACACCTTATGAAAATTATAAATTCACCAATTTGCAACGAGTGCGGTAAGGTTGACGACGTCCATCATCTTTTGAAAGAGTGCAAAAAATATGAAATTGAGAGGATGCATTTTATTAAACAGTATAATATTAATATCGGGGTTGTGGGTGTGTATCACAGTATTCTGTCAGAACCGATATCGGATTGTTGCAAAAAGCTGTGTAATATGTTTAGGTTTAATAGTTAGGCTATTGGTGTAATTTAGATTTAAGAGTTTTAGTTGTATATAGATATAAGTTACGATGGGACTGACATGTCAAAAAATGATAAAAGTCCCTTAAAAAAATAAACAGAAAAAAAAAACAAAAAAATTATATTTTTGTGTACACAGGTGAGCTTTTGTTCTCCAATTGCACTTAATCAAAAGAAAAACATTTCGATAAAGACGCAAGTTACAGATTTTTCAACGTTTCTCTGATTTGTGATTTTGTTAGACACTCCCTCTTTCATTAAGGTATCAGTACAGATGCTCTACTGTCGTAGCTCTTCTAAGGCTGGTATATGATCTGAATTTACCATTTTGTAAGCGATATTTAGTCATTTCTACTATATCTTTATTTTGTAAAATCAGTGTGCATGAGGCTGCTATGATACGGCATCTGATTGATATTCCACCGAGTTTAGTCCTTTAACTACTACGACTTTGATATAAGTACATAATTATAACATAGCCGTCGTGCTGTCTCCAAATTATGCGACTGCCAAATAAAATTTAACGAGTGATATGCGACTTTTCCTCACGTATAAATTGGACTCGACCGGATTCTGGGATGGTAAGCCTCATGTTACTAATAATACTTGAAATCGAATCTTTGCATTGCAAGTAATGTTGACTTGCAGCAGAAAAAATATAGCATTAGTGATATCGAAATTGGACCTTACTTAGATTCTACCAATTTTACTCAATGTATTATTACAGTGGTATTTCTCGACTTACCAAACGTAATGCAAAATTTATTGAAATTACATTTTTCACAAAGGCTTCCAAACCAGGCAAAGCCTATACCTTAGTAATCAGAATAAGATTAAACAGTATATTTATTAACAAGAAACACCTTTACAATTACCCAAAACAATTTATTATAAGCTAAATTATTAGACTATTAAATGGATAGTTTGATAAATACATATCAAAATATGCATATACACAGATTCAGTCACATATATTATAATTCTGAATAGACTTCTATATTACGCAGTTACGATTTAATTTTATATATATATATTCAGTTTCGTCAAACTGAGGAGAGCTGAACTACTTAGAAACTTGACGCTTAGCAATATAGACTAAACCTTTCTGAATTTAGCAGTATTTGAGGATTGTATTATAGATATGGGAAGCCATGACAGTTCCTAGTCTTTGTGTAAAAGCCGGATTTAGTTGAGGTATATGAGCACAGAATAAACGACGCTGTAACATCTGCGAATATTTGAGGTAATTTAGTAGCTCTTAGAGTACTAAGAGCTTACTAAGAATATAAGAGTACTTAGTAATGCCCCTTTCATAATTTAGTAACATGGATATTATCAGCCTAAATTATTTTCACGCGTACATACAATGTCAAAGCATTTATCGGAACATTAAAAAAGCGTCCGCGGTATCAGATTTCTGGCAAAAACAGTGGCACAGTCCCCTGGCCGCAAGCAATTTGGAATGATGCCAGTTACATGTACGCTCTCTAACAGGGGGTTTTTAATCACCTCTCTGTTTGTGACGTGTGGATTTGAAAAACCCTGTAATTTACGCTTCAATGATTCTGTAAATTACACAACATTTACTACTTCGTTCAATATATGCCTAACAAAGTAGAGCAAGGCAGTATTTTAGCATTGCATTGCGTGAATGGCTTCTATAAATATTATCGAACAATTTTTCGTCTTCTTATAAATGTAGACCTCAAAGTTTAATGAAACTGTGGTTCAAGTACGGTTAAACAACATTGCTACAAATTACATCAAATTAATATTTACTAGCTGTTACCCGTGACTTCGTCCGCATGAAATTTAGCAAAAAATATGTTGTTCACTGTAAACATCTACGTAAGACGTGCGTTGTACTGAACTCTAAGAATAAATATAATTGAAATTCATATATCTGTATCTATGTATGCAATTTGTACTATATAGTCTTTTTAGACATTTTGGCGGCCATTTTTTTTAATTACCGCACTTTCGTCTACTTAACTCAATAACCATAGTAATATATAAGAATACTAGCTGACCCGTGCAACTTCGTCTGCACCAAATCGGTTATCACCAATTTCAATTGTATTTGGAAACGCGAAAAAATTTAATAAACCCAAAACCCGATTGCAGCCATACCTACGGTTTCCAATTGTGAATTCAAACTATCAAGGGACTCACTCAAACATATACCCAGATGGTATGCGAGAAATCTTTTAAAATAAGCCTAGAACCCGTTCGTAACATCATCTACTGGGTTCAATTAAGATAAAAACTAACCTACATATATTGGCGGTAATGTAAAAATAGGCTTGAGGGGCCTATGGACCCCCCGTTGAAACGAAGTTTCTTTCCTTTTTTGGAGACGTTTACTATACAGTCAGTATAATTTACATTATAAAATAAAGCCAACCAGCCAGCCAGTTTTTTGTGTCTTTATGTTCTTCCGAACAACGTGCGGGTTACCTGGCTGCCTGTAAGCGTTGCGTTTATTAGTGTATATCGAACCTTTACAGTCAAAAATACTGATTTTTAAATAATTTTCGAATGTTTTGCTTTTCCCTAACTTTGAAACCCTAAAACAAAACATGAAATTATTATTCCCAGACATTTTTACTATTAACAATAATGTGTCTGATGTTATTTTATTAAATAAAAAAAGTATGTTCAAACTGTATAAGTATATCTAAACTGTATGTCACATAAAATGTATTCACTCACGAATTGATCCGCACAGAGTCTCGAGTCTTTCGAGTCTCGAGCGACCGCGACACAGACATAGCGTAATTTCACGCGCGATGCGTCCACGCATTTGCGGTAATTAATTGCAACTTGTGATGCGTGTGTTAGCGATAATCGCACTCTAATCCAGAAAGGATCGTGGCGGGCGGGGGTAAAGGGGGTAGGTGGGATTAGCCAGGAGCTGCCCTCGCGCGCCCCACTGCCCAATATAATAACTACCAGTTTAGAATAACTTAGCAATAGCTATAGTTCGGCGCAACACTGGCTGTATGATAAAGATTGCGATAATTATGGCAGCGCCTGTTATAGACGCATGTATTCAAGATAGCGTCAATCCCAAGTCATATGTTTAAGTCTATCGTTGTTTGTCATTGTTTACGGTGAAATCTTAATATCATAATGGTTATTAAAATGTTATGTTCTTTGCAAAGGATAAAATAAAATGGTTTGAAATGGATTATTTTTATTTATAAAGAATATTATCTGGCACATTATTGTCAATAATAATATATTGTCAATAACAAAATTGTCTGGCGTTGATAAATTCATGTTTTTAATAACGTTTAAAAAGAAAGTTTTACTGAAAAAAAAGTTTCCTAATCAATATTTTTACCTGTAAATGTGTGATGCGCATTAATAAAGACAACGTTTAACGGCAACCAGGTATCCTGAATCTTGTTTGGAAAAGCATAAAGAAAGATATATTAAAAAAAACCAACTTTTCTAAAATTTTTGTTCTTCCAACGTTATCGGCTCTTGTACTAAGGTGTCGCAAATAGTCTTGTTACACTTTTTTCGGTCTAGCTCCCATCCGCTCATAGCGTGTAACGCGCAATAAGGAACTTCATTCTAATATAGCTTAAATTTATAGCTAATCTGTCTGCTATATATAGCACAAAGAAAATTTACCAAAATCCGTCAACAATTTCACTAACTACAAATTTTTGACTTTCGTCCGTTATTCTATAACCCCTTGCGTTTTATATGACAAATTCTTAAATGTAACCTTGTAATATTAGTTATCCCTGTGTCAAGTTTCGTCAAAATCGGTCCAGTACTTTCAGAGTGATGCGTGCTCACAGGAACAGACCGACAGACAGACAAAAATTGTAAAAGGAAAATCTTTGGCTTCTAAATAGAAAGAAAGAAGAAAGAAAGAAAGAAATACTTTATTGTTGGAACAACCATACAATTAAATTAGATTACACACTAATTACACAGAAAAAAAAATAAAATACATTTTAAAAATGAAAAATAGATGTCCAACAATTGGCGAACCCATTCAGCAAAAATCTGCAATACTGTAAGTAGTACTGCAGCGCTGATTTTCAATGGGAGCCTATATATGATGATAAACAGACGTTAATGTCAATACAGAATTAGAAACGAACAAACAAATAACACAGACGCACGTAACACGTCACGGATGGCCATACTAAAGAGATATAACAACTGTAACCACAAATTTAGGATTAAACAAAAACAAATATAATTTTAGAAGAGAAAAAAAAAAGTAAATAAAAACAATACACGCCAATAAACAGAGCTTACAATAGAATACTACTACTATTCACATACATTATACGTCACTCTAATTACTGAATTTGAAATTGCAATAGATAATGCTTATATGAGAGTTTAAAGCTAAGTTTACTATTTTTGGATCGACATGGCGGTGGGATGTTGTTCCAACAACGAGTGGTGGCATATTTAAATGACCCTCTAAAAGCGGTAGTTCTATGGAGAGGTATCGATAATGGGTTAGTCATGGTGCGAGAACATGAAAAATACGTATGCTTATCTTGTCTCCACTCTAACTTGTCATACAGATATTTTGGGTTTTTGGTTTTAATCAGCCCAAAAAGTAACGTAGCCATGTGTAACTCGCGTCGTGCCGCCATTTTTAGGACATTTGCGTCATTCAAAAATGGTGTAATATGTCCACGGCGCGGGACATCGAAGCAAAATCTGGCACAAGCATTCTGCACACGCTGGATGGAACGATCAGTACGCGATAATAAACAAGGACCATACACTGTATCACAGTAATTTAGTCTCGATAGAACTAGACTGTCAACAAGTAGCTTTCTCAATGTGATACTAAAATACTGTCTTGATACTAAAATACTGTCTAAATCGATAACAAAGTCTACCCCGATTATAATTTTCAAAAAATATTTAATTTACAGATTTGGTCTCGTTACAGTAAGCTGAAGAGTTTGTTTGCCTGAACGCTCTTATCTCAGAAATTACTGCTCCGATTTGAAGAGTGTTAGATAGCTCATTTATCGACGTAGGCTGTATACTATATAGCATCAAGGTAAGACCAATGGGGGTGGAGCATCAATGAAGAATGTTCCAAAATAGAGATTTTTCTCGGGTTCGGGGGCCAAATGTAACTATTACACGCGGATGAAGTCGAGGGCAGAAGCTAGTATGTTATATCGATGTATAAACTACTACCTTACAAAGTTTCGTGAAAATCTGTCTAGTAGTTTTGGCGTAAATTTCTTCTCTTTTATGTTTTCTTAAAAGTAAAATAAACAGACATACAAATGTGATATATATGTAAAACATAGCCTAAATGTTATACCGGCGTATAAGCCACTACCATACCAAATTTCGTCAAAATCCGTCCAGTAGTTTTTGCGTGAATCCTGTACAAAGGACAGACAGACAGACAGACCGACAGACAGACAAAATTTTTAAAAACTATAGAAATGTGTTCTGTCTTTGATTGTAAACCCTCCCAGAGTATTTTTTCTTTAAAATATTTAATGTACAGATTTCGTCCCGTTAGCCTTTTATTATATGTATAGATTGTATCGAGTTCAATGAGCACTATTTAAATTGTCGAATATTAAAAACTGCTTAGACAGATATAAAGTTTTTTATTTTGATTTATATTTATGCAAGATTTCATTCAGCTCATTCATTGTTTTCAATTCACATTATAATTATTAATAGTAATTTTGAAGATAGAAGGGGTCTTTCTAATAAGATATTAGACCATAAACGTATTACTTATTGACAAATTGGGCATATTATATCATTACTAGTGGGCGCCCAGTGGTCGACATTCGACCATATTTCATTGATTTTTTAAAGTTTGAACTTTATTAGGGTTCCTTTGTCAACTTACTTCTATAATCAAAGGTTTTTATCATGGCTACTCAGTTATTTGCCACTTTTTTTTTAATTATATAAACATGAAACGGTTCTATGTCTAAATGAAATAATAATTATAAATTTGAAACAAAAAACAGGCGGTTACATAAGGTGGTAAAACTCTCAAATTTTAAGTAAATATAACTTTACGAAAATAACTCACTCAGCTCATGATACAATTCTCAATTAATTTTACACGACGCCATGAGTGGTGGCATTTCTGAATGATATTGAATTAAATGAAGTCTGTACATTATGAGGCATAGTTATATGCCCAGTAACATCGCTTGGAAAAGTAATAGATACACAATAGAATCAAATGATCAATCTAAAACAAAGATATTTTTAATACTACCAATAACTTTTGAAAATAATTCATTTTTGTTCAAAAGTCATCATCAACTGTACCAAATATAATTACTACATCAGGTTGAACTGCATCATTGTAACCGCGAATATCTAGGCCATGGATTACTTTCATGAGCAAACAAATTTTGTTATTTTGAATTTGCAAATATTTTTTGGCTCTTTTTATTGAATCATCATTTAAAGTGAGTTCACCATAAAAATACTAAATATTAAAATATTGACGTTGACTTTGGTAATATTGCTTTACTCTTATGACAACATGAAGCAAAATGGAAGCAGTCCTGTCACCTAAAAAATTTGACATTCAATAACACCAAAGAGAATAATAATTATTTCAGTGGTTCCATAAATTATGTATCAATTAATTTTTAATGTATGTTATGAATTTACATATTTATATTATTATATAATTAACCTACAATTTGACCAGTTGATTTCAAAGGACAGTCATGTTAAAAATATTGAAAAAGGTAATTGGAACGTAAGAGTAAAATGACAGATGACTTTGTCAAAATTTATATGTGTGTATATGGGGCATTCCATGCCAAATCACCGAGTTTTTTTTTTCGACCCCTTTCGATTTGGCTAAAAATTTGGTATTATTTTTGCACTAACTTTGCATTAACTTTGCACTAAAACGATTTTGGTTGGCTTTTATAACCTCAAAAGTAAAAAAAAATTAAACTAAAAAAAACATAAACTGTATTAATAAGAGTAAAATTATTTTTGTTAACTTCAAATATTTTTTTTAGGTAAAGTGTTCTCAATTTTTTAATTTTTTTTTTAGTTTTGTCTTTTTCCGCGAAATAGTTGCTTTAAAAACTTTTTTTAAAAAGGTAAAAAGGTAAAGTCCTTTTCTTCATCACAAAAGTCCAAACAACACTGTGTGATCAAGAAACCGAGGAAACAATCGCTGAATCAACGCAAATAATTAGAATATTGAGATTGTATAAATTATAAAACATTATACTTAAATAAAATAATTTTACTTTTATTAATAGAGTTTATGTTTTTTTTAGTTTAATTTTTTTTTACTTTTGAGGTTATAAAAGCCAACCAAAATCGTTTTAGTGCAAAGTTTAAGAAAATAAGCAAAATTTGAAAAAACTTTTTTTTTTCAATCGCAAAAAAAAATTAGAAGAATACATGGGCACAAAATGGGAATAGTGGGGTTAAATACGGTTTTAGTTGAAGTTTTTTTTGAGACAAAAAAAATGAAAATCCAAAGTGTCGAACTTCGAAAAAATGACGGTTTTCTTGAAAAAACTAAAATATTTTATTGTTCTTTACTTCTGAAAATTTTTTTGAATTTTTTTCTAAAAACTACATTTAAAAACAAGAATAAACAAAAAAAAAGTGCCAAAAGGTCAATTTGTGTCAAAGTTATAGCAATTTGAAAAAAAAGAGCGTTTTTTTTTTTAAATTCGTAACTTTATTTGGAGTGGGTAAAAAAATCTGAAAAAATTCAGAAAAATGTTATTGGTAGGGTAGAAAATAATACCAAATTTTTAGCCAAATGGAAAGGGGTCGAAAAAAAAACTCGGTGATTTGGCATGGAATGCCCCATATGTTGTCTAAAATTCAAGCAGTAGTGTGAGTAATGTATATTTTAATTAATTTAATATACTTGTAATGTATTTTATATAAAAAAAATAGCTTTCTGCACTTCTCCTCCATATAAACTTTAACTATGCCAAATTTCACGTTCATCCGTTCGCGCATTTCTTTCAAAAAGGGATACAAAGATTTGGCTTCACGTATTAATATATATGATGATGATGATAAGCTGTTGTTTATCTATTAATTCACTTAGTAAAGGCCGGAACAAACCACACAAAAGATTATTTAACCTTATCATGCGAACCACTAAGGAGTTTAAACTCTCTGTTTGTGTCTTCTTTTCCTGACATACATAACAGAATAATTTTCAAAAGAATAGTGAACGTGTACCATCCTCCACTTCGTCTTTACTTTCCATTGGGTGTGGCTGAGACCAAGCTTCAATCAAATTATTCAAATTGCTTTATAGAAGAAATCGATTTTAACATTCCAACAATACCTGAATACAAGCATAATTAAATACAATTAGATGGTTTTAAAGAAAACTGTCGCAATACACCTATGCCTGGTGGCGACGGATATTCAATTTGAGGTTATCAGGTCAGAAATAACTCAACCATCATACGATGATACTTCACCGAAAGTTCTGACTTATTACATGGATTTGAACGTACTAAGATTTGTTATAAACTTATATAATTACTGGTAAATGCAGAGCAAGCAGTAAATAGATTAATATAAAAGCGCTTGTAATGTAATTAAAAAGAGAGTTATAATTAAGCAGTCGCTGTAATAAGTCATTTGTAAACTTCGTGCAGAAAGAGTGAAATTTTGCCTTTTTTTTTTAAAGGAACCAACAGAGAACCATCCTTACAGATAAATACCTTGTCTAAAAACTCGTCAAAACGTAAATAAACAATACGTAAATACAATCGTAATCATCACAATACCAGCGGAATAAACAATTATGAGTTATAAGAAGTTTTCAGATTGAAGATACAACGAAAAAAATCACTCTCGGTGAAATCGAAATATTCAAATGAGGTGATTATGTACTTTTTCGATCGAGAACTGTTTGAATTGCTGAACCGTTTATGAACGCAGTAGTAGCGAGCGATTGGTCAGAGCTTATGAATTATTCAACGCGTTTGTAAACACCCAAGCAGTTTGAGTAGTCGAGCGTTCGAAAAAATCCAGGTTATTTATTTAGAAATATTTCAGTAACGTTCAGACACCGTCATTGTGCCTTTAGAATTTGTTGTATAAACATATTTGCTTCTGTAACTGTTATTTTCTTTTTAATAATGCATGGGATTTTGGTTTTAGCAGACGCGAACACTATATCTTATTTATTTATTATTGTTTTTGACAATAAAACAAAGTAATAATACGCCTCACATTACAATGTACGACACGTTTTAGACATGCATACGTCAAAAGATACACAGACATTACAGTTATCTAGACACATTTCTTTTTCTTACGTATAAAAGTTGAAATAATCTTCTTCTACACATATAATAAAAATGTAAATCTAACGTGTCTGTACTTTTAGATTTTTGTGAAAAAAGAATATTGCAGGTGTCTAGGTATAAGTTATAAAATACATTTCAAACATTTTTAGAAATATCCGTCTGACTGTCTGTTTGTTTGAACACACATCACTGCTAAAGTACTGCATTTATAATAAAACCATATCAACAAAATTATAGAACACATTCTCGAGTAGCATTTAGTCTTGGTTTTATCAAAGTCCATTCACTCTATCTAAAGTTATTGTAATTTTAATGACGACGTGACTTAAGTACGAGAGATAAGTAGATAAGTAAATGAAAGATGATCTTATTACTCACTGTTTTTACATTAGGTTCCACGTGGACGGAATCGCGGGCACAACTAGTAAATAATGAGTGCCATGAAAAAAAAAACTTATTTCTTAATTTATCTGTTGCAATTTGATTCAATCTTAAAAATTATTTATCGTACCTACTAGGAGCTCATAGCTGTTGGAGCGATTGTGTACTTCATTACTTATTATTAAATTTGTCAGTCCAGGCGCGAATTAGCTGCAGCGCGCTCCGGCCCTCTTGACGCTAATAAACATCGAGAATAAAACCAGAACAAGATGATCTCCGATGTCCGTGTAAAATTAACGTAATTGGAATAGGAACGAGGATCTGGATAATTGGTAGCGATTTTCCACTAGCTCGAAGTATCTGATCGTCTTGAAAGTTTTATCCCTGCAGTGGTGATACTCCAGTCTGTTCGTGATATAAATTAGTAAAGACTATAATAATAATATGTATCTATTTCACCAGAAATGTAAAATATACTTAAATATTTTCTCTAAAGAAAATTTATGATAGTAAAATAGCCACAAGTTAACGATAGCTTACATGTTTACATTAGGAGATTGCTAAATTTAACTGATTACTTTTACGTATTACGATTTATAATACTTTTATTAAATTATTTATTATAAATAAAAAAACTAGGTATGTGCTTATGACCACACGATAAAAGTGAAAACTTATACATAAACTAGCGGTCCCGGTGGACGTTGTCCTGTCTTGATAATAAAAAAATATATATCTAAAATTCAACCGCAGCGCCACCTACCGGGACCAATTGTGAATCGAAGCCATTCTCGGATCCACTGGACCACGCAAACAAAATTCCATCAAAACCGGTCGAGCCGTTTAGGAGGAGTTCAGTGACATACACACGTACAGAAGAAATTTATAGATAAGGTAATGCATTTATTCACTCGTTATCGGAGACTAAGAGTAATGATGAAGTAATGATGGCAGAATCGACTATACCTTATACAGTGTCATCAGCCCGAGCGCGACGATTCAGTTCCATTCACTGTTCAGTGCGCCTAAAAAAGTTTTCACTTCAAAAACTGAAATACAAACAACATGACTAAATGTATCAAATTAATCAATAAAGCTACAACTTAACTACTACAAGAAAATAATCCAGTGTGAGAAGTTATATTTAAAATATCTTAAAAATACTAATACATTATCCAGTAAGAAGAATAATTCGTAAGAAGATAATAATACATTATCCAATTTAAAAAAAACACGTAAATAGTAATCGTCAGTTTCCTAAGTACCTACAAATCAAGTTACAGTTAGGAAAATAATTTTACAATACACGAGACGATAGTATGAACAAAAGGAAATTTTAATATTTCGAATAATAATAATATAAATGGCACAAAAGAAAACCATTGATATGATATAAATAAATATCAAACATTTAATTATACAGATAATAAATTAGTACGCAGAATGAGCAGATAGATGGCGTTTAAAACAAATCTAACAATTACGTATCGGCTCGTAAAACCGCCTTCAGCTTTTATTGTACGATTAATTATGCGAACTGAATGGACATTATGTAGTTACGTCGCTTGTTGGGGGAGATGACACAGCAATATTAATAAGCAATATTAACTATCTCACACACTCCCATTTATAATAACACAGCTACAGCGTTATAAATTATTTTTTTGTTAATTTTTAAGATTCAACTCCATTGGAAAACAAATTAAAAATTAATTGGTTTCGAAAATATCAATCAGAAAAAATTAAACAAAATTTATATACTCTAGCGGATTAAGTACAAAAGTATCTGAAAATTGTATTTATGTGGGAAAACAAATGGAGTCGGAAAATTAAACAAAAAGTAACTAGATCTCGACAGCGCTTCAATCTATTCAGTCCAGTCGTTTAAGGTAAAAAGAATAACAAACATATGGACAACAGATTTTTATATATGCAGAAAAATTTCGAGGCAGTCATTAGGACTGCCGACAGAAGTGAAAATTCAAAACAATTAAATACCTGTGTCGTTTTTTGAATTATGAAATCAATTATAATATCAATAATTCAAAATTCATAATTTGTAAATTGAAATTATTAATATCCGTCTGATTTTCACATCTATTGCTACTCCGGGCAATAAGTATATACAGTTTGTTAATTAATCAAACATATGGTGGACTATACAAGCTTAATGCTAAAGCAATACGTCACGAGCATTTTGAGGTTATATATACATCGATAGGTGACACGAACCCATAGGTCTTTCCCACACCCAAAATCGATTAACGCGGTTAAAAAGGGTTTCACTTCAAAAATACACCGAAAGTGTCTGAACAGACATTGTTTGTCTGAGCCTATCTTCCAAGCGACTAAACTGATTTCGACCAGAATTTTAACGACACGTAGGAACATTTATCTAGGCGATCATGCCTAATTCGATCATAATTATTTACTATTCTATATAATAATATTATGAAAACAAAACAATTCATTTCTAATTTTTATCTTGATAATACTAAAGCTCATTAATATCTACTAAATAATAAAATAAATAAAGAAAATCGACCGAGAAACACAGGAGTAATGCCCGGTTTCTGAGGTTCTTTAAATGTAGTTTATCTGTTCAATAGCGTTACCGGTTCGATAACTTGTCAAATTGCATTTCTGAACACACAATCATACGATAAATGTCAGTAAAACTCAACGGGCCATTTGACAGTCTATCTTATGGATAACTTTGTTGAGTTAATAACTATTGGTAGTTTACTCGAGTATCTCAGAAACCGGGCATAAGATGCACATAACTGTTTTGTCTCTGCCTATTTGTTTATATATAGAGATAAAGTTTCTATCTCAAAATCTTTGAAAGTGTTAAAAATACTGAATTAATCTATACGTACCTCAGGAATTACGTACCTAAATAACTAAATCATTTTCATTTGAACGAAGTCGGAAGGCACGAACTAGTTGAATATAAATTTATTTGCAATGCAAAACTCTAGCACCAGGGCTACATAAGCGTCGACTGATTTGCGAAACCACTATCCCAAAGTTAAGGACAAAGTGCGAATAACTCCGGCCCGCTTCACAAAACTTTCCCGAGTGACAGACACAAGAATAATCTCTCGAGTTTTAGTTCATCGGTTCGTCCGTCTGTAATAGACATCGCCGTAAGAAATATGATCCGAGTTAACTTTCCTAATCATTAAAACTTTCACGAGTACTTTCACTACATACAATTACAAGAATATGTATGTGGCTTTTTATTCTATATTGAAAATATCTAAAATCGATTTTATAAATGTATGGTTTGTTACATTTATCCGAATTAAATAAACTGAACATATTATAAATTAGCTAATTTAAGTTAGTAATAAAAAAAAAAACAGAATGTGAACTTACAATGCATGTTTAATTGTATACACGCCGGTTTTACATAGAAATTTCGAGCAAGGCCCAAACAACCCTATTGCTTTTCGACTTGAAGATTAATTTCTTAAGTTCACAATAGTGGCGATGTGCCGTACTAATAGTGTAGTCAATTAACCCGCCCGAATACTTGAAGTGATTTCAGTTCGAAACTGGGGCCTAATGACTCGCCAAAGTACAAACTCTTAAGACAATGCAGCTATAGCTCGTTAAGATTGATCTTTGCTTTCCCTGTCTTTGTATAAAAAAATTATATGCTTTAAGTACTGTAAAATCTGTTCCAATTTAGTTTAGATTCATTTACCTTTGTTACAAATTTTGCTGGGGTATCGTTATCAATCATAAGTTACAGAACATAACATTTTTTACTGACTGGATGGAGATCCCCATACACCAGGTGTTGTAACACGTGTTATAATGACCTTAGAAGTAATAAATAGTATGTTCCGTTAACCAAATGTAGTGGTAAGATAAACTCGTAGAAGAAACTTTAATTATTGTTGGATTATATTATCTACTAGCTGTGCACGCGACTCTGTCCGCGTGGAACCTTATGTAAAAAAACAGTGATTAATAAAGTCATCTGAATGTATTAAGTCCATTTATTTATCTACCTTTCTCTCGTACTTACGCCGCATCGTCATTAAAATTACAATAACTTTTGATAGAGTGGACCGATTGTAATGAAACAAAGACTAAGTTATTCTCGAAGATATGCTTTATGATTTTAGTTGTGTGTCGTTTTATTGTGAACCCAGTACTTTAGCAGTGATGCGTGTTCATACAAACAGACAGATAGACAGACAGATATTTCTAAAAATGATTGAAACGTATTCTATTACGTATTCCAAGATACCTGCAATAATTTTTTTCACGAAGATCGAAAAAGTACAGACACGTTAGATTTACATTGTTATTATATGTATAGAATAGAATAGATATAGTAGAAGATACAAAAGTGAGTTTGTTATTTTGGTAAACTTTAACAGTTCAACCAATGATAATGAATTTTTACGTACACATTTTTTTTATGTCATAGGTGGCAAACGAACAGGCGCATCACATGATGGTAAGTGATCACCGTCGTCCATAGACACTAGCAACACCAGTGGAGTCGCAAGAGCGTTGCCAGCCTGTGTTTGGGGGGAGGGGGAGGGAAGGGAGGAAGAGGAAAGGGGAGTAGGGGCTGTTCGAAGGGAGGTGCGCCTCCGGCGCTCTCACCGAACGTAACGCAACAATGAAAGCATTGTTACTTTTCGTCGGTGTTCTGTGGGAGGGTGGTAGTACCCCGGGCGAGCCGACGCTTTCATGCTGAAACCAGTAATAGCTTCAGCGTGGCTCTACCACCTGCGAAATTGTAAGTAGTACAGAAAATAACATACTTCGACCAGAGAAGCGATGATCGCTCAGTTAACAGCGTGTTCGAACACCGCATTGATGGGCATAGGTTCGACTCCAACCAACCGAGTCGGGGCTTTCGGTGAAGGAATACATGGTAACGAAACCATAGCATGATGGTAGGGTTTTTTTAAGTCCGCCTGGCTAGCTACCACCCTCAAATTGTAAATCTGTCGCCAAGCACCTGTTGGTGTGTTTCAGCCGCTGCACTTGACAGCTCCCTCTGGGCTTATCGTGTTTATCATCTTAGACATTGTCATTTAACATTAGATGAAATTGTGGTCAAACTCTAAAACCTATGAAGTATAACAAAAGGAAAAAAATGTACTGTTCTCGAAGGATAGACCAAATCAACATTAACACGATCGACGCCGCGAGCAAAAGCTTGTATTATATAATATCCAGCTAACTGTATAGCTTCGTGGAGATTTCGGGAAATGTTTTGTTGTGTTTTAAAAATGTATTCAAAAATCTAATTTATTAAATTGTTTATTTAAAGCGGTCAATATCATCGTTTTATTGAATTCTAGCAAATAAATATCACTTTTGTGGTATGAAATGAAGAAAAAAAAACCTGTAACATTCAGTAATTTTGTAATATACTCAGAAAATATAGTAAAATTATTAGTATACATATAATAAGAGTGTAAATCTAATGTACTTTTTCGGTTTTCATTAAAAAATGTGTTGCAGGTGTCTAGGAATAAGTAATAGAATACATTTCAATCATTTTTGAAAATGTTTATCTGTCTATTTGTATGAACACGCATCACTGCTAAAGTACAAGGTTCACAATAAAAACTCAAATCACAAATCATAAAGCATGTCTCCGGGAGTAACTTAGTCTTTGTTTTATTAAAATCACAATCAAGTCACGGACAGAAGCTAGTTGTTGATAATAATTTATAAATAAATATACTTCGATAAAGATATGACAGATGACAGTTTTGCAATGCCCTTAAAAATATATAGTTTTATTATGTTATTTAGTAATTTCCATAAAAGTATATATATATCTTTATTCTTTATAGGTTCTAGCGTTTGGCCACTGTTAAATGACGATGCGGTGTAAAGTGAAAAACACGGTAAACCAAAAGTGGGACTGGCTATTAAGTATAGTACCCGGAACACACCTATATTTGCCTTGGCAACAGATTTTCGACTTGAGAGAGGTAGGTAGCTACAGCTTAAAGAAGGCACTACCATCATGCATGGCTTCGTCACGATGTTTTCCTTCACAATAGGCTCAATCGAAAAATAAACAACGACTTTTAATTAGGACAATCTAAAGTATTAAGTTATCGAATACAACATTTGCAAAAATGCCGCCTCAAGTTCACACCGTCCGGTAGCAGATTGAGGCGTAAATATGGCACCCACATCTACAATTCAATTCCAAGTTAAATTGCTTCTAACTTTGTAGTGGCGACATTAAATTATTTACCAGCTGCCGTAAATTACGTATAAACTATATTTTATGAAAGATTTATTTATGAATTAACTAGCGGGCCCGACAGACGTTGTCCCGCCCTGATTATAAAAAAATCCCGGACAAATTATATACCAAAACGTTCCTCGTGAATCACTTTATCTACTGGTGAAAACCGCATAAACATCCGTTCAGTAGTTTTTGAGTTTATCGCGAACAGACAGACAGACAAACGCGGTAGGGGACTTTATTTTATACTGTGTAATGATTTCACCTTCCATTTCTCCATTCATCCTGTGATTGCTTAATTATAATTAAGATAATTTGACAGTATTGCTGTGTTGTAATGTATACCAAATATTATTTATATTGTTATTGTCTATACTCTATAATCTATACTAATATATAAAGCTGAAGAGTTTGTTTGTTTGGTTGATCGCGCTAATCATAGGAACTACTGGGCCGATTTGATCGTCTTTCGGTTTTAGATAGCTCATTTACCAAGGAAGGCTTTAGGCTATATATCATCACGCTAAAACTAATAGAATTGGAGCGCCAATGAAGAATGTTTCAAAATCAGGCATTTTTTTCGTATGGATTGCTTTCGCTGTGTGTTAGCGTTAGTATTGTATACGTTGCCATGGTAACATGGTAAGTTTCTATCGCAAACATTTTCAAAGTTTATTTTGTGTTCCTATTTAAAAAGTTTATTCTACGTTAGTTTTGTTTCCAATTTTTTATTTGTAATCTATTACGTATTTAAAGTGTGTGTATATAATAAAGTAAATTTTCAAAAAAAAGTATTAACCGACTTCAATATCAATCAAAAACCCATAAGGCACTAAAAAGCGGAAAATAAATAGTTTATCAAATTAACCAAATTAAATAAAACATATGAATATGTGTGCTACCTAGAGATGTATTGGAAGTCGGTGCCAACCGAAATTTCAAATTTGTTCCAGGTAGAAAAGTATTACAGAGACGCGAGAGTGAACTTAAACTTTTTGTACCTATGTAGATGATACGATTTTCAGTTGGCACCGACTTCTAATATATCTCTAGGTAGCACACATATTCATATGTTTTATTTAATTTGGTTAATTTGATAAACTATTTATTTTCCGCTTTTTAGTGCCTTATGGGTTTTTGATTGATATTAAAGTCGGTTAATACTTTTTTTTTTAATTTACTTTATTTTTCCATTTTTTGTGTACATAAATATATTTTATTAGCAGTGCCCGCGAACTCCGTTCCGCCTTAAGTATATTACAATATGCGCAATTTTGCGGTATGGTATCTATCGGTATGGTATGCGGTATTATTTCAATTGGTTGTACAATAAGTAACGTTTGGTACGAACGCAACCTTATCAATAATCCGCAATAGTTTCTACCACCAACTCGGCTACCATCGCTTCACACATAATACACCTTAAGTAATGTAATTACAATGCTTGCGTCATGTTGCAACACAGCAACGAACATAAGCACAATAGGCTCCTAAGAATTGAAGAGTTTTTTTTTTTTTTCACCTGATGGTAAGTGATCACGGCCGCCCATGGACACCTGCGACACGAGAGGAAACACAGATGCGTTGCCGGCCCTTAAGAAAGGAGTAGGCTCGTTTCTTGAAAGTTTTCTTACTTTGTCACGGATCCCATAATCAGAACCTAACCAAACTCTCATCAAACTACCCTTGAAGTACGTCCTTTCCAATAAAAAATGAATCATCGAAATCGGTTAGCGTGATATTGAGTTATTCGTCTATTTGTCGTGTACATACTTAATGCAAATTTAAAACTTATACGGTTTTGCACTGGATGCCGTTGTTGGAACTGGACCAAAAATGGGACCACACGGGAAGTACCAGCTTTCAAATAAAAAAAGAATAATCAAAATCGGTTCACCCAGTCCAAAGTTATGAGGTAACAAACATAAAAAAAAAAAAATACAGTCGAATTGATAACCTCCTCCTTTTTTTGAAGTCGGTTAAAAATAAATAATAACTTTTTGGTGAATGGATATAGCTACAAATAACAAAAAATGTTTTTATATTCGGTCGATATTTTTATATTTTGTCTGTTTGTTTGCTTGTTCTGGGTAATCTCCAAAACGGCTGGACCTATTTTAACGGGAATTTTAGTGGCAGATAGCCGAAATTATAGCGGTTGACATATTCTATTTTATTTGTCCGTGGTTTTATCCGCATTGCTATTTCCAAAATGGTTGGATCGATTTTCACGGGATATTCACTGGTAGATAGCAGACCTCATAAAAAGTAATTTAGGTTTTTTATTCGCCTTCGGCCGCAGTGGAATATCCGAAATGCTTGAACTGTTTTTACAGGACTTTCACTGGCAGATAACTAACTAACGAGCTATTTTATTTTAAGCTAGCGGGCTCGGCAGACGTTGTCCCGCCCTGATAATAAAAATAAAACCTTTACAAATTATACCTAAACCTTACCCATGAACCGTTCTACCTACTGGTGAAAACGGCATGAAAATCCGTTCTGTAGTTTTTGACTTTATCGCGAACAGATAAACAGACAGACTAGAGGAGTTTGTTTTACACTATGTAGTAATGAACTGTTACCTGTGCATTCGTCCGTGTGAAATTGATCAAAAATAATTTGTTTACTGTAAACAAGCGCGTGAGACGTGCGCTGTACTGGACTCCAAGAATAAATGTATGTAATTTGAATTATATTATAATTTGGGTCAATTTGGCGGCCATTTTGTTTTATTTACCGCGTTTGCATCTACAAAACTCAGTGATTATAGCAACGTATAAGAATAACACAATTATATCGACAATATGGACATGTTATATCTATATAATAAAAAATTCAACACATATTGTTCGATAATGTATAGTTTATAATATTCATTACTTTCTTATATAGTGTTAGTGAGCACCGATGGTGGTATATAGCAGGTTAAAGTTCCAGGTATGTTGCTGATGATAAATCCCATCCCATTCAATATACTATTCATATTCACATATCTAATGTACACGTTACATGTTACAGTAGATGACGTTCGTGTCGTAGTTACAAATGTTTTTAAAACAGCACTACTGTAATGTTTATATAATTTTACATTTCTTTAATATGTTTATAAAAAACGCGTATGGAGCCGCGGGTGACAGCTAGTAATATTATAAAGCTAAAGAGTTTGTTTTTTGCACAATTAATTCATATATAAATTGGAAAAGACAAAACAGTTAAATATGCTTTTCTCCTTTCTTTGTCAACTGATTATCTCCTTTTTTTTTTTGTTTACTGAGATATCAATGACCGTTAGTGTAATTAGTAAAAACAGATCTTTTTGCATAGAATCGATGAATCGTAAGCCTTCATTTTTGAAGTTATAGGAGGCAAACGAACAGGTGCGTCACCTGATGTTAAGTGATCACCACCGTCCATAAAAACTTGCAACACCAGAAGAGTCGCAAGTGCGTTGCCACTTTGTGTTTGGGGGAGGGTAAGTGGCGAAGGGGGGAAGGGAAGAGGAGGTGAGTTATCCGACGCTTTCACTGACCGAACGAAACGCAACAATTCAAGCACTGTTACTTCACGTCGGTTTTCTATGAGAGGGTGATACTACACCTGGCGAGCCGACCCATTCATGCGGAAACCAGTAATAGCTTCAGCGTGGTTCTATCACCTATAGTATCTAAGTATCTAGTAAATCTTTTTTCGTCATATTACCCGGTCTTTACTTCTGCAAATTTGAAAAATACACAATATAGTTTTTATCCTTAAGAAAATAGATCGAATTGACATACAGATAATAATATTTACATATTAAACATGTGAAGAAAATACTTTTTATGTACTATTATGACCGAATTTTGATCACTGGATGACAACTGATTTTTTTTAAATGACTTTGAAAAAGGAGGAGCTTACTATGTTCGGTTGTATGTATGTTAATCAATATCTTCGTCAATTGTGAACCGATTTTAATGATTTTTTTTATTTCAATAGGCTACATATTACTAGGTAGCGTAAATATTCATATTTTTTATATAGTTTGGCTAATTTAATTATCTATTTATTTTTCGCTTTTCAGCGCCTTATCGGTTTTTGATATTGAAGTCGGTTTTTTTTTGTAACTCTTTTTAAATTATAAGACCTTTCACTCTATGTAACACTTATCTCTCGCGGAATATTTTTTTATATATTATGTAATTTGTAAATACTTATAAATATGTGTTGTATGTTTTAAATAAACGTATATTTCTTTCTTTCCTTTTCTTTTTCTTTCTTTCTAATCTAAACAAAACCACAATTCCCTCAAAATAAAAAAAATATTTTCACGAAGACAAAACTCATCCATAACACTAACTTTATAATACGATAATTAATATAGAAGGCGTAGATTGTATCGTATTTTCAATTATGAAAGATAAAAAAAGAAAAAAGCTTATTCAAATAAAACAAAATTATAACATGGCAAACAGGATTAGTTCAGTCAAAACTAGAAATGGAATTATTTAAATTCTTGATAATGGTAAAATTGACAATATAATTTATATTCGAGGTCATGTTTACAAGAGCTTCTAATACCACAATAAACTGAATCCCGCGGCAAACTCGAAACGGCATCAAATCCCGAGTCTAATAAATATTCCAATGATTTACCATCCAATTCGGGCCGACTGCTGAATCTTTCCAATGGGACAAGTACATTAGCATACAGCTCGGGCGACTTTGATTCGCCTCGCTCTCATACTTGCACCAATCGTTTTCTTTTTAATAAAACTAACGAGTTTTCCCAGTTATCTCGCCCGTAAAAGTTCCGAGGTGAATAGAAACAATGAAACAGTCCTTCGAATAGAATTCTGCCCCCTTTCAATGGGGAAGTTTGTGTTAACTCGTCTTAATTTATGCGTTCCGTGTTTAATTTCGTTCGTTTTCATCCCGCGACGGATTTGGTTTTCAATAGGAAAAGACAATGCAGTGGTCCTGTGTAAATATTGAATAAGATAGCGAGATGTTTTTAAAAACGACTGGTATTCTTATGTCCAACTACGCAATAATTCTTCACATCTACACATATAATAAAAATGTAAATCTAACGTGTTTGTACTTTTTAGAATTTTGTACAAATCTTGATTCAGATGTCTAGTAATATATAATACAAGACATTTCAATCATTTTTAGAAACATCTGTGTGTCTGTTTGTTTGAATACGCATCACTGCTGAAGAGTACTGCGTTCACGATAAAACCTGATCCCCCTCAAGAAAATTATAAAGCATATCCTCGAGGTTACTTCACATTATAACACGTGTTACAACACCTGGCGTATGGGGATCTCCATCCAGTCGGGAAAAAATGTCATGTTCTGTAACTTATGATTGTTAATGATATCCCAGCAAAATTTGTAACAAAGATAAATGAACCTAAACTAAATTGGGACAGATTTTACAGTACCTAAAGCATATAATTTTTTTATACAAAGACAGGGAAAGCAAAGATCAACCTTAACGAGTTGTAGCTGTAATGTCTTAAGAGTTTGAACTTTGGCGAGTCATTAGGTCCCAGTTTCGAACTGAAATCACTTCAAGTATTCGGGCGGGTTAATTGACTACACTATTATTACGGCACATCGCCACTATTGTGAACTTAAGAAATTAGTCTTCAAGTCGAAAAGCAATAGGGTTGTTTGGACCTTGTTCGAAATTTCTATGTAAAACCGGCGTGTATACAACTGAACATCTATTGTAAGTTCATATTATGTTTATTTATTTACTACTAACAGATTCCTGTGTCTTTCTTCACACTATAATAGTTATATCGTTTCATATTTAGCTTCATATTTAATCAGGATTTATTTTAAGGTTATGTTATGTCTATCGATGCTTCTTAGTAGTAAATTCGACCCGTATGTCGTCACGAGAAACGGCATGACGCTCTTTATACTGACTGTATTTATACTCTCAGCTCTCTTGTGTGGGTGATCGCATCGTTCTTTGCGTCATTAATTCTCTGTCTAAATTACGTACTATCCTATACTATAGTTGCTATCGAAATTGCAATGTTTACTACACGTTTTTAAAGAAAATATCTTTGTAAATATTATTACTTATAAATATCTATAAACATATATATGTTGTAATTAATATTGTAATTAAATGCATGTAAATATTTTAATTCTTTAGGCAATAATGTGGATTATTACACTAGCGTATCGTGTCTTGGACTATGTTTGTCTAGAGATTTTTCTCATTAATTCTAACTCTGTGTTTGTAACATTATGTTTTTTTTGTTTGTACTCCTATAAATTAAACTTTGTAATTAGCCTTTATCTATGTTACTGTCTTGTTACTTCATTAATGTTAGCTTTAAGTTTTCCTAAATAAATAATAAGAAAAATATACTGATTTTATTAAAGTTATTTTATTCTAAATTTATTATTTCACTCCATGTTTTTATATTAATTTTTATTAACCATAAATTCTAACATTAACGTGTCACATCTGCCATGTACCCTATGGCGGTCATCATGTTACACATCTACAAAACTTTTGCTGATCGTATGTTGTCTTGTCTACTGAATTTTATAAATACTTTGATTGATTTTTATTTACAAGTAAAAGACTCAATAAAAACAATTCAGCCTTTTGTATTATTTAAGTTAAAATCATTAATAATCATTCAATCATAAGAAAGAAGGCAACTAAGGAGACATGGAATAAGAAATTGTAAATAAAAATAAGTCGACAACTAAGAGAAATTAGAAATTAACAATTAGATGTAAAAGAAAGGAATAAGCCTGCATTACAAAAGATTACATATATATAAAGAAAATAAGTAACTAAGTATATATGAATAACGACATTTAATGAAGCTAGCTTTAAGAGTTGTAAATACAATCTCTGATCATTTCTGAAGGAACAGGGCTGTTTAAATAAAAACTAAAAACTCATTGTCAGTCGTACGTTATCCCATGACAATATAAATAACATTAACTATATACCTCATCAGTATGAAAGCGTATTACGATATTCATACTATAGGAGAATAGATTTTCATGAATATCTAAACCGCGCCTCAAGTTTCTCGTACACAATATATCAAATGCCGCAAGACTACGCGCTCCCGGCCCGTTTTCTTTGAAGTAAACGTTGAATTTTCAGCGTGCCTTGAATTTTACAGCAAATTATGTCGGAATAGTTGCTTTCAGTTAGTATTATCATCGCTGGCTTCAGAAGATAAGGGTCGCTAGAGTAACTACGGGTTAGGATTTAGTAGGACGTTATAGGTTTTATAGGGTCGATGTTCTATTATCCATTATATTTGTGAC
This sequence comes from Antheraea yamamai, assembly GCA_036509395.1. Taxonomy (NCBI): domain Eukaryota; kingdom Metazoa; phylum Arthropoda; class Insecta; order Lepidoptera; family Saturniidae; genus Antheraea; species Antheraea yamamai. The sequence goes on along the minus strand of AP028444.1, from coordinate 2,916,295 downwards.
CTTATATTTGAGTTTGTGAGATTATTTTATACTAGCTTTTGCTGGTGGCTTCACTCGGATTTAACACCAAGCCTTTGTTAACAGTATTTTTTTATATTTCTTTAACATTCCGTTTTTACTCAATCCTCTCCAATATTCTTCGAAATCGCTTTATTTTTAAAATCCGCTTTACTTTCATACTTTTCTGCTGGTTATATTTATGATGTGTCTATATGAAAGCAATTTCTCTGTTATTATTTTAAAAGCATTTCAGCGGCATTTTATGTTACTTATTATTATATTTCTTTTTATCTTCGTATTATTTACTGGCTTCTGCTCGCGACTTCGTCCGCGTGGAATAGTCACTTTCGGCTAACGCTAATACGCAGAGGAAACTCTAAAAAAGGAAAAAAAAACGATTTTGAAACATTCTTCACTGGTGCTCCGCTCCTATTGGTCTTAGTGTGATCATATATAGCCTATGGCCTCCCTCGATAAATCTAATGGATAAAGATATCTAACACTGAAAGAATTTTTCAACCAGTAGTTCCTGAGATTAGCGCGTTCAACCAAGCAAACAAACTCTCCAACTTTATAACAATAGTATAGATATCCAGTGAAGCAATTTTACTAATAATTGCTAACAGTGCGACGAGTTCTTTTCATTTAAATTACTGAGCTTTCTAGAAGACTATACATGGTATTTCAGTGCAACAGGGTCCACAATACGATACATTGCTTTTTACTTATATCACGAAAGCAAAGTGCTAACCAGAAATTACTAAATATCTTGTCTTCGAAATGCATCAGTCAGAAATCAAATCTTAACAAACAATATTAATAATGCCTCTTTAATATCAAAACCTTGCAATACGTAAGTCTATAGAGAAGACTGCACCTTTTACTTTACATTATTGACTGTAGATAGTTTGATTTCGCGATTTCGAAGCCGATGTGTAGGCACTCCTGATATCACTTTGGTGTTTCTAAGTATATAAGTAATAAAGAGTTTGCTGATCAATTAACTGCGTCTGACGTGCGTCTGGCGGGCACTGGGTCTGACGTGATGGCAACTTGCGAAAGACAGTTAAGTATCGTTAAACTAAAAGTAAGAAGAAAACAGATTCGTCTTTTACAATAAACTCGTACGCAACAAAGGACCAAACTGATAAATTATTAATTTTTAAAACTAAAGGTATACAGTAAACATAACCTCGATTACCACAAAATTTTGGACACCATATATATAAGCAAGAACCATTGTTTCGTATCATAACACAACTTTATATTCTCATTAACATAAAACGTAGATCCGTGGTATTTAGCATCAAAGGCTTAAACGATTTAGATTATAAGTGTACGCTATTAAACCTCTTAATTGCTTTATCTCGGTGACAAAACTCTTTGATAGCTAATATTTATATAAATATTGAGGTTCCTCTTCCTTCATTATAGCTTCATAAGCTATTTTACAACAGTAATGTTATTAAACTCTATTACAATGTACATGAGATTTCATTTTTAAATGCACTTGATCGAATACTCTAATGTTTTGTATCACTAAAAATCATTCGAAAAAGTGGTATATAATAAGTTATAAGGTTTCTGACAACGAGGCATCATTTTTTGTTTAATTCCCCTGATATAAGACTTTGGTTAGGTTTATACACAATCACAATGTTTTATTTGCCTCTTGAATTAAACAAGACCCACATCTTGCATCACATGTTACAATTATTTCAATTATACAATATTGCTAAAATATACTAAAACTTACTAGTTTAACTATTTATAATTATACTTATTATATAATTCATTGTCTTACACTATAATAATAATAATAACCTTTTTTTATTCAACAAGATACACTATAATACAAAAGGTTTATATTACGATATACAGTATTGTTACATATCTATGTATCTTAGCGCCTAAACTAGGCTGAGCCTATGCTATGCTTTATTACTATTTCTTTAGATCTTTCAATTTGCAGACTATGCGATCAACATATTTTACATACAAAATTGAAGGTTATGCATTTAAAAACAACTTCTTTAGATTGATTGTGTTATATCTTTTTATCATATTTCGGTAATTCTCGAAAACTTCTAAATCTCAGATGTTGGCGATAGATTTTCAACTTAGGTAATAACTAGTCAAGAAAGTACTACATTAGAGTCACTGTCCTAGCATTTAATCATGAACCACCGCTACCAATATAAATCAAAACCACCTTTTAATAATGAAGTCAGTCTTCATTCACATTGTAAAACCTGAATAATGTAATAAACCCTGGCAGAAACAAAAGTAACTTATTATTAAAGAAAGAAAATAAAACGACAATTTTACCAAACAATTCATCTCTAAAATATCCTCAAACGACTAACTTCACGGCGTTCAAACAAGAAATTGCACTACGGTAATGCCCATATTTGTCCTCGGATATAGTTTCCCGGATCCCTCTCATTTGGCAAGCCTTCTAAATTTGATGGGAACGATTTATCTAACGAATACAGTTTATTTTTCAACCGAGATCGCGCATGAAAAGATTTACATCGCGTTGAATGCGAAAAAGGCAGAAAATAGGATCTAATCGAGGGGATTTCTGCTTGAGATCACGTAAATAAGTTACAGTAAACGTCGGTATTAAATAAACATGATTTCGGGTTGTTCTCTCGTAACGTCAAGTTTCTTTTACTATTTCTCGAGTTACATTAACATCAACGTACCGAAAGATAAAACTCGTCATTACAATTTAAATCGTATTATTACAAGCCGAAGAAAAATCTGGAACATTCTAAAATTCTCTTTCTCGAATATTCCTAGTGACAAATAATGCGCAGAATGTATAAGATAACACTCACACGATGAAATTTTATTGCTCTAAATATTGTCAAAACATAAATAGTTCCAAAAAAGTGTGTTTCGAAACTTTCTCAGGAAATAGCTGACTTTACACGATACATTCTTTCACTTGTGATTGGTACTTACCTAATATATATATATATATATATATTTCTTTTATAATATAAAAGCAGTCCCCGCGACTCCGTCCGCGTGGAACCTAATGTAAAAAAAACAGTGACTAATAAAATCACCTGAATGTATTATAACCATTTAATTGCCTACTTTTCTCTCGTACTTAAGTCACGTCGTCATTAAAATTACAATAACTTTTGACACAGTAAACCGATTTTAATGAAATTAAGACTAAATGTTACTCGAGGATATGCTTTATGATTTCCTTGCCGAGGTTTTATTGTGAACGCAGTACTTTAGTAGTGATGCGTGTTCATACAAACAGACAGACAGACAGGCATATCTAAAAATGATTGAAATGTATTTTATTACTTATTTTTAGACACAACAATTTTTTTCACGAAAATCGAAAAAGTACAGATACGTTACATTTTCATTATTTTTACATGTAATATAGATATAGATATTTGTTGCCTTTCCACTTTATTAGATAAGAAAAAAAACGTATCAATATTAGGTTCTGCAACATCATCGACTTTGAGGTAAAACTTCATTAGAAGATGTTCAGCCGATAGGGCGTGACTGATGGACAAATATAGCAAACATTACAACATTGTTAGTAATATTATAAATGCGAATATGAGTTTGTTTATTTGTTAGTTACGTTTTCACGCCTTAATTACACAACTAAGCATCATAAAATAATGCATACACTTATCAGGAGTACATAGAATGACATATACAGTTCATACAGAATTATTATGTTCCCCTGGGATACATTAAAGTAAGTGAAATGAATCATTAAAGACTAAGTTTCAGGAATTCGCTACCTTAACTCTACCCGCCAATATATTCTTGGTCATCTAATGTATGTCCGCAAAAACTTGGATAAGCTGGAATTAATAAAAGACCAACATAATTTAAATGCTAGAAACAGATAAAAATCGGTCATTCCATATTTCAACCTCGCTAAGACCAATAACAGTTTTTTAAGTAATAGTGTTAGGTTTTATAACAAAGTCCCAAAGCACATTACCAATTTGCCGGATAGTGAGTTCAAGCACCATGTCAAGCGGGTTTTAACGTGTAAAGGCTATTATAACGTGGATCAATACGTCAACGACGGTGACGTCTGGAAATGACGCTCTTCTTTGTGCATCCACCAACAACAAATGTAACTATCTATGTTTGTAAAAATATATATCATGATAAGATAAACCAGATTGATTTTCTTGACGGTCTTCTCGATGACTGGGTTGTTTTCCGAACCGGGGGTAGCTTTGATGTTCATAAACGCCTTCTCAGAGCCCAAACGGAATGAAGTATTTTTGATTTTTTAGACTGTGAGCAAGTAAATAAACAAAGAGAGATTCTTCAAATTCAAATTGAGTTCCTACAAGTCTATATTCGTCCTACTTCAAGACCCTTCCGTCAAATTATCTACAATATTTGTATACGCTTTGACGAAAAAAGAACATTATTGAAACTTAAAAAAAAATTATGAATTCAACCACTGGACAAGCACTAGTGTGATTTAATTTATGTCAACAGTAATTTGTATTTTAAAAGAAATATAATTAAATCATTCATGCCGGTACAGACACAAATTAAGAAGGGCATTCCGATGAGACCGGGTAAGAAATTAAATTATAAAATTCTGCTATAATAAATTAATGTAACCGGTTTCGCACAGTTTTAGGTTTTTAAGCAGTATAAAGTGACTGCACTAACCTTATTGTAAGCGTTATATAATCCATAAACAACGGCGGCCACCAACACATTTATAATTCATCAACAGTCAACACAGTCATGTTAGCCTGTAAGTCTCATAGCAATTGTATATATTGTAGAATAGCAAATCCCGAAGCGTGATAAACCGAAAGAGAGTCACTATGACGGGTTTATTATAATTAACTAGCGGTCCCGACAAACGTTGTCCTGCCTTGATAATAAAAAAAATCATAAAATTCAACTGCAGCGCCACCTACCGGGTTTAATTATGAATTTATACTTGAATCCACAAACCTTTGTATCGTTCAACTGCTCGCCATATACATTTTGTATCTGTTGTGTGAAAACAAAAAATTGAATATTCATTTTGTGTGTATGTTTAATTGTTTGTTACATTTTCATACCTTAATAACTTAACGGATCATCAAGAAATACATAAATAAATTTTGCATATACTTTCTCATTGGAACAAAAAAGGACGTAGGGTACATTCAACTAGAAAAAAGTAATTCTTTTGCTTTATCGTAACAATAAATTACTATGCTGTAATATAAATATATTTTATCTCACATATATTTTTTCTGCGAACGATGTAAGGATCTACCGATGGATACGCTTTATCACCACGGACCTAATGAACCTAATACGAACGAGGAAAATGATATATCAAATAGTTTTCTTGACGAACATAAACGTGTTATATATATTTACTTAGTCTGGCCATAAATACTGTTACAATTAAAAATAAACAAAATATTACATTTGAATTTGGAATCTGTCATTTTTATATGATTATTCATTGTTTTCGCATTTTGGCGCCAATACATTGTACAATATTTTGCGATATTAAAATGGAGTGGGGTGATAAAGAGAACCGAATCGCTGTGATTGCATTACACAAAGTAGCTACGGAGCCAAATGCAGTATTTAAAACTCTCCATACGCTTGGTATTAGTAAAATGTTTGTGTACCGGGTTATTAATAGGTACAATGAGACCTCCTCTGTTTGTGACAGAAAAAAATCTGGCCGTTCACGTATTGTTTGTACGAATAAGGTAGTCAAAGCAGTAAGGGAAAGAATTCGAAGAAATCTTGTTCGAAAGCAAAAGATTTTATCTCAGGAGATGAAGATAGCACCTAGAACCATGTCGCGTATTTTAAAAGATGACTTAGGACTTGCAGCCTATAAGAGACGTACTGGTCATTTCTTAACTGATAATTTAAAAAAGAATAGGGTGGTAAAATCGAAACAACTACTGAAGCGGTACGCGAAGGAGGAAATTCTAAATTCAGTTCAATATTTCAAGTGAATTTTAAATTTAAAAGTTTAATAATATTCATAGCACTATAATTACAAACTTTATTAATTTGTTTAAATAAATGTTGGTCATTGAGAAATTATTTCAACATCACGGACCCTTAATCGAAAAAAGAAGTAATTAAGAAACTCAAATTTGTGGGAAAATACGTTTAGAGTTTCACCATGTTACACGATTGACTTAAATTTAATCTTATAAGTAAATTACGCACTTTAAGTCAATTCTAAAAGTAGATATAAGTAGTGCAACTATATTTAGTAATAACAGACTAGGCCCCCCTCGGCAGCGGCTCAAACCTAGGTTCGTTTGCGTTCGCGCGATACAGTAACACAAAATCTTACAACACTGCAACAACATTACACATAACACCTCCACACACGTGCACGCACATATGCTTACACATGAAAGTGGAAGGGTTGTATTTTTTCCCTTATCGAACTGAAATAGTTTAGAAAAATTATCCGACACAAAATACATATAAGAGTTGTCGAGGTGTGTGGCGGCCTTCACGCTCGCCGGCTCCCTTTACCCTGGGAGCTGGAGGCAGGAGTTCTCGCCGCCGTGAACTCATATACGGCGGCAAGGAAACGAAGTGGGGAGCCTCCGGCTCCTACGGAGGTAGAAGTGATGAGACGGCGTCTCAGGGGAGACGCCGTCGAAAGATGGCAGCAGGACCTGGCGGACGAGCGATTCGGGCAGTTTACCGTGGACGCCGTCCGCCCGGTCCTGCGGGAGTGGATGTCGTGGGAATGGGGCTCCCTGACGTTCCGACTGGTGCAGGTACTCACCGGACACGGTTGCTTCGGGTGGTGCCTGCACCGGATCGCACGCAGGGAGCCGACCGCCGCCTGCCACGAGTGTGGCGCTGACGAAGATACCGCGCAGCACACTCTGTCTGAGTGTGCTGCATGGGGAGAGCAGCGCCGCATTCTGACGGTGGCGGTAGGAGCGGACTTATCGCTGCCGAGCGTGGTTTCGGCCATGCTCGGCAGCGAACAGGCGTGGCGAGCGATGGCCTCCTTCTGCGAGGAGGTCATCTTGCAGAAGGAGGCGGCGGAGAGGGCCCGAGAGGTAGACCCTCAAAGTGGTCGTCTTCGTCAACGAAGGACAGGCGGGAGGAGGCGGCGCTTTGCCCAACTCCTCCTGCCACTCTAGCTGGACCTGAGGGGATGGGCCTGGGGCTCACCTCCTCATTGCACAGGTCCGGCGGACGAGGGGAGGCAGCTGGTGTGTGCCCAGTCTGCCTCTCCATAGGTAGGAACCGCCGGGCGGAGCGTGGGGGTGGCTCTACAAGGTTGATTAGCTGGAACGATCCCTTGCCGCCCCCACAATTGCGGTCTGTCGGTACACCGTGGGGTTTTAGTCCGTGGGAGTCGGACATAACCTACTCTCTCCCCCGAGAGGGTGGGTATCTATAAGGGATTTCCCCACGTTAAAAAAAAAAAAGATAGGTCGCGAATTGCATGTATCAGGCAACAGTCCAAGCCGAGGTGTGCCGTGCAGGGTGCAGGGAGCTAGTTGCCCAAATAAAATCGGCTGAGTGCCTTAAGCGCTTGCCTTAGTAGCCTGGTGAAGCTGTTAAGACCTTGCTAGATCAAAAGCGTAGTCAGTTCAAAAAAAATTTAGTAACGCCATCTAGTTACAACTCTCAACAACTCGAAACATCCCACCCCTTTCCTGCCGTGCATGAATGGTAGCCGCTTCTTCTTCTCGTAACATCTATCGCGCCGACGTTACCTACATATTTTCGCTCTTCGTTTTGCATCCCGCGCTTCTGATTCTTTTGAAGAATCCAGAAGATACCATAGCGCCGTTATAGGTGAAAACCTATAATATTTTCGCTTCCCGCATCCGCACGGTGGAGACGATAGTTCCATATACCACACTTTATAGTGATAATAGTGAAGGTGAACCGCAGTGTGCTGCTGGAATGACTCTGGTCGGCTGTACGAGGTCGTGGATGCTGGACTACGCTGCAGGAGAACACCAGATCAGTGCACGACTTCCCGCTTCCTTCCTTTCACTATTCTCCTCTCGTCATTGTGACGAATACCCGCCGGTATTTGGCAGCTGGCGTCTCCAATATTGCTATTTGGTCGCTGTAAAAAATATCACCATTTATAACAGAAAGGCATTTAAATCTTAAAGTGAACAACAGCCGTCTATTTTCGTAGTTTTTATCGTAATGAAGTGGCCTTTGAATTGGACGTATTCTTTTCACAAAGTGGCGAAAACTCGAAAAACGTAAATTTTGAGTTACTTCTCTTTTTGATTTAAGGTACGACCTGTAATATGAGAGTTATACAAAACTACTTCATTCATTCGACTACTTTAAAATCAAAATTATTAGCCGTTTTGTATTAAACCTGTTTTACACATACGTCCTTAACATCTGTAACTTTTGCAATGTTTATCTTTATATCTAGGGTTGAAAGTCACGAAATAACTATTGCATGATCTCATTACGTGTGGTTACTACGTCACACATCGATAAGATATATTGTGGCAAATTATCTTTTACATACAATGTATGGAAAAAGTACAAAGTTTTTATTGTAGTAATTTCATTATATTTATCTCTATCTAATAGCCACCTGCTACACTGTCCATATTTAAAATAAAAATAGCAAAGGGTTAATGGAATCCAAAAAATAAATGGGCTAAAACCATTTACGAAAAATTTTGCTTCGAAGGTCATAGTCATATATTTAAAAAAACTGTATTTTCATTATATATACACATGTATGTACGAGTATGTATCGAATGTTTATAAAACACCTCTTCGCTGCATTCCGTTTGTTAATTTTCAAAATTTTTCAAAGTGAAAGCTTCTTCGGCACGTTTTGCGTTATTTTGGGCAGGACGAAAACTTCTCCTTTCGCGTCAGCAACATGCTAGTAAAGCGTGACCAACCGTATTGCGCTTGCGTCAGACTAGCAACACGTTGTATAGCTACCTTTGTACATGTAATATTAATGTATTGTATTGAGCTTGTGAAGGCCAACATATGTTTGATTAATTGATAAACTGTGTAAAAATGTATATAATTATTCCTTGGAGTGCCAATGGGTGGAAAAATCAGACTAATGATAATATGTTCTGTGGGTATTACTAACTTCTGTGGGCAGTCCTTATGATTGCCTCGATTTTTGAAGTAAAACTTCTTTAGGCGCGACTAGGAGGTAACTGGATGACAATGCAACGGAAGTCCGTTACGGCAATATGGCGTCACGTTCCTGTACCATCCGGTTTTTAAATATTTTTGATTATGTCAACAAATAGTTTATAAAGAAATCAATCAAAAATTTTTGAAAAAAAAGTTAAGTTGAAAAAATTAAATTTAATAATAATAGAAATCATACTATAGAATTAATTACGTATGTATGGGTGCACGACCGTGCTGCCATCTGGTTTCAATGTACGTAAGTAACAAATTACATCAAAGCATTATCTGTAGTGCCATCTATCAGCTAATTCGGAACTTAAATTACAAGCTTTACTTCAATCGCATGTGACGGTTACACACACTCATTTTTTTTTACTTGAGGATTGTAGATGATAGAAATTAGTAAGTCTAAGCACTACTTTACTACGTTACCACTTTATGTGTGTTCTATCGTTTGTGTAATGGGACGTATTCCGAGGAATTATTTAACATTATGCCTGTAGTTACTTTCCATCATCACACCGTTCGTCATCCGATGAACATTTTTCCAAAGGACTACATTATGACATTCCACAGGACGAAAATAAACAGGTTTTTAAAATATCGACAACGCGCATGTAATACCTCCGGTATTGCAAGCATCAATAGGCTGCAGTGACAACTTACCATCAGGCGACCCGCATGCTTGTTTACCAACACCGTGGTGTAAAAAAATTGAATTGTTTTCAGATTTCGCTTAAATATAAAATATATATCATTACATAGTATAAAACAAAGTCCTCTACCGTGTCTGTCTGTCTGTCTGTTCGCGATAAACTCAAAAACTACCAAACGGATTTTCATGCGGTTTTCACCGGTGGATAGAGTGATTAATGAGGAACGTTTTAGTATATAATTTGTCAAGGATTTTTTCATAATCAGGGCGGGACAATGTCTGCCGGGCCCGCTAGTTTCATTAATACTTTTAGATTATGTCGAAAACATAAACTGTACTGCAATACATATATTTCTTCATATTACTCGTATGTAAATTGAAAACAAAAATGAATATTTAATATCACCTGATATAGGAATTCCAAAATATTACTAATCAATACTGTAAATCATTTCTACATATAATATTTTTTAACAGACTGCAAAAAAGGTGGTATGTATATACGTTTGTATGTCGCGAATTTCTCAAAAATGACATTTGATTTGGATGGGATTTTCGTGATTGACAAGAGGAAGGTTTTAGTATATTATACATAAGCTTCTGATAAAGATCATTGAAGATAGGCAATGGAACTCTACAATAACTAACAGCAAATGACCCGCGATTACTGTGGTCGTATGTACATGAATTGTTTTCACCATTCCAGAACATAACATCATGCCTATATGGTTTTAGGGGGTATACAGATGTGCGTAATCGCCCTCATTTTTATTGCCATTTATATTAAATTTTCATAATATTTGTCCGTATTATATTGTTGTACTGAGCCATAGGATGAAATGGTATATGTTACTGATAAATGAGAAATTAAATAAAAAAGGATACAAAAAAAGGGGGAAGAAAATTGATAATTAAGTTTATATATGAGAATAATATCGAATAAAATGAAAATAAACAAAGATAGTTAAATAAAAAATGTCAGATAGAATACATATGAAAAAAAGGAAACCAAGAAAAGTTAAATTCATTCAGAAACAAATGTTTTAGAAAGAAAAGAGAACAACCTTATAAAAAACGAATACTCAAAATTATAAAGTATTATTTTATTCATCTCTAACTCACTTAACTCATTGTTTTTCCCAACTCCAAATAAATATACTATAATAAGTAATATGTAAGTTTTGTAATTGGATCCTAAATATTAAAAAAAAATAACAGAAAATTAGCTGCAGTGTAAAATGAGGTCAATAAAATATTATAGTGTACTTTTGAGTTCACTTTTCTATTCTTTGAAAAAAAAATGATAACTATTCCACAATCATGCATGTATTAAATAGGATTTAGGAAAAATAATTACGAAAGTATAAAGCGATATTCTTTATTATATTTTTTCCATTAATTAATTACAATAAAAACCGCCATTTCATGATCACAATAGTATGTATTATATAACAACGTATTCATATGTCATTACATAATATAAAACAAAGTCCCCTACCGCGTCTGTCTGTCTGTCTGTTCGCGATAAACTCAAAAACTACTGAACGGATTTTTATGCGGTTTTCACCAGTAGATAAAGTGATTCACGAGGAACGTTTTGGTATATGATTTGTCCAGGTTTTTTTTATAATCAGGGCGGGACAACGTCTGCCGGGCCCGCTAGTATATATATATATATATATATATATATATATATATATATATATATATATATATATATATATATATATATATATATATATATATATATATATATATATATATATATATATATATAACTAGGCATAGACAAAGTAGTTAAGTACTTCTTCCTCCTTTGTTTCTTAAATGATTAACTTTTTTTTCGTTTAGTAACTATTGACAAGTTTTGGTGTTATTAATTTTAAAAAATAGCAGTTAGTTTTTGCCGTCCATACATATATACATATTATACGTATTTCAGTATATAGAAAATTATTGCATGATGCATGATCACAGCTGATATAAAGGAACAAAATAAAAAATAAATCATTACAATGGCTTAATATTTAACAAAAAACCACAATAACTTATTTTAAAAAAAATAATGAATAAAAATATGTGATTTTGATTATATTTAAAATGAAAAATTTTACGCATTCTAAATATTAAATTATTAGTACAAGCTCAAATTACAATTTCACACCAACTCGTCCAAAATTTTTACCATCTAACAGGCGTATGAAATTATGGAATATATTGTCAAAACCTTCCACATTATCTTCCTTAAACTTAAGTTGTCCACTTTTTAGCCACGAGACGAGTTTATTAGTTGCTTCTACGTATTTATCAACGTAATCTGTAACGTAATATCCTTTTAAATTCAATTGCTTATTCAGAATAGCTGGTTGTAATGTAGTTGCTTTTGGTAATTTCTCATAGTCTTCGAAAGGTGACATAAAAACACCACAGACACATATCCTGCCATTTATATTCATCTGATAGATCACTTGGCTGCTTAGCTCTCCGCCAATATTATCAAAGTAGCAGTCAACTCCTTCCGGAGCCGCAATTTTAAGAGCATCGCTGATATCAGCTGTCTTATAATTGATTACTTTATCAAACCCCAAATCATTTTCCAACCATTTCACTTTATCCTCTGATCCAGCGAAACCAATAACCTTGCAACCTTTGATTTTCGCTATCTGTCCCACAATAGATCCCACAGCTCCTGATGCACCGGACACAACAACAGTTTCATGAACTTTAGGTTTACAAACTTCGAGAAGACCGAAGTACGCAGTTAGACCGTGCATGCCAGCTGCACCAACTGCTAATGACAAAGGCAGATTCTGTAAATCTGGTAGTATATAAGGCTTGCCTAAAAGTACATCATAGTTAGTATTTGGATTTATGATGGAATAATCACACCATCCTGCGTGAGTGACAACTTTAGATCCAACTGGATATTCAACGTTCTTCGACTCCACAATAGTACCAACCTGAGGGCCGAATTGATCGTAAGGAATGGTGTACAAGCCACAGAGTTGATAAAAATGTAAATACGTATCTAAGCTTAACCATTCCGCTTTGATGAGAATCTCTCCTTCTTTTAAAGGTGGCAATTCATACTCCACAAGCTCAAAATCGTCACGTTTCGGTAACCCATTAAAACGTTTCGTCACTACGAACTTTTTTGCTTTAACCATATTTTATTAGAAGTGACGACTATTAGCTACAATTTACACGCGAAATCTATATACAATACCAGTACATCCTGACAATTTATAATCACTCATGAATCATTACCGAGTGTTCTAAACAAGGTTGTTATTGGCAGTGTGTGAATTCGGATATTCTACAAAATATCTAACTTTTTGTGTACTTAATTATTCATATAACGTTTTATATCAATTTTATTGCAGCTATTTTAGGATAATTTGATAATTGGAAAATTCATAACAAAACATAGCATTACGATAGTAAGGAGAAAAGAATACGATAATAGAAGATCAAATGATATAAAAATAGTATATTTATGTCATCATCAACAACATAGGTCTGTATGAGTTCCACTGCAAGGCCATAGGCCTTTTTCCGATAGAAAGGATTGGCATAATTTCCACGTCAACCCACAACTTACTAGCGATTTCAAACTCTATAAGATCCACTGCTTTATATTTTCTCATATACATCATGGTAACACAAGAACATTTCTCAGGTTCACGTTTCCTCTCGATGTTTTCCCTCAACGTCAGCCGATAGCGATAACAATTTAAATTTGTAAATATACACGAATTCCGAAAAAAACCTTAGTACATGTCGTGGATAAACTTGCGGACACCGGATTAATATTACACTTGATCGCCATAAATACACGGCCATTACGACTTCAACAGCATACCACACACTATATCATAATCATTTATGTATTTTACTAAATTAATTGTATTGATCTATATACATAAAGCGATGTAGACAGTCTGGAAAACCAGCAATTTTTCGTAAATTCGTACAATTTAACTTAAAATTATACGTAATACCCATAAAACGAAGCAATCAACGTAGTCGCGTTTTACGTTTCCGGCCGTCACAATCCACAGTGATTATACGCTTTCGACTCCGCCAACGGAAATCTCAACAAAAACACGAGAACGCTCTATCTCGCACGGATCTCGAATTGTTTTCGTTCTCAGCTTATCTTGGCACTTTCGTGTTGGTTATAAATTCGTTTTCGTCCGTCCTTAACGATTAACGTTTTTATAGATCTCGAAGTCCTATGAAGGCATCATCGTCGCATGCCAAATCCGGTATACGTAAATCACATTTTACAGGTCAGTTAAAAGAATTCTAATGAAATTGAAAAATTGAATACTAAAGTTATTTTACTGTTTAATTATTCTTTTATCATGAGGTTAACTTATTATTTAATTCGGATGTAAAATTACAATTATACAAGCTACATAATTCTTTAGTCGAATTGAACTATGTAATGCAATACTAGGTGTTCCCGTGGGTCTGTTTGCGTTAGTTTAGATTTAATGAATCCCTGTGTCCATTTCTATACTCTAGAGAAGGTTAATACAAAATTTAATGTTCTGTTAAGTAGTAAAAGGTGTGTGTGCGATTCACACACGATAGAAGTGAAACTTCAGTAAATCGACAAAAGAATGAGATGAATATATATAACAAGGGTAGGATAATTACAAAGTTTATATGTTTAAAAATGAAAGTATTTTGATTAATTTTAAAAGATATTTTATATTGTATTTAACATATGTTACAGTGTACAGTAGAATTAGCTCACGTACTTTTCACATATACTAACACACGTTAAATGCTCTTGAATACAAGCAAGTATTAAACAGTGTGCAATATACATACACACTGACATTTGCTCTCTCGCTCTGGCTCACTAATTACAGGCGACTATGCTTAGAAGACAGGAGTGGGGATGCTACGAAGCATGGCACAAAGACGAGAGACCGATAATATAAAATAGTATGTATATTTCTGTCTCATTCTTTGCCTGCTTCATCCTACACATTTTTGTATTTGTGTCTCTTACCTGTCGTTTTTTCCGTTGCATCCGGTTTGAAATCACGATTCTAAAGAAGTTTCACTTCAAAAAAACAAATAAGCTCACATATGTGTTTGTAATATTAGTAAGGACATGCGTGACTCTGGGTTGTTCTTTACTGTTTGCCATTTGGTTACCTCAAATTGCAAATCTGACTCCAATCACCTTTAAAGAAAGGTAACACACGAAGCCTAAAGAGGAAATGCTTTTAGTAAATGCAACTAATCATAAATACGTAGGTATAGGTGCTTGACAACAGATTTTTAACCCGAAATTTATAGCTACCCATGTGGACTTTAGAAAAGTGATATAGTAAGTCTTAAGAGGTACTGGCTTACAAATGGAACTAATCATAAAAACGTATAGGTTAGCATACAAGCGGTAGTTCTACAGGTAAACTCTAGAAACAGCTCGGACCACAACCACATTTCACTCATGGTGTCGCGGGCCGCTAACTACAAATATTTAGATATTAAATTAAAAAAACGTAATTTCAAATTAACAACGTATTAATATAGTATAAAATGATTGTCCATTAAAACAACCTTGGTATAACCCTTATATCATAAGGAACGCATTGCGGTGGGTTTATCTGGGTTCTATTTAATTTACTCAGCGTGCTCATAATTTTTCTGATGAGCATGAAATTTAAAATAATTAAAAATAAAGTATAATCGGGTGGGGCACCTATAAAGACCTATGAGTATGGCTGCTCTAGAACAACCCACTAAACAAAACAGTCAAACGACAGTGCCAAATCACAAATGGTTAAACTAATTAATTAAAAATTAATAAAAACGTGCTTAATACCAAAGCCCGTTCAATTAAGTTACGACAAGTTACATGAATAATTTTACGTTTTCTTTTCTGCTTGAATTGAAGTTTGTAATATATTTTCTTTACTATTTTTTACAACGAAATAACAAACTAAAATTTAAAATAGAATTGTACGTGTAGACAGCTCGCTTCTAGCTTAAATAGAACCAACGTATATTAAAAATACATATATATTGGATGATTTTTGTAATACTGGAATATAATTTATTAGATTACATATTTGGCATGAAAATTAAATTTCTCATCTATGCTAATTAACAGATGAGAAATAAAAACCGTTTCTATTTTTTAACGTGTTACCTATAGCTATAGACATAGCGGCTTACACGCAATAGACCAGTACTTTTAGCTCCTGGTATAAAATACTGGAGTTACAAACCGTGCTTAAACGACATATAGGAGGCGTATTAGTTTTTTAAATCATAATTTACAAGCATTTGAATTAATTTTATGAAAGATACCAATAATGAAATTTCACAATATAATTTGACAAATTATTTTTCATTTCATGTGAAAAGAAACAGTAAAAACTGAAATTAATCCATGCTTTACTATGCTCAGTCGTATTGATGATTTTCATACTACATAATGGATGATGCGTCAAACCTGGTCAGATTATGTAACATTTCCAATCATGAGGATACATTGTTATGCTCGACGGACGTTGACCTGTCCTGACAATAAAAAAAAACCTTGGCAAATTATATACCTAAACCTTCCTCACCGATTGATCCTATCATTAGATAAAGTGATTACTTTATCTACTAGTGAAAACCGCATGAAAATCCGTTCAGTAGTTTTTGAGTTTATCGCGAACATATAGACAAGAACGGTAGACGACTTTGTTTCATGATACATAATGATAACAGGTCGTTTATGAATAAATAATTACATTTTTTGAATTAGGAAATTTAATTTGTTAAACATTATTGCTACCCCTTTTTTACACATTACAAACGAAATAAATCGGAGATAGATGCGAGATGAAAATCCTTTTCAAAATACCAAGATCGCATAAATAAATCGCGTATCGCAGCAATCGCAAAAAAAGTCCTATCAATTATGAAAAACACTTGTTGCGCTCCCGAGAAATTGTAATGTTCTCAGATAAACATGAAAAGCGGATTCAAGAGCATTTATTATTCAGTAACGTTCCGACACATCTCTGACACTTAATAGAAAGAACGTTTTATAACTTATATTTTTCATTACCGCGACGTAGTTACTATACATACTAGCAGAGATATGCGAGAAGTATATAGTGCTGATAAAAACACACATTTGTAAATAAACGACTCATACTACTTGCAACTATGTATACAATTAATGTATTAAATCATTTAAACAAACCACAAAGTAGAAATGCTAATAAACGATTGTTGTTATAAACCGTTATTGGTACGTTCGTGTTAACGCCACCGCAGTATACCCGCCGACCGTTCCCGCGGCTGTCTTGCGTTATCTTTGTACCACAAGTCTTTTCTTAATAGTATCCCTTACTAATACGCCACCCTCCCGGGGGAAAGGGTGGGTTATGTCCGACTAGCATATAAGTGTGTACCGGTACCGGGTCGGTGCACCGACAGACCGTAATTGTTGGGGTGGCAAGGGATCGTACTATGCTACTCTATCTTGTAGATCCGCCCCAACGGTCCACCCGACGGAAGGTGATCGCCGGGCTCTTATCTATAGAGAGGCAGACTGGGTACACACCAGCTGCCTCCTCTTGTCCGCTGGATCTGTGCAATGAGGAGATGGGCCTTGGGTCCCAATACGGTGGCGGATTGAGTTGGCAAAGCACCGTCTCCTCCTGCCGGTCCTTCATTGGCGGAGAAGGTCACTCAGAGGGTCTTCCTCGCGGATCATCTCCGCCGCCTCCTTCTGCAAGACGATTTCCTCGCAGAAGGAGGCCACAATATTGCATACATCCTCGTTGCCGAGCATGACTTTCAGACGTCTTCTGGGGTTTCGGGAACTACCTGACCGTAAGACAGCGGTCAACCAGCTCCCAAAGCTAACCCCCTACATGGCCCAGCACTTTAGCCAGAACCCGACTCGGGACCCCGTAAGGGCCCCGGGTGCTTGGCATCCGTTGATGCGGAGGCGCTCAGTCGCACTCCCAATCTCCTCCTTTGTAACCATGGGAGGTTCGATCGGCGCCTCTTCTGTCACCTGAGCAGGAGCAGGAGGCATAGGTGGTGGCGTTAATACGTAAGTACTCAATTATTCTGCTATTCATTAATTAGTTGTTTAGCATCGTACTGCAATCTGTCACAATGAAACGTTTATGATATTGGTATACCTTATTCGTATCGTTATTTTAAGTACGAACAACGTGAAGCGTTTCACACCTATTGGTTGGTTTATAATGCTTGCTTATTCGCACGTTACGTTACGTAATAATAATGGCAACCAATAATAAATAGCAGAATAATATGACACCTCTATTAAAAAACTGTGTAGGCGATATCTGATATTGGTGACTATGTCGCCACTCTGAATATATAATTATTTATATTCTGCACTTCCACGAAACTTCCTCTGAGTCATGTTTCTTTAATGCAATCTGATCATCTCAATCAATTAATATGCCATTATTTGTATTTAATAATTTTATTACTTAGGTAAAATCACAAGCATATTAATTTCAAATTATATAACTTTCAATCTTAGATTACGAATTGGTACAAAATGATATAAAGTTTTAATCTGATCACAGCTTTGATTATAGTATTGTTGATTTTAAATCTCTTTAGGCACGAGGATAAGCTTGGGTAGATGATGATGAATAAGATGTTGAAGAAAGAAGAACAAAATGATTACGCTATCACTGAAGTGATTAATCTAAAATGTATAAAATTAATTTGTTTTTGTTGACTACACCATAACTATAGTCCTTACGTCTACATATAAAATTCACTTGAATAAAAATAAGAAGAAACGGCAATACACTGTAGAATATATTAAATATGGATTCATAGAAAATTCGACAAACCCATCTTTGCCTTTGTGCCTTCATTGTTCAAAAACATTTTCAAACGAAGCGATGAAGCCTCAAGAGTTCAAGATCATTTGAATAAAATGTATCCGGATAAGAAGGACAAAAATGTAGCCTATTTTCAAGATCTGGAAAAGAAGTATAATGCTCAGCCAAGTGTATCGAAACTTTTTTAGATGGTTGCTAAGCATAACGATGACGGACTTCGAGCTTCATACAATATCTCTCTGTTAATTGCTCAAACAGGTAAACCACGCACCATCGGAGAAACGTTAATTTTGCCGGTGATAAAATTAAAAATTAAAATTAAAAAATTCCTTTGAGCAATAGTTCTGTCCAAAGACAAATTAATGAAATGGCTGAAAACATTGAAGAGTCATTGTGCAATCATCTGAAGACTAGTACATTTTCAATTCAGTTGGATGAATCCACTTTACCAACTAATGAAGCATTGTTGTTGTCTTACGTGAGATTTATTAAAGATGAAAAAATATATCAAGAACTTTTGTTTACTAGAAATTTAGAGACAGACACGAAAGGAGAAACCGTATTTAAAACACTGGAAAAGTTTTGTGATGAAAAAGGAATTCCGTTGAAGAATATTATATCAGCTGCTACAGATGGTGCTCCAGCTATGACGGGGTGTCAAAAAGGCTTCATATCGTACGTAACAAAATTCCTGATGTGCTTGCTGTACATTGCGTTATACATCGACAGCATTTAGATGCTAGAAATTTAAGTGAACGACTATTTCATTCATTGCAACATGTCATCAGAGCAGTCAATAAAATCCGAAACAACTCTTTAAATGACAGATTATTTAATCAGCTTTGTGTTAATAATGATGAAGATTTTAACAGATTGATCTTTCACACAGAAGTGCGTTGGCTATCAAAAGGAAATTGTCTGACTCGTTTTTACAATCCGTTTGACTATGTCTGTTGTCAGTTGTTCTTGGAAAACAAAGACACAGAATTGCGCGAAAACCTTATCACATCAAAGAATGATATCGCATACCTGACAGACCTTTATACATTGCTTAATGATATGAATCTCCAAATTCAAGGCGATGACATGAACTTAATAAAAACAAAAAATGTCGTCGCTGCTTTCCTAGCCAAGCTGCTCTTACACAAAAAGAATATCGGCAGACGTGAGTTCCATAATGTTGCCAATTTATCAATATCCTGCAACAACGACGACTTGCTCGTCTACTGCCAACATTTGGAAAATCTTCACAGTGATTTCATTGAAAGATTCCAGAATTTTGTGCTGCGGTAATAGAGGCCAACGAACAAATATTCCTTTCGTTCGCAAACCGGTGTCTCAAACTGGCATATTTCCCCCCACCATGGAAACAAGCCACCATTATTACAATAAGAAAGGTCGGAAAGACGGACTATGGAAGTGCGAGGTCTTACAGACCAATAGGACTCCTATCTATTCTTGGAAAGATATTAGAGAAAATGGTAATCAACAGGATTCGATGGCACACTATCCCGAAAATGTGTCTGAGGCAGTATGGATTCGTTCCGCAGAGATCTACGGAAGACTCCCTTTATGATCTTATGACACAGTTGAAAGCAAATCTGCACGAAAAGAAGATAACCGTGGCTGTATCTCTAGATATACAGGGGGCTTTTGATAATGCATGGTGGCCAAAAATTAAGACTCAATTGATGGATCTCAAATGTCCAATCAATCTACGACGAATAGTAAGCAGTTACCTTGAAGATAGAACGGTGGTGCTGAGGTACGCGGGGGTTGAGCACAAAAAAAATACCACAAAGGGGTGTGTTCAGGGGTCGATTAGCGGCCTAACCTTCTGGAATCTAATCTTGGACTCCTTGCTACAGGAATTAATACAAAGAAGGGTTTATACTCAGGCGTTCGCCGATGACGTGGTGTTACTGTTCTCTGGGCATCGTTCACACGAGATACAGCAGAAGGTTAACGATACACTGGACTTTATATATAATTGGGGAAAGGAGAATAAACTGGCCTTTGCTCCACAAAAAACCAACGCCATGATTATTACTAAGAAACTTAAATATGAGCCACTAAATATGACTATGGGAGGTGCGCCAATAAATATAGCGGAGGAGATAAAAATATTGGGAATAATAATAGACAAGAAACTGACGTTCAATTCCCACGTGAGAAATATATGCCGGAAGGCGACTAACATTTACAAACAATTGGCAAAAGCTGCAAAGATATCTTGGGGGTTGAGCCCGGGCATAAACAGAACAATATATATGGCGGTCATTGAGCCCATTATACTTTACTCGGCGAGTGTGTGGCATACAGCTGCGAGCAAACAAAAAATCAAGAAGCAATTGAACACCGTGCAGAGGGGCTTCGCTCAGAAGATATGTAGAACTTACAGGACGACCTCCTTAAACGCATCACTAGTACTCGCGGGATTGCTCCCTCTCGATCTGCGATTGAGAGAGGCGGCACAGCTATACGAGGCTAAAAGGGGTAAACCAATGGATGATCTACTTAAAGACAGACCTATTGAAGAGAGAATCGATTTCCTAGGTTTCCCGCATCCTGCAGAGAGCACGGAAATAGGCTTCCAATGCGTGGATAGTATAGACGAACAGAATATTGATAACACCAAGAAAGAAACCAGATCCATATACACAGATGGGAGTAAGATTCAGGGCAAGGTGGGAGCGGCGCTTACTCTGTGGGAGGGAGACCGAGAGATCAGATATAAAAAATTTAAGCTGGAGCCCCTCTGTACGGTGTATCAGGCCGAATTATACGCGCTATTAAGAGCAGTACAAGTTGCCGGTCAGGTTGGTGGTGCTAAAATCTACAGCGACTCGAGGTCCGCACTAGAAACCATCTGTGATCGAGAGACTGCGCACCCGCTTGCTTTTGAGGCTCGAAAAGAGATAGAGAACTGGAGAAAGCGGAATATTGAAATCCAACTGTGCTGGATCAAAGCACACGTAGGCGTAGCCGGCAATGAGAGGGCAGATGAACT
The DNA here is from genome assembly GCA_036509395.1 of Antheraea yamamai. NCBI lineage: Eukaryota > Metazoa > Arthropoda > Insecta > Lepidoptera > Saturniidae > Antheraea > Antheraea yamamai. The sequence continues at coordinate 2,894,595 of AP028444.1, read as the reverse complement.
GGCGAAGGACGCAGCGTTGCACTTAAAAACCAAGGCGAATTACGGCCGATGCCCAATTTCCTTCATAAAGAAGGAATTAAGACATACAAGTACCCTGGTTTGGAATGACATCTACAGCCACTCTGATAAAGCTCAAGTCACGAGATTATATTTCCCGAGTGCAACGTTAGCCTTCAAGGCCCTCAAAAATAAGACGCTGTCACCGGAACTGGTTCAGATACTGACGGGGCATGGGGCCTTCGCGCAGTATCTAAACAAATTCAAGAAGAAAGAGAGCCCTGCCTGCGTGTGCGATGGCGTAACAGAGCAGACCGCTCTCCACGTCCTACTTGACTGCCAAAAATATTATCGAAGAAGAACAGACTTAGAATTAGAAATAGGTTATAAATTAACCAGTGACGTGATAAAGGACATAGTAAGTGAAAACAAAACCTTTACAAAATTTTCCAAATTCTGTGAATATGTGGTTCGCGATTGTAAAAATATGAATAAATAAATGATAACGCTCTTAACGTTTATTAAAATAGATTTATAATTAAAAGTGATGTCGACATTATATGCTAATGACGTACAATCACTATTATAAAATAGTTTATTAAGTTAAAATAGGTATGTAATAAAGTATCAAGAATATTCGGTAACAAAGAAAAAATAGTAATTATAGTAAATGAATATAATAAGGATAGAAACATATATAAATATATATTAAAAACAAATATATACTTGCATATACTGAGTCATGTCATGATAGTTAACACTAAATTTTACTACGATTTTTGTTATGCCACATTGTATGTACACCTTTATAGGCTGCAACTTCAATAGGTACAGCCCAACCAAATAAGAGCAAAGAAACTCACGCCGTCACATTTCCCCACGCTACAAAATATCTCTGACCTGTGTCAGAGGAAAGAAAGCAGGGAAAACAAAAAAAAAAAAAAAAAAAGATTCCAGAACATTTTGAAATTGGAAATACCAGACTGGGTGTTAGATCCTTTTTCAAATGTCAACATAGCAATATCACCCCAATTGGAAGAAGAACTTATAGAACTGACAACGACCGAGGAATTAAAAATCAAATACAAAAATGGCTACCAACAATTTTGGCTACAAAAGTCAATTCCGCAGTTGTACTCTGGATTGTGATCCATCGTTGAACGATTTTTGATAGCATTCCCATCGTCATATTTGTGTGAATGTGGATTTAGCGCTGTGACAACGCTGCTTATTAAAAAGAGAAATCACCAAGAGAAGTTACCAAACACGGCGACTTACGACTGTTTTTGAGTAAAATTGAACCTGATATCAACAAACTTATTAAATATTATCAAATTCATCCATCTCATTAGATTAGTATAAAAATGAAAACTGATTACATATTTGTATTGTTTCTTTTAATTTGATTAAAATATAATTACATAGTATAAAACAAAGTCCCCTATCGCGTCTGTCTGTCTGTCTGTTCGCGCTAAACTCAAAACTACTGAACGGATCTTAATGAGGTTTTCACCAGTGGATAAAGTGATTCATGAGGAACGTTTTGGTATATATTTTGTCAAGGTTTTTTTTATAATCAGGGCTGGACAACGTCTGCCGGGCGCGCTAGTTATTAATATTATAAAGTTGGGTTTTATTTGCTCTCACTGGTAAAAAATTCTAGTTTAGAATGTAAGTTTAAACATCAGAACCGTCTAATATAACTAAATTAATTAAAGTAATGAAATTGTGGTTTTTAAGTTTTAGGGGTGTATAAAAAATGGGGGCGCTGAAAAATAATTGATTTTCAAATGGGACGGTAAAAGAAATAAGTTTGATAATCACTGGGTTATATTAATAGATTAAGTGGCTACGCACTATAACGGTTCAATCGACAGCATATCTAGACATAGCTGATATTTCATTATAATTTGTTGCATTATTTTTTATCTCTCTCTCGCGAACCCCACACAATTGTGTAATATATAATTAAGTGAACTTCGTAACAAAGATGTAACAAGCGTTTGAAATTCGACATAGCATACTATGTTTTATGATTTCACGTCTAATTAACTTCAATACAATAAAAACACATTCTCAAACATTATATTTTATAAACGCAATAAACTTCATAATTCATTCAACCAGAAAATCTTATAAATCCCGACAATATAGTTCAGGACCAGCCAAATTAATTATGGACCTCTATTAGTAGAATTATATACTGACAAAAATTACAGTTGTGATGTTTACCATTTAATTTATGTAAATAAATATTGTATAGAATAAACCCTATGACATCAATAAATTAGATAATATGTCATTTTAAAATAGTCATAAATTATTGTATGTGTTTCGGAACGAAACGTCAACCGCTCCGAAGTTGCACCCGAACGAACTTCACACTCGCTGAACTACATTCAATTCGCGCGTATTCATTGTATTGTTACACGCATTAAAATTGTATTTAAACGCAAAATCTTGTTATTAACGTCTACGAAAATAAGTAGCGTACTACGCAACCGCCGCTACAGTATGCTATAACAAATTGATATAGGGTATAAACGGAATCTAAGAACCACGTCTTAGGAAAGTGCCCGCGGGTAATATTCAGCGGGTAATATTGAAAGTCAAGGTAGTCATAAGGACTACCGACAGAAGTGAAAACTGTAAACAAAGAAATAAATGTGTTCTCTTTTGTATTTTCATATGAATGACAATATGTTAAACTTTGAGTTTATTGAAATTATTAAAATTAGTGTGGTTTTCATATCTATTGGCACTCGGAGCAATAATTATATACATTTTTAGAAAGTCTATTTAATCAATCAAACGTATGATGTCCTGCAACATATCAATATTCACACAGACCCCTATACTACGCGTCGCTAGTCTGACCCAAGCCGCGCAAGCGCAATATGGCAGCTCATGCTTACGTAGCATGTCATGACGCGAAAATATAAATTTATCTCCTGCCAAAAATACAAAAATAAAAAAAAAACAAATATATACATGTATATACTGAGTCATGTCATGATAGTTAACACTAACTTTTACTACGATTTTTGTTATGTCACATTGTATGTACACCTTTATAGGCTGCAACTTCAATAGGTACAGCCCAACCAAATAAGAGCAAAGAAACTCACGCCGTCACTTTTCCCCACGCTACAAAATGTCTCTGACCTGTGTCAGAGGAAAGAAAGCAGGGAAAACAAAAAAAAAAAAAAAATACCGTTCAACGCGTCTAAAGAAGTTTTCACCTCAATAATCATTTTCTTTTGAACGTTTTCAATTATTTTAATTTAGTAATAAGTGTAGTTAAGCTCCTTGTCTCTTATAACTTATAATTCGGTGTTTGTAATTGTTATTAAAAATTTCAACTCGATCTCTTTAGGTTACATAAGGTCCTCTGTTTTATGTCAAAGGATTAACTTTTCACTTGGAAAAATATGTATTCAGCATTCCCTCAAGAGCCGACCATTATTACCCTAAAGTATTTGAAAGAAATACATTTTCGAATAACATGATTTACTAAATATAAGACATGTTTAAATAATAAACGTGAGCATTACATAGTATAAAAGACAAAAATTGTTTGTCCGTCCATTTGTAGTCGAAATAGTCCATCCATAATCGAAAACTATTAGGCATTTTCAGACATAAAATCGTTCAGAAACTACAATCTTTTCGTTCAATTTTAATAAAGGAAATAGCTACTGTAGCTGTTTGTATAACGATTTGATATTATATTGATATCGAATAATGGTTTAGTATTTCATGAGAACAATGATTTTTATCTGGATTCATTGTAGCCTTCTTTTGTCTATTAATTGCAATTTTGTCATTACTATTCAAGACCTAAGGAAAACCGTAATGCAACGTAGTAATAGTAATTTAGCAGTTTTCTAAATACATTTATAAGTTTATTGTATTGAATAATATATTTCATAAGATAACATGTTCAAGATAGTTTGAACTGTAATGTTGCTGTTTCTGTTATCCTGTTACATTCCAAACTTTTACTATTTACATAAAATCCAAGAATTCCACTGCCTCTAACACGAATAAAACTTATTAATATATTCTATTAGCCCATGTGATGATATATTAAAAGAAAACTATGAACCTTTATACGATAAAAAAAATTGTATCTCAACGGTATATTTACATTCTATTATATAAACCTTATGTACTAACACATATTTTAGTAATTTCCAAATTAACATCATAAATAAGTTAATTGTAGACGTACATAAATTATAAAGGCTTTAAAGTTGTTTTTAATAACAGCACTGTCCCGTTTAATATATTGATTAAAGTCGCAAAGTACCAGGGCGCCATACATTTAGAAAACAAACTTGAAACATTATTTGAATAATGAACCCATTTACAACGCAAGTTCCAGACTCACTCAGTCCACTCAGTTTCATAGGCGCAACAAGTGCTTTTCATAATTGAACGCACCTGCCTCGTTTCGTCTCCGCATTTGTTATGCGGCCCTAGTACTTAACAACAGTTAAAGTTTTTTCTTGTACTCAAAAAGTAGAGGCAACCTTCTTTTTGTAGGTCCCTTACAAATGTAATAAAAACTAGAAATATGGCCGTTACATGTTATACAACATATTCTTCAGTAAATTGCTCTGCCGTTTAGTTTAGTGGTTGTCGAAAAGTTAAAACAGTTAAAAACCAGATGTCTTCTAGTAAACTCAATGCAATTAGAAACACAGAGAGTCACGATTTCATTCACTAGATTTTGTCCGCGGTTTCTTTTGCGGTCATATAGATTTGATCTATACTTTCGGAACAGACCTTTTTTCTATACAAAAGCTACCCTATGTGTTTTTCTAATGTATATGCAAAATTTCAAGCTGATCAGTTATGTAATTAAGGCTTAAATAATAAATAAACAAACTAACATTCGCATTTATATTATTAAGAATAAAAAAACCTAAACGATCAAGACGTGTTCACCTATTCGTAGAACTGGTGTACAAAAAACACAAAACTATTAATTTCTCGATGGTTAAACTGAACAAAACATCGTATAATAGTTGTGACGAGCACAAATCGATAAATATCGTCAGACCTGTGTTTTCCTCAATTACCCGGCAGTATGATGTTTATAACATAATATTGTTGTTAATTAATTCTCCTTTATCAGCGCTTCGGTTTGATAACTATGTAGGAAGTAGTAATATAACGATTATTCTCTTTCCTTGCAACAATGTAATGACATTTTCTATGAATCCTTTAATTAGACTACCCAACAAGAAGTACTCTATATAACACAGTAGTAATGCCCGTGACTCCACTCACGTACTTTCTATCTTGTCTATACATATAATAAGAATGTAAATCTAACGTGTCTGTACTTTTTATATATTTGTGAAAAAAAAATTGTTGCAGGTGTCAAGGAATAATTAATATAATACATTTTAATCATTTTTAGTCTGTCTGTTTGTATAAACACGCATCACTGCTAAGGTACTGCGATCACGATATGTTAAAACCTCACCAAGAAAATCATAAAGCGTATATGGAAAATAAATCGTTTATGGGGTGTGTAAGGAGTGACGAATAACATCTTAAGACTTGAGACACCCAAGCCAACCTCACCTGCACGTGGCGCACCCTGCTGAATAATGAACGAGGCAATGGCGAAAGCGGCGTGGTAGGATATACAGCCTGACTGGGTCGCAACCACCATGTATATGGCGAAAAAGCCCGTCATAGTGATTCATTTCTGCGGGTCGCGTTTCGGGATCAGCCTGTGCATATCCAGCTTTTCGCAGGCCGGCATGACAGTGGCCACCGCCTATAGATAGTGTATCACTCGGTGGTCGCCATTGTTTTTGAATTGCACTGTGCTTACCATCAGGCATAGTGCAGTCATTTTACCGTGCTACAATAAAATAAAAAGTGTTTTTGTGTTTGTGAATATCAATAAATTTTTTTTAATGAATTTTTCTTTTTTTTTATCTAATATCCATATCTATACCATGGTATCTTCATTCGATCGATTTTTATAATCAGTACAAAACACTGAAGAAATTTATATTTTTGCTTTCGATTTTACGTTTTCTCTTCTGTGCATAAACCAAGATACGATAACAAACAACACAAATAAAGTTGCTGGTATCAGCTAGTACTTAATAGTTTAGTTAAAATATTGCAATTGAATGTACTGTCATGTATTTGCCCAAACAATTTACTTTCGACATTATAACTCATTCCATATAATTACCAACGGCAGAATATTAACACTAGAGCTTGGACAAAGAGTACACCAATTAAGAAAAAAATAGTGCGTGGAATCCCTCCGCGTGGAAGAAGTGAAACTTCGTAATGTGGAAATGAAAATAGGAAGGGGTAGAAATTGATTTTTAGTGAAATCATATTGTTTCTTTAAGACAAACTTTATTAACATTGCTTACAATTCACAATTGATCGCATCTTTTAATTATCACTTTCGAGTGGAGAATTATTCAAATCTATAACATTTACAATGGGATTATGATAACTAAAGTAAGATACGAAATGTTTGATTATTTTTCTCGCTCTGCCTCTTTCTATTCCCCCTCCCCAGGAGCGTTGAACGTTTAACGCAACAGTGGTTTCATACCCCCTCCATGGTAGCGTTAAACGTTTAACGCAACCTTATTGGAAGTTGGATTAGAAGTTTCACTTCAAAAGAAAAAAATGAATTTTGTAAATTAGTTCAGTGGTTTACGACTTATAAGCACTCTAATAGGCAAGTATGCGCAACATTGCTATTTATAATATGTAAAAATAATATCAACCAAAGGTTTCGATGTTTTGTGTATAAAGCTATTTTCCATTGGTTTTTTATCTGTCAAGGTTGATAGTCTCGTCAATTTATTTATGCTAATTTTAGTATAATCGGTTGATAGAATTCCTTCGTAATTATAGATACAAGATTTTTTTTATATATATTGGAATAAGTATTTGATAGACAAAGTCGTTTTATGGTATACATTTATTGAAGTGAAACGTATTATGGGAGACATCAGAATTTCTGATCAGCAACCTTTTTGTGTGGCGAAAACTGTTGAGGGTAAACACTGTGTCGGGTAGTGTATTGAAAACACCAGTTCTCATCTGATCACCGATGTTAAGCAGCGTCAGGAGCGGTTAGTACTTGGATGGGTGAGCGTCTAGGAACACCGCGTGACGTCGGATTTTTGTTTAAATGTTTTCCGTTGACAAAAGTTTCACTTGTATCATGTGTCTTTACGATACACCCTGTTTTTTAGATCAAACTGTACAACGTTAGTTTCGACAGATAATAAATATATAGGCCGCAGAAAAAAATCTGGTACTGGCTATTTAATTTAGGGATGTTTAAAAACTACTATATTTCATAAGTGTTTATACTCCGCATAAATTTTTTCAACCGCTCTGAAGTAGATGCACAGAACATAAATTTAGTTACCAGAGGGACGCAGATGACGTGAAAGAGGAGCAGTCTCACCCGCGCGCGGACCTCGCCTCCTACGGCATCCACGTTGACGCGTGTGTCCTGTCATTATTAGTTACAGTACAGTCGCATTCAGAATATTTTTGTTGTTGTTAATTACATGTTATTGCTATTTTCGTTCTTTTGTTTATATCTGTTATTATTAGAAGACTCATACACTTAAAAAAATTATGTTTCTATGGAAGGCGTTGCTTGTTACAAATAATTTATTTATTATGAATATATTTTATTTATAATAACAGTTATTGTAACACGCATAATATTTGCACAATATATGCCAAGATATATCGCACATATAGAAATAAATACTGCATAAAGGGGATCATTCATTTAAAGTACGCGATCACATAAAACTCACCAACCAAGTGATTAAATGTTATTTGGATTTAATTACAACTGATTGAAATACATGATGTCGCGCACTGTAATTATTCTAGCTTTATCTATTACCTTCTTTTTCGACTACTGTTGTCCATTTCTAGTTTTTACTGTTGTTTTATTACCTCAGTAATGATTCCATCTTTATTGTCTTTTCATTTTTAACTCTAATGTTTTGCAAATAGTCTATATGCATGTAATCTCGTACGTATGTATATGTCTGCTCAATTCAAATAAAGAGGTTTACATAAATTAGCTGTCAATGCGTTTACAAGATCATACAATCGAAATCATATCTTTATTCTACAAAAACTTCTGACGGAATAACGTCGTTATACTGTCACATTCTTATTACTTAACTAGCTGACCCGTGCAACTTCGTCTGCACCAAATCGGTTATAACTGGTGTCAATTGTATTTTAAAAAAAAGAAAAATTTTAATATACCTAAAACCTTATTGCAGCCACACCATCGATTTCCAATTGTGAATCCAAACTATCAAGGGACTCACTCAAACCCAGATGGTTTGTGACAAATCTTTTAAAATAAGGCTACAACCCGTTCGTAGCAACCTACATATATTGGCGGTAATGTGAAAAAAAGCTTTAGAGGTCTATGGACCCCCCAGTTTCTAACGAAGTTCCTTCCCCTTTTTTGTAGACGTTTACTATACAGTCAGTAGAGCTTACATTATAAAATATCAAGTTGATAGAGTTGAATTGTAAATTAAACGATAAAATTATATTCATAAAATAAATAATGATAAATGAAACACTGAATGATATCATAACTATTTTTAACTTGTATTAAAACTTTTTCACGCTCCATTGTATTGAAGAAAAATATAAATATTAAAAAGATATGAACACGACGCGTCAAATGTCACTTACCTATAACTATTTGTCTAAGAGCTAGTAATGTTTTCGAAAAAGAATTTCAATAAGCCAGTTTTTATATATCTTTATGTTCTTCCGAACAGTGTGCGGGCTACCTGGCTGTAAACGTTGCGTTTATTAGTGCATATCGCACCTTTACTGGCAAACATATTGATTTTTATATAATTTTTGAATGTTTTGTTTTTTACTAACTTTGAAACCCTACTAAAACATGAAATTATTATTGCCAGACATTTTTGTTATAAACAATAATTTGCCCGATGCTATTTTTTTGTAAATAAAATAAGTATGTGCTAACCATGTTAAGATAGCTGTAATTTTAATATTATTATTATTTTTAATGAAGGCTTAGTCGCCTGCGCGACTATTTCGCCTGAGTAACATACAACTATATAACAATAAGAATGACAATAAACTTAACAATAGCTTATATTAATTTTGTACAATTCTTTAGCATCTTTCGAAATGGGGTCAGACAATAACGAATTGTACAAACCAGTGTGGAACGAACCAGTAGCATTAAGCCGAGATCTAATATCTTCGCTTCGAACACATTCTGCCAGGATGTGGTGCACGTCATCGATGAGCTCACAACTCTGGCAGAGTGTTGATGGTACTTTACGCATCAGGTAGGCGAACTTTTTACATGGGATGTGTTCTGAGTGTAATCTCATTCCTGTGATTGCTTCCCGACGGCAAATCGTACTGTCATCAATTCATGGTGACCTTAAGGGATGTGGCTGAATTGTTCTGTACCATATTCCTTTTGTTTTAGAACGCTTATCAAAGTATTCCTTCCAATGCGAGTAACAGCTATTTTTAAATACCGAACATACATCCGAGTAAGTTGGTAAAATATTAATAGGAGCACCTTCGGAGGATCCTTCTCTGTCTAAAAGAACAGCGCTTTCATTCCCAGTTATACCTATATGAGAAGGGATCCATTGTAAAACAATTACTTTTTTCTTTGCTTTGAAATCTAGTAATTGCTTCAAAATAGTGTAGGCTATCGGTATTCCTCGAAAAGTCAAGGTACATCGAGCTACGTGTTGAAGAGCAGTTTTTGAATCGGATAAAATAACAATCTTAATGGACTCAGTGGATTCTGGACAAATGGACAAATGATAAGGCCTCTGCAATTGCTATCAATTCAGCGTGCATAATTTAAATATTTTCATCAATTTGAAATTTCATAAAAGTTTTGGAATTTGACTCAAAAAATGCGGCTCCTAAATAATTACCAACTTTAGATCCGTCAGTGTATATTTTAACAAAATTTGGTAATATGTATTCATATATTGAAGACAAATATCTTTTCTTTTAAGAATATCATATTGACTCTTTGGCTTCCAAATACCATCTACATTTATTTTAATTATATTGTGCAAATCAATGTTATCGACCCAGGTATGTAAAGTGAACATTTCATGTTTTATACTTGTTTGAATTGGAGTATTTTTATATTGACAAAAAATAGAAACTAATAATGGTTTTTTTTCTGTTACGCCAATAGAGTAATTGGAAAGAGGCGGACAGTTCTTCTAATAAATTAGGTAGTTCGTTTTTTTCGAATGACTTAAATTTAAATAGATTTTGCCAGCTAAATATTGTCTCCTAAGATGTAACGGACATATGCTCAATTCGCTTTCCATAACATGGATTGGAGTACTTTTAATGAAACCCCCGATAATTCTCATGGCCTGGTTTTGGACTTTTTCAAGTTTATAGAGGTTAATCTGAGCACTATTATCATAAAGAAAGCTCGCCTAGTCGATTCGACTGCGTATAATATTGAAGTATAAACGAACTCAATGTTATGGATGAACACTCCAGTTAGAACCGGCTAATGCTTTGAAAACGTTAAGAGACTTAGAGCTAGATTCTGCATCTGCATTGATATGTTTACCCCATTTTATGTATGATAAAGATAGTGATACTTGTGAAAGCGCCTGTTATAGACGCATGTAATCAAGATGGCGTCAGTCCCAAGTCATATGTCTACGTTTATCGTTGTTTTTCATTGTTTACGGTGAAATCTCAATATCATAATGGTTAATAAAATAAAATATGTTCTTTGCAATGGAAAAAATAAATTGGTTTGAAATGAATTATTTTATTTATAAAGAATATCATCGGGCATATTAGTGTCAATAACAAAATTCCCTGACAGTGATAAATTCATAAGGAACATTTTTTTTCAGTAACTTTTAAATGCTAATAGCATTTAAAAGTTACTGAAAAAAAATGTTCCTTAAATTATTTATAACCCAACATCTCTTGTAGGTGGTAGAGCCACGTTGAAACTATTACTGGTTTCAGCATGAATAGGTCGGCTCGTCCGGGGTAGTACCACCCTCTCACAGAAAACCGACGTGAAGTAACAGTGCTTGCATTGTTGCGTATCGTTTGGTCAGTGAGAGCGCCGGATACCCACCTCCTCTCCCCTTCCCCGTTCTTCCCCTCCCCATCCCCCACTTCCCCACTCCCCTCTCCCCCAAACACAGGTTGGCAACGCACTTGCGACTCCCTTGGTGTTGCAAGTGTCTATGGACGGTGGTGATCATTTACCATCAGGTGACCCACATGTTCGTTTGCCTCCTATAACATAAAAAAAAAAGAAAACATTTTGACCTGTAAAGGTGTGATGCGTATTAAAAAACACAACGTTAACCGGCTACCACGTATCCTGAATCCTGTTTGGAAGGGCATAATATATCTTCATATTAAAGAACCAGCTTTTCTAAAATTCTCGTTCTTCCAACGTTGCTGGCTCTTGTACTAAGGTGTTGCAAAAAAGTCTTGTTACATTAACTACAATTTTTTATCTTTCGTTATCCTGGAGAACCCCTTGCGTTTTATGGGACAAAAAGTATCCTAAATGTAACCTTGGAATATTAGTTATTACTGTGTCAAGTTTCGTTAAAATCGATTCAGTACTTTCAGCGTGATGCGTGTTCACAGGGACAGAAAGACAGACAGACAGACAAAAATTGTAAAAAGATTATTTTTGGCTTCTATAAAAAAAAAAGAAGAAATAATAAATATTTAAAATATGGGGAGAGAAAAGAAAAATAATTAAATAAAAAGAAAAAAAAAAAAAATATCCAAGCCAAAAAAAGAAAAAAAAAAAAAATAAAAAAAAAAATATTAAAAAAAAAAAAAAAAAAAAAAAAAAAGGGGAAAAAATATAAAAGAAAATAATATAAAAAAAAAAAAGAAAAAAAGGGAAAGTCAGGCAAAAAAAAAAAAAAAAAAAAAGAGGTCGATAATAAAGTCTACTCCGATAAAAATTTTCAAAAAATATTTAATGTACAGATTTGACCTTGCTACAGTTTTATTATAGTATAGATGTAATTATTTTGAATTTGTTTTGTATTAACTTCTTGTCTGTACTATGCGCAAAACCGAACTTAAAGCTATATTCAGAGCGGCCATAAAGTATGACGCGGACTATACGTTACCATATATTTAATTTGAGAATTTTTTTCGTAATATGACTTATTACAATTTTAAGTGTAGTTTGACGCTTTGAAGCACTAAGGAAGTCGGCTGTTTTAGCTAGTTAGTATAATTCACACAAGGCCCCGCGTATTATGTTTTTTCGTATAAACTATTGATTGAAGTGAGGATGAGGATGATGATATATCATAATGGTTGAATTATCCGTTTAATAGGTAAGATTTTTTATATAATAACACAGCTTGTCTACATACTGAAGCGTATAATATATAAAAATTCTCTATAAATCTATACTAATATTATAAAGAGGTAAAGTTTGTGAGTTCGTGGGTTTGTGAGTTTGTGAGTTTGTGACGTTGTGACGTTGTGGCGTTGTAAGGGGTAATCTAAGGAACTACTGGTTCGATTTGAATAATTCTTTCAGTGTTATATAGCTCATTCATCGAGAATAGTTATAGGCTATATATCATCACGCTAAAGCCAATAGGAGCGGAGCACAGATGAAAAATGTTTCAAAATCGAGATGTTTTTTTTCTTTTTGAGAGCTTCTGCTGTGTGTCAGCGTTAGCCCAGAGTAGTAACTATTACTACGCCGACGAAGTCGCGGGCAGGAGCTATAATCTATATACTAATATTATAAAGAAGTAAAGTTTGTGAGTTTGTGACGTTGTAGGGGGTAATCTCAGGAACTACTGAATCGATTTGGAAAATTCTTTACCAATATAAAGCCACGTTATTTATGAGTATCATAGGCTACATATCATCATGCTAAGACCAATAGGAGCGGAGCAACAATGAAAAATGTTTTAAAATCGGGGTATTTTTTCCTTTTTTGAGTTTCCGCTGCGTCTTAGCCCAAAATAACTATTCCACGCGTGCAAAGTCGCGGGCAGAAGCTATTAACTAATTATATTATTTATAATCTATACTAATATTATAAAAAGGTAAAGTTTGTGAGGTTGTAGGGGGTAATATCTGGGGAGTCGGAGAAAAATGGTCGAACGAAAATGTTTCTTACGAACGCTGCCTTAATTATGAGATATATATGATTGAGTTCTAGAGAAAAGTTGTAGCTTGATAATGCCTATTACCGCCCAACGAAGTGGGTACGGGTCGGCTAGTCTAATATATAAAGAAAATTTTGATGTCTACTATAGCAACATTTTGACAAGATCCAAGTTGCAAACATCAGTTACTTTGAATACAAAATTACAAACGACTACATGACTATTTTTTTCACGTATAGCTATTAAATTACAGTGTTAACTCTTTATAACGAATTTCGAGTAACCGAGCCTTTTCTTTTGTTATAAAGAATTTTCGTTACACTGAGAGAAGAGAACAAATAAATGGTTTTGTGGTAAACCAACCACTCCTGCAAAAGATCCCCATTTACCCCACTTCCAGCTCTTCAGAACATTTCGCTCGCAATGCGAGATAGTCTCAATATCTTAGGCATAGATATTCGCAGCGACATCAATTCTAGGGATTACATCGAAAACGTGATCTCCACTGTATTTCGGAGACTCGGAATCCTAAACGAGGTGCGACGGTTTTTCACGTCTAAACAGCTATATCTCCTTTATAAGGCACAAGTCCGGCCTTGCGTGGAATACTGCTCGCACCTCTGGGACGGTTCCACAAAGTACCTCTTGGATATCCTGGACAGGTTTGCAGAGAGGGGCTGTCCGCATTGTGAATGATGAAGACGTAACAGTGTATATAGAGCCACTTCAGTTACATATGTACATAGCTTCACTGAGTGTGTTCTACCGTCTATATCACGGCGAGTGTTCCGAAGAGTTATTTAATTTAACCCCTTCCTCCCCTTTCCATGACCGAACCACGCGCACTGGGCTTCGGAGCTACAGTTTTAGGGTAAATAGTATCTGGGCACAAACTAAAAAGTTCGCAACATCATATCTTTGCCGTACCGTGAAGCTGTAATATAAGTTTAATCTTCTGATTGATTGTATACTACTAATATGAACATGGGAGTTTTTTTCGGGATCTTGGAATGTCATGTAGTGGATTTTATATTTTACTAGCGGGCCCGGCAGACGCTGTCCCGCCCTGACTATTAAAAAACCTTGAAAAATTATATACTAAAACCTTCCTCATGAATCACTGTATCCACTGGTAAAAACCGCATGAAAATCCGTTCAGTAGTTTTTGAGTTTATCGCGAACAGACAGACAGACAGACGCGGTGGGGGACTTTGTTTTATACTATGTAATGATTAGCTTATGTCCGCGCGGAATAGATACTTTGAGCTAACGCTAACACGCGGCGGAAGCAATGAAAATGAAAACAAAACGATTTTGAAACATTTTTCATTGCTGCTCCGCTCCTATTAGTCTTAACAATTATAGCCTTCCTCGAAAAATGAGCTATCTAACACTGAAAGAATTTTTCAAATCAGATCAGTAGTTCCTGAGATTAGCGCGTGCAAGCAAACAAACTCTTCAGTTTTATAATATTAGTATAGAAGATAGATTCGTAATCTTGTGTCATTTGGCTCTATATTTTGTAATATTGGTGGTGTTTTACGTAATACAGTTTGGTTATTGTGCACAAATAGAGTGGTTGAGAAATAATACAATGGATTCTGACTTGGCACAAAAACTCCCTGGATAGTTTTAATAAGAAGGTCAACATTTTGTTAGAACATTGAAATGATCACAAGAAACTTGTAATATTATTACCTACTCCACAATGGCAATAATAATCTATTTAGTAGTCCGGTGAAGCTGTTAAGGCCTTGCTAAGCCAATAGAGTAGTCAGTTCGAGAAAAAGTAATCTACTAGAAGATTGGATGACAAAAAACAAAACTAAAAAAAATACGAACCTGAATTTATATTACATTGATCAAACAAAATCCCTTATGCACAGAAATAGTTTGGTAAAATGGATACATAACGTATTATAAAATACAACTGAACGCTCGCGGCTCTTGTATAAATGGCTGCAGGTGCATCCTATTGAACAGAAAAAGGCTCAGCAAAGCACCGCAGCCAAAAATCAATAGCGTCGATCCGCTACAGATCGAACTCGTAAATACATATGAAAACTATTTTAATACTATTATGATAAAGCCAAACTTGTAGAAATAGCTGCACGTGCATCCAATTAAACAGAAAAGGGCTCAGAAATGTACCGTAATCAAAAATCAATGGCATCGATCCGTTACAGATCGAACTTGTAAATACATATGAAAACTATATTAATAAAGTCAAACTTGGAGAAATAGCTACACGTGCATCCAATTAAACAGAAAAAGGCTCAGAAATGCACCGTAATCAAAAATCAATGGCGTCGATCCGCTACAGATCGATATTGTAAATACATATGAAAACTATTTTAATACTATTATGATAAAGCCAAACTTGTAGAAATAGCTGCACGTGCATCCAATTAAACAGAAAAGGGCTCAGAAATGCACCGTAATCAAAAATCAATGGCGTCGATCCGCTACAGATCGAACTTGTAAATACATATGAAAACTATTTTAATAAAGTCAAACTTGGAGAAATAGCTGCACGTGCATCCAATTAAACAGAAAAGGGCTCAGAAATGCACCGCAGTACAAAATCAGTGGCGTTGATCCGGTACAGATCGAACTTGTAAATACATATGAAAACTATATTAATAAAGTCAAACTTGGAGAAATAGCTGCACGTGCATCCAATTAAACAGAAAAAGGCTCAGAAATGCACCGCAGTACAAAATCAGTGGCGTTGATCCGGTACAGATCGAACTTGTAAATACATATGAAAACTATATTAATAAAGTCAAACTTGGAGAAATAGCTGCACGTGCATCCAATTAAACAGAAAAGGGCTCAGAAATGCACCGCAGTACAAAATCAGTGGCGTTGATCCGGTACAGATCGAACTTGTAAATACATATGAAAACTATATTAATAAAGTCAAACTTGGAGAAATAGCTGCACGTGCATCCAATTAAACAGAAAAAGGCTCAGAAATGCACCGTAATCAAAAATCAATGGCGTCGATCCGCTACAGATCGAACTTGTAAATACATATGAAAACTATTTTAATAAAGTCAAACTTGGAGAAATAGCTGCACGTGCATCCAATTAAACAGAAAAGGGCTCAGAAATGCACCGCAGTACAAAATCAGTGGCGTTGATCCGTTACAGATCGAACTTGTAAATACATATGAAAACTATATTAATAAAGTCAAACTTGGAGAAATAGCTGCACGTGCATCCAATTAAACAGAAAAAAGCTCAGAAATGCACCGTAATTAAAAATCAATGGCGTCGATCCGCTACAGATCGATATTGTAAATACATATGAAAACTATTTTAATACTATTGTGATAAAGCCAAACTTGTAGAAATAGCTGCACGTGCATCCAATTAAACAGAAAAGGGCTCAGAAATGCACCGTAATCAAAAATCAATAGCGTCGATCCGCTACAGATCGAACTTGGAAATACATATGAAAACTATTTTAATAAAGTTAAACTTGGAGAAATATCTGCATGTGCATCCAATTAAACAGAAAAGGGCTCAGAAATGCACCGCAGTCAAAAATCAATGGCGTTGATCCGGTACAGATCGAACTTGTAAATACACATGAAAACTAGTTGGAGGAAAGATTTGATTTTTTGTTCGTAATGGATAAAATCACAGACTACTTAACTGATATTCAAAATTCTTTGTCCTATAGAAAGTTACATGATTAACGAGTGATATAAGCTGTATTTTAACTAAAAAAAATACATTAATGCGAGCGAAGCTACGAGCAAAAGCTAATAACTACTATAAAGAATTTTTAAAGCAATAATAGCTTAGTTGATAATATATGTTCTAGTAAACTCGTGATGGTCTAGTGATTTGACCGGTGTAATATCACTCCGATGTTCGTAGGTTCAAACCCGGGCATGTACCAACGATTTTTTTCAGAATTCGCGTACATTTACTAATTTACATTGCTAACGCTACCGGCTGAAGGATAACATCGTGAGGAAGACTGAACCTGATAAATGTTCTTGTAGTTTTACTGTAAATGGGAAAATGTATAAACTGTAGGTTACGTCGTAGGTTGGTGTGGTGATTATGCCCATACTTTCCATCGAAAAGAGGCCTATGGCCCTGCAATGCATCTTTTAAAGGCTGATGATTGTGATGATGGTGATGATAGTGTGTTCGAGCAGTTCGAATATTTGCGACCGAGTCTTTGAGCAGGCTATAGAGAGATTTTGCTGGTATATCTCTCGCTCCAACTACTACGGCATATAGATTAACTCTATAACCGTTTTTAATAACAGACATACATACAAGTGGTAAGAAGACATTGAAAGATGTAATAGAATCAAAATATTTCGAACGGATTGAACAATGTTATATTAACTCACTAACGGGAAAATTAAACGAAATAAAACTTATATGATAACCTTGTCTTTTAACACATTTATTTTCCTTATAAACGTTACGTCTAATAATGAACTTGAAACAAAACATCAAATATGAAACCGTATTCATACGTTGTTTATTTATTTATTCCCAAAATTTTACATTTTAAAAGTATGCGATACGATACAATAGTAAAAAGGTTGATTATAAATCGTAAACTTACAAAATATATTATTATATAATACTCTCAAACTAAAAATATGGACCGCACACTATCAAAAAGTTGATTAAAAATTGATGGATTCTACATATGACAGCTGCCACCTAAAATAGGTAATCAATACCCTTTACCACCTAAAAAACCTAAAACCACCTCGAGGGTTCTAAATCCAGCAGTGGCGGAAAGCACCAAGATGACACCCGAGATCAAATGGACGAACGGGGTCCCAGGCTGTGGAAAGACTACGTGGTTAATTAAAAACTTCGATGTGGGGAGGGACGCTGTGGCGACCACTACAACCGAGGCGGCAAAAGACTTACAGGAGAAACTGGTGCAAGCACACGGCAAAAAAGCCGAAAAGCGGGTGCGCACCATGGCGTCCATACTAGTAAATGGTTTCAGAGAGCACGATAAGCGTCCAAGGTTAATCGTGGATGAAGCTCTCAATAAGCATTTCGGGACCATCCTGACTACCGGCCGGCTGGCGGAAGCAAACGAAATTCTCCTCATCGGAGATTTCAACCAACTACCCTACATTGATCGGGAAAACTTATTTCGGATGGTTTACAGCAGACCAACGGTCGTAGCTGGTCAATACCAATACCATTGACCAACAGCTCACTTGTACATACAGGAACCCGATGGATGTAGCCTATGCACTGAGTCAAGTATACGACGGTATATACTCACCGAAACCGATAGTGAGATCTCTGAGCATCAGGGGCTATCAGGGCGAACAAATATCCTCCCACACCCTCGACACTCTCTTCCTGGTACACACACAAGAAGAGAAAAAAGCCCTGATAAACAACGGCTACGGGGTAGGGGAAGGATCGCGCGTTCTGACAGTCCACGAATCCCAGGGATTGACCTTCAAATCGGTGGTGATCCTGCAAACAAAGAGCAGAAGGATGCAAATCCACGATAGTGTTTCACATGCTATAGTGGCAGTATCCAGACACACCCACACCTGTGTCTACTATACCGACGTGACTGATGACGCAGTTAGTAGGTTCATCCGTCGAGCAATGGACGCTCCGGCGCGGCATATTGTGGATTATAATCTAAAGATGGCGATAGAGGAACGGAATGAAACCGCCATAAAGGCAATAACGTCTTTAAAAAAAATCCGTCATAAAATAGTTAAATGAAATCATAAAAACAAAGAAATAAATATATATAAAAAAAATAACAATAAAAATAAATATATAAAAAAAAACACGCAATAGATGCTCACAGATACGATTTTTAACTTACACTTAAAAAGCGATAGCAAAAAAATGGTGCGGACCGAGAGTCTGCAGAAAAAGGAAAAAAAAAAAAGATACCCTTTCCACAACTTCTCCAACATTTCTAGGAATATTTGAAACATTTATCAAAAATTTAAAACAAATTATAGCAGCAATAGCAGAGTTCAAAAATATATGAATTATTACAAAAACTTCTTTATTTTTTCTTTCAAAACCGGAAAGCGAATCACTTCATATAGTCAGTCAAGAGCGGACGCTCACAAAACTGTGACGATTTGTGTTATTTTTCCTCAAGAGTTGTAAATTTTTTTTAATGTGAATAAATATGAAGAACCTGTGTAATATAATTGTAGTATTGCTTTATGCAGGTAATATTATTTACACTATGAAATTATTGTTGTATTTCTGAATGTATTGTAGGTTATAACGGGATTCTGTTTATGATACGTTCCAACTAAATTATATTGGTCTTTAAGTTTAATGTTTGCATATATAATATGGTAATTTATTTAAGGAAAATACTAACATATTATTATTCATTGGTGTAACTACAGTATACTTAAACATTATTGTTTTCTGTTTAAACTATTGTTGTCCCGATTGACTCACAGGTACCTTATTAAGAAGGATGCTATAAATAACTTTTAACTATTGTTAGTGTGTGTTTTATATCCTGTATTATGTCGATTGATAAGCAGCTTTCTTTGGAGTCCCACAAGGTTTATATTTGTATTTAATATTGAAACTAAAAAGTATAGTTATTAATTTAATACATTTCTTAGTTTTCCTATCTGCTGATTATACGTGAGACTTTCTGTTATAGAGAAATGTTGTCAGTTTAATGGTCTAATGTCTTTATAACAAAATAAAATGAAATTTATAAAATTTAATATAAATTACTAATTAATTCAAACTCAGATAAATGTTTTAATGGCAGTTGACATAACATGAACCTTCAGGACTTATTTTAATTTCAAGATGATATATTTATCGCTTGAAAATAATATTTTTATCGCAAGTAGTTACTATTACTGCTAAAACACCAACCACTATGATTTATATTTTATTTTGGTACTTGTGTATTCAATGCACCGCGCTCGCTGACCGCTGCTGCGCCTGGTTCGCGTAATTTTTTTCGCAAGTCTAACCTAACTAAACCGAGAAGAAAATGTTTTGTTTTAACTTAAAAATCATCAAGTTGATAATATACAAGATCACCAATGATTGTTCAGAAATGACACAAGACCTCAAAACTTTAATCATAAATATTTTAGTAACTATGACTTTTCGCGGGGATGTGAAATCACCCCTTTCTCCCGCTGCTCCCATCTCCTTCAATCTTTATATCAAGATGCGAATTTCAAATGCAGCCCTTGAAAACACTTTTACATTCCAAAAAATTTTATTTAAAAACAAAGTATTTAATAAGATTTAGGTGGAAAATGGGTTGATATAGAGTTTAAGATTTCTTTCTTTTTTTTTTCTCGACTGCCTGCTCTTTTTGGTTTTCGTTTGCTTAGACTTGCGAAAATTTTTTACCCTTATTTTAAAGAAATTAAATATTTCTCAATATAATAACCAGTAGAACACTCACATTAAAAGTTATAGAATAGTGTAATATAATCTGGTCTTCTAGATATAAAATTCAAGAATATAATACAGACTTATGATTAATCTTGCATTTTCATCGCAGTAACCCTAACTTTCATTACAATGATAACTTAAACAATTACCACATCACTCCTTAGAAATGTGTTAGCGAGTTCCGGATTATATCTTTCTCCATATAGCTATCTAACGCAATTAACAGCCTTCAGTTATTCGAAAACAAAAGCCATGTTAATGGTGTATCAAAAATAACCCGATTTTCTAGTCGTTTGCGACATAAACTCTTTGCAAGGACAGACTTTTCACATCACTATAAGCAGAATATCTTAGACTCTCGGTGAACATATTTCCAAATGTATTTTCATTTAAAAATATTAACATATTTATGAATATTATTTCTGTATTCAGTGATTATATAACAAGGCCTTTGTCAGAGAGAAAACTTGCATTTTACCTAATTAGTAACTAGTCATAAGTCGTGCAGTTTTTACACTTTATAACGACGTTTTAGTTTCTTATTGTTTCGTTCCATATTTTTATACCTGTGATGTTTGATTTCACTCTGTATACTTTCTTTTTATATTATATAAATTGAGTGTAAATCTCATTTAAATAATCTTATTGTACCTAAAGATGGCACAAAACAAATACTGATAGCCAAATTTCATTATTAATTTTACTACATCCAAACTACGCAAGCAACTTGAGGTTTTGCATAAATATTAGATTTTGTATTTATTATTATGTTGATATCTTTAAAACCAGTTTTGAGATTTAATAAACATGTTTTATAATCAAATTTTATATGTTTTTTTATGGTTAGTAATATAAAGGAACAGGTGATGAGCATACTACATTTTGAAGGAAACAGTGTCTGAGAGTACACTCTTTTAAAATGGGCTACCTAAATAGTTAAAAACTGATCAAAAATTAAAAATTGTACTCAGCGAAATCACTGATCCTTCTGTAGCTACCGAGAATGTCATCCTCTCTGGCAGACTGGCTGAAACTTTTGTAAATATTGTAAATAGAATATCGTTCAAACAATTAAACAAATAAATGAAATGTCGCGTGTCTGTATAAATACCTTTTATGATCATTTTAATAAACAGTCTATTTTACGTTCTCCAAGTGTGATTATTACGCTGTCCGTGTTAGTCTGGAATGTTCTAGTAGTGAGCCGAAGCTCCTACACTTCTAATATTATTTGCTTAGAAAGAAATTATGTTGATATTGATCAACAACCTTTTATACAAGACTAGCTGTGCCCGCGACTCCGTTCGCGTGGAACCTAATGTAAAAAAACAGTGGTTAATAAAATCATCTGAATGTATTACGTCCATTTACTTAACTACTCTTTTCTCGTACTTAAGTCGCTTCGTCATTAAAATTACAATAACTTTTGATAGAGTGAACCGATTTTAATGAAACGAAGACTACATTTTACTCGAGGATATGCTTTATGATTATCTTGAGATTTTATCGTGAACGCTGTACTTTAGCAGTGTTACTTGTTCAAACAAACAAACAGACAGACATTTCTAAAAACCTATTGAATTGTATTTTATTACTTATTCCAAGATACCTGCAAGAATTTTTTTCACAAAAATCTATAAAGTACAGACACGTTAGATGTACATTCTTATTATATGTATAGACTAGCGGGCCCGGCAGACGTTGTTCCGCCCTGATTATGAAAAAATCCTTGACAAATTATATACTAAAACGTTCCTCATTAATCACTCTATCCACCGCTGAAAACCGCATGAAAATCTGTTCGGTAGTTTTTGAGTTTATCGCGAACAGACATACGCGGTAGGGGACTTTCTTTTAAATTATGTAATGATTAATTAGATTGTCATTAAACTGTTTTTGGTTTACAAGCAGACATCGAGGATAAACAGAAATGTTAACATGATCTCTTTCTGGATCATTTCTCTCATTTACATTACAGGTCAAATATTATAGTACATCTTGCAGTATAATGAGTAATTGGGGTTTAAATTATTAACCGAATACTGTTTTAGACGCCATTTTACCTTGTGAATATATCACAAAGAACATTCCAAATAGCACTTTATGGCGAGATCTTAGTTTCTCATATAATGCATTTACATTTTATTCATAATCATGTGTTATTTGACACTATATTTTGTAATATTAATAAGATTTTACGTAATATAGTTTGGTTATTGTGAATGATTTCTGAGAAGCCACAAAAACTCCCTGGAAACTTCAAACAAGGGGGCCGCCATCTTGTTACATTTAAATAATCGCAAGACATTTGTAATGGCAGTAATAGTCTGAAAGATTGGGTACCTACAATGAAATAAATTAAGCATTCCAATTGTTTTTTTTTTATCAATAATATAATCGGTTTGATAGAGTATTTAATTGCCTTTGTAATTGACAATATTCAAATTAGGTTATAATTGAATTCATCTTTTGCGAATCGATGTTATTTTAAATACAAACTACATAAAAGTACGGTCGTTAACATTGATATAAAAACCCAAGATACACAATCAACGTCTCAAAACCGTCCGAATAAAAATTGAAAATTATGCACACATTTCAAATAGAATCTCGTTACTGGCGTTTTTGGACTGTTTGTACACTGCTTTGTAAAAACAACTTTGAATAATTCGCGTAAGGTTGATTTTGCAAAAACAAGTTTATAGTATAACTAACTACTTATACTAAGTATATATCGGCTCCACGAAGTCTCCCCAGGATCCATCATAAAAATGATACTATTAATGAAAACCAAATTAATTATATTTTCTTTTACAGCGCCACTCTGCAATTTTGTACAATTTTGAGTTTGTAACTTACACCGACTCTGCCCTATCTTATTTATAATAATAACATATTTTCTTTATTACAAACAATTAATATCAACAGTTAACAAATCAATATAAAATAGATAACAATTTGCAATTATTTTTAATTTTAATTAAAAGCTGAACTATATCTTAATTAACTTATGTAGAAATAATTATAATAAAAAATACACCGGAAATTTTCTACTTTTCACATTAGTGGCAAAATTAAATCAAATTTCTATTTTACAATTCTTAAAACAATATTAGATTACGATTAATCATAAACCAAACTTCTATTAAATCATAATTAATTTAATTCGTTACTTATCATAGGGGTTGCTAATAATATTTCCTGTGTTATTTAAGTTCCATATTAGGCGATAGATGGCACTACAGATAAATCTTTGTTTTAATGTGTTACTTACTTGCACTAACACCAGATGGCAGTACAGTCGCGCGCTCATATATACTACTTAGGTATATCGGTGAGCTTTTGGGGACGGGTTTTGAGCGTTACTTTTATTCGAGACTGTGCATCTTGGGTTTTTATATATCAATGGTCGTTAACAATAAATTCTTATCGATTACAGTGTCTTCAATAGAGGGACGTCGAATTGAAAAACGGCAAATAGAGACACCGGCGACATCGAATAACCCTATGTGTATAGTAAGAATCAACAATACCAGGTCTTTCCTATGATAAGTATACATGGAATAGTCATATCTATCTCACAAACCCCTCTTTACTTAACTGACGATTAATTATGCAACAATAAATTACATATACCAACCCTTTAACGTCGATTACTTTCATTATTGCTACTAACTACTTACCTACTACCTTTTAACCTGTTTTTCTATTTAATCGTGTGGCTAAATAGAGTATTCATCATTTATTATCATTGTTTAGATTGATTAGTCTATTTCTCGTTATAAGGTTCAGTTTATTTGGAACAGTGCAACGGCCAAAAATTTGTTACTCTTTAGCATCATCCCGTGAGCATGTGCAGGGGAATGAGAGATACACTTTCTACGGACGCGAGTTACATCAAACCCCCCCCCCCCTCCGCCCTCCTATAAAATATATTAAAATTAATAATTATGTACATCAATAGCATTATCAATATGGAGAAGAAAAATTCTCCATACTTATGAATGACTAATTAATTTCTTTTCCCGTACACTTTTTACATCTTATGTTTCCTATCGAATTATTTATTTATTATTAATTAGTAAAAAATTGTAAGTTACCATACATAATTGATAACCTTATTTCGCCGCTTGCTGCCTAGATTGTCTCGAACTTATTTCTATAACAAGTCCAACCTAACCTAACCTAGCACGGCACTACTGAGTCACGTTAATAGTTAACAAATATTGTAGATGACGTTAATTTGCACTTCCCCCCTGAAAATGCGGTGGAAGTGCTAAATAACGTCCACTACAATATGTACTGATGATTTCCACAAAGTAACGCCTTCTTCAATCAAATAATATTAACACCGAAACTGTAACAATTTTGAACTCTTTAGCGGGTCACTAGCTAATCTGCATACTGTATAGATAGATATTCAGAGATAATAATAGTAACTACTACTAACGGCGTCATTCTACCATCGAAATTACATTAAAATCAAAATTGATTGTAACATAAAATATTTGAATAATGGTATATATGTAGTAGAAGACAATCTCATGCACGTTAATTGAATTCTTAGCTAAATATAGCTTTTATTATTTCCACTAAACAACTGATAGGTATAGACACAAAGGACTAAGGGAAGATGAGTCGGGGGGAGCGTCTCTCCATTGCGCTGGTTCGACCGTGTGGGAGACAGTCTAAGTGTGCCAGGCTGCGCGGGAGGCCCATCCGGGGTCGGCTGCCGGTGTGATATGTGTACTAGCTGGTTCGAGCCCGTTTCACTCCATTACGGCAGCAAAGGGTACACCATGGGGTTTTAGTCCGTAGGAATCAGACATAACACACTCTCCCCTCCGGGAGGGTGGCGTATCCATTAGGGATTTCCACACGTTAATAAAAAAAAGGTATATAGACACAAAATTGACAATAGTTACGCTCTATAAATATCAAGTCATTCATATACGTAGATTGAATCCGCAACCTCACGTTTCAATAATGCCGCTCACTATCATCACCGTAGCATGAAGCCTACATCATTTATATATATTATATAATAAGAATAATAATCTATACTATATGATATCTATGATTTTATAATGTTTATGTTAATATTTGAACGATGTAACTACTAGTATATAAATTTTAACTTGCTTAGAGGATATATAATAAAACAAATTTAATCACATATTATTTATTACCGGACTAATTTTTTTCGAACTGCACTACGCTATTGACCTGACAGGCTTTGACAGCGGTACCGGACTACTTGACTTAAGCTTATCAACGCACATACCTTATGTCAGAAATGCGACTCTTAAAACCATTTATTGCCATCTATTGGCGAAAATTTTAAACACCTAAGTAAAATTTGAAAAAATATTATTTAATTATATAGTTTAATTATTAAAGAAGGCTATGACGCTTGAGATCAAAGCAATTACTATAACAAATGTAAATCTGAAAGTATCCTAAGTGATATAATATGACCCGTGGAGAAGCTATGCGTGCCGAGAATGTGAAAAATTAAACGGCATTAAAATTGCAGGCCACAAATAGTGTAAAATAATTTAAAATGCACATTTTATTACTTATTGAAATGAATTATTTGTAATTCTCATTCGCAAACACTGATTTTTATTCCTCATACCCTTTTTTAGTAACAACAAAGTCTTGCTTGATTATAATGACTACTATGAATGTTACTCCAAATAATTTAGAGAATTATTTTATGTACTGTAAAAATAAACGTTAATAGTTAAGAAATAATGTCTTCATTTATTTTCAGCAAGATGAAAATGGAAGTTGGAAAAGTGCCGTAGTACATTCACCGAACGTAAGTGACTTCAAAGTGAAGTAGGGTTAAGCTAATGACAATATTCTGTAACCTAGACCAGTTCCCCAATCATTAATTTCATTAGAACAAACCCTTAAAAATGTTTTAGAATATTATTATTAGGTAAAGCAATAAACCAATTCAGTATGTATCGTAATTTTTATCCCAACTTTAAACAGTAAACCTTTCAAATTTAAACTATTTTAAAACCAATTCAGTCATTACATGTTGTATTAAAACTATGATAAAGTATTTGGTATTAACAGAACAGGTGCACCAAACATAGTTGAGAAAGAAATTAAAACGTGATGCAATCTATAACATATCTTTAACAGTCGATTCTACAATTTTCCCTCAAGAAACTAATTTAAAGCGCCATCTATTCGAGTATCTACAACTTACAATTAATAACAATAATCAGTATTGACAGACATTTAATTTGTAATTAAAAATATTGAGGCAATTAATCGAAATATAAATTATCCTATCTCTCAAGTTGAACCATATTTTAGATATGCCAACATTCATAAAGTTTAGTTGAGTAGTTTCGGAGTTCATCGTAGACAAACATCGTGACACTGGATTTTTATACATCTAGATTGCTATAACATGTCTGGATTTTTACAAAATATTAATATACATTTACTACGTAAGATACGCGGATACAGACTGCATTATATTGCAGAGCGAGAGAACTGAGACAATGCTTAGGGCTTGCGACCTAAATACAGGTTTCAGAGGCCCTTTAATGATGCATCGACGCTCACTTCCACTGCCCGCACTTCTCTTCCTGATCTACTATACTTCTTAAAAATCGAATTAGCGTTTCTTTAAATGTACTGTACTAATTAATATTGCCGTTCTATAAACCTTATCTCTTGTCAATCAAAATCTAAAATCTGTGTTTCCTCTCCCGTCAAAATTAAACAGCGACATACTGTTATATTTTTAAATTTAAAATCAAAACCGTAAAAAGTTAACCTAAATTTTACCTAAAAAATTAAACCTAAATTAAGTTTACAATTAATTTACATCGCGTCGAAGGACATAGGTTCGAATCCTTGCGAATCAGACGGAGGATTCGGTGAAGGAAGATATTAAAGCAAGTTTATAAGGCGTGTTCTATACTTGCCTCGCTAGGTACTTCCTTTAAGTTGGAAATCTATCGCCAAGGTGGCTCCGGCAACTGCATTTGAGAACCAGTCTCCCTCAAGGTTTAGCGTGTTTACTTTCTTAGACACATCGTTTACATTTATTTACTTGATAAAATAAATACATTTTAATGTTGATAATGTTTATTTTCATATTTTGTAGGCGGTAGGAGTCACGCTGTAGCTAATACTGGTTTCAGCATGAATGAGTCGGCTCGCCCGGGGTACTACCACCCGACACACAGAAACACCCACGTGAAATAATAGTGCTTGCATTGTTGCGTTTCGTTCGGTCAGTGAGAGCGCTGGAGTCACACCTCCTTTAAAAGGCCCGCAACGCACTTGCGACTCCCCTGGTGTTGCTAGTCTCTATGGACGGTGGTGATTACTTACCATAGGTAACCCGCCTGTCTGTTTGCCCCCTATAATATACATTTAAACATTTCAGAGATTAGCTGATGACGACGAAGAGTATAATGAAGTATGTGTACCAGACGTTCCAAGATTGCCTGATGTAGTAATAAATATACCACAAAGAAATAATAATCGTAGGTACTTTTACAAATTAACTTATATGTTTACGCAGTTTATTACTACTAAGCTTTTTCTCTTAATTTTCAATTAATGTTATGGTTAAATCATTACATAGTATAAAATAAAGTCCCCTACCGCGTCTGTCTGTCTGTCTGTTCGCGATAAACTCAAAAACTACTGAACGGATCTTTATGCGGTTTTCACCAGTGGATAAAGTGATTCACGAGGAACATTTTGGTATATAATTTGTCCAAGATTTTTTTATAATCAGGGCGGGACAACGTCTGCCGGGCCCGCTAGTTTATTTATAATTGGCAGATGGTCCCTTGACTTTTCCTCGCTAATTTGTATAGCATCACAATTATAATATGCTCAATTTTCTCTAATTTGTCTATAAAACAGAATACACGTGTTTCTTCCAAGTATTTTCATTTTTAGCCTCTTCATGCGATTTTCTCTCTCTCTGTCTGTCTCTTTATATTTTATACAAGAGATGGTAAATTGTGTAAGAGAACTTCGTTCCTGGCAACAAACATTTTTTTTATATTCTGAAATAAGGAAATGCTGTTACAAGTGACATTTTTTTATTTAATCTTCAGGATCACCCGAGAATCAAGCAGAGAGAACACCCGACGCACAATATCCGCCATATTCAATGGTAACATTTATATCCACATAATCGTTATATAATATTTGATTACGCCCAAGTAATTCGATAGAAATGTGTATGATTTAGAATAAATACCGTGAAACTACAAATTAACTATAACACAACCAATCTTTAGGTACTGCTTTAGGCTACTTAAATAGCTGCTACTATATTAGACAGCTAGCGAGTGAATCGGCACTTATTTTTTCTAATGTTCTAACGCTGTTAGCCGCAATGGCCTTTCACTCAAAGTGTACCAAAGTCTCCAAACCTGGGTTTTTGGTGTTGATTTGCATGCAGATACTGCGAATTTAAATCTACCTATCCAAACGAGTTAAATAGTGATTCGTCTGTCCAACATATATACGTATCTGACATTTTTTGCTAAGTGGTTCGGTGCAAAATATTAGAATAAGTGATTAGCTGGAACTCAGTAACGCTTGCGAAGGTTTCAGTTATTTAATTCCCAGGCTAGAAAGGGATTGGGAATTTTACGTACCACTTGGCGCAGCGAAAGATATCTCTTCTTTTTCACTTTTGATTTGGTTAAACACTCAGTCGCAGTCAATGAGTTGTCGTTGGTGACTACTATACAACTTTCACAAACATTTAATATCGTGCCGCCGCACTTCTCCGTAAATTAAGAAAACCCGTATCACCGCCGCAATAGGAATAGCTGTTATGTGCCTCAGCCCCCTACGATCAGTGCAGTTACAAACCCAATTATTCAAACTGCGCCTGGGCTAAATGCACGGCTCAGGTTTCCCACACCACTACGTCTGATTATTTAAGAAAGAAAGATTCCTTACAGAACTTATGTTCCTACTTGCTGTGTAAATGTGGTACAGCACAGTGTGGTAGTACAGATGATAGCTAGTGAATGCGATGTCATTGTATGACACAACTAATGTACTCCATGGCTCCACTCCGAGAGTTCAAACCTAATGCACCTTTTCATCCCCGTAATATTCTTTACAACACGTATTCATAAGGTCACTGCTGCCTTAACTCGAAAACCAAATAAATTTAGGCAACAATTTTGATATCTTCGTTACCTTAGAAAATATTATAAGAAAGCTAAATACCTTTAAATTGTATGTGTATTAAATTTCTCACAATCGACTTATGTTTGTTTGAAACATTGTTTTATTAATACCTTAATTATTTATAGGGTAAAATAAATGGTAAATAAATTTAATTCCATTCCTTTCATGTCCAACTACAGAACGTATCACCGGCTCCGTCAGATCCAGGTCATCATTTCGACGCTTGCGCCCTTTACGATCCTCCGACACCTAACTTCAGAGAACCGGGTAGACGCATCAGTGATATAAGTGAGCAAGACAACAAAACTAACCATGTACCTACATACATAAATCATTATAATATTGTAAATTATCAACTACCATATTGTTCCTCTTTTCAGAGTATCAAGAATACATTTGGAACGTTAAAGTAATGACAGAAAAGAAAAGAAGAGAGAATCTTTGTAAGATATAGAATTCTTTTTTTTTTTTACATTTCAATTCATTTCGTTTCCTTCTGTCTCCATCCACACCTTTCCGAGATTTATAAATTGTTTTTCATAAAAAATGTGTGCACTTATCAAAATTGATCTCTAATTTTTCTTATGATATATATTATTCATGTATGAAGCCATTGGATATCGAAAACTCAACTACTGGTTGTTACATGGATTTATCTCGTTAAAAGTCTACATCATCGTCAGTTATTGTTTTCTGATCCCCAATTAACGTTACAAGGAAGGCATTATACCCATATGAACATGAAAAGCCTAAAATATGATTTTAAAACGACTTGCGGTATATTTACTGAAAATAGGAGATAAGAAAGTATTAATGGAGAATTGTGTGATGTTTCAGGTAACTGGCAAAAGTTTCAGCAAACTGGAAGTACAGCTTATGGTCCCACCACACCTGGTGGACGTGAAACCATGCCTGGTGAATTCCCACACATGGTTAGTTTAAGCTTCCTTACTTCTTTTAGTTAAAAGTATCAAATCTTAAACACTATGACTATTATTAAATTTGCTCATGTAATGTTTTAAACAGTAATATTTTTGTAAAGACAGTTCCATTTAAGTCTTGGCGTGTTGCCATTTTTATGATTAGTGTCAAATACCTATTTTTGTTGCAAAATAATTTTGTATTAATACTCTTGCTGTTATAAATTTCATTCCTATTAATTCACTTTGAACCACAGATGGATGTAGACATATTGCATTGTCATGGTTAACCTCTCGGCTGATTTTTTAAGATCCAGATCGCAAACTGGCGGATCATGTTTTTAGATATATAACATTTTTTTTTATAATTATAATTTTACATGGCATAATTTGTTATTATTCAAGTTTTTCAAAATTTGTAGGAAATTTGTTTATTTTTATATTTACGAAGCCAACAGTCTGTTGATATGTGTATCATTAGGTCTACATTCGTTTGTATGGGGCTTAAACCCTTATGGTTATGGACAGTCCAGGAGTTAAGAATATTTGATAAGCTTTATGTTTTTTTGTTATATGCAACATTACATCTATGATCAGGGTGCCGTAGGTTGGCTATCGATAACAGGATCATGGGTGTTCAAGTGTGGTAGCTCCCTCATCAGCCCCAAATATGTCCTCACAGCGGCTCATTGTACATCTGCTTCGGCAATTGACACGCAACTCGCTGATCATATACCGAGGATCGTTAGGCTCAGTCACAAGAATATCATTTATGGCGTAAGTAAAAGTCCATTAACTTGTCTAGATTTCTCTCGTTCTAACACCGCGTCGTCATTAAAACTACAATAACTTTTGATAGAGTGAACCGATTTTAATGAAACAAAGACTAAGTTACTCCCGAGGATACGATTTTTTTAGGGTTTATTGTGAACCCAGTACTTTAGCAGTGATGCGTGTTCATACAAACAGACAAATAGACAGGCAAACATTTCTAAAAATGTTCGAAATATATTCTATTACTTATTCCTAGACATCTGCAACAATTTTTTTCTCGAAAATCGAAAAAGTACAGACCCGTTAAAATTACATTCTTATTATATGTATAGATTGATGAACAAATTTTTCACTAATTTTAAGCCCTAGAATAATTGTTGATCCACAGTGTTGGATGCGATAATAAATAAGACAACCAGTTACATTACAGCCAGTAACAAATTATATTGAATGTCTTTGCGAATATGCCAAAAAACTTCATCACGCCAAATATACTACATAAAAAAGGAACATTCTTAGAAATATTGTCTTTTTCGTAAAAGAACTTCATTGTTCTAAATTGTAATTTAAAATAAAAATTTTCTTTCACAGCTTCCACAAAAAAAATTGGGAAAATATGACGTAAAAATTTATAATATAATTGCCCATCCAAATTACACTTCACCGATGAAGTATTTTGATGTAGCGTTAATGGAATTAGAACATGAAGTCGGTTTCAATCAGTTGGTACAGCCGGCTTGCCTTTGGAGTCATACGGATTTCAAGAAACTCGGTCGACAGGCCACCATGACTGGCTGGGGAGTTCCTAGTTATGGTAAAATTTACCAATTTTCCTAAGATGCTAGATATGTTACTACATTTGAATAGGATTCGCATTTATTATATAATATAGGGAGTTTTTGGCGGGGATCTTGGAATGCCATGTAATGGATTCTATATTGTAGCCATAAACTTGTGTTATTTGACTCTATGTTCTGTAATATTGGTGGTGTTTTACCTATTATAATGTACTTATTGTGCACCAGTGAATTCGATGGGAAATAATACCACGGAGCATGACTGACTTAGACATTCTGACTTGTCACAAAAACTCCCTGGAAAGGTCTAACAAGATGACCACCATTTTGTTAGGTCATTGAAATGATCGCAAGAAACTTGTAATAGCATTACCTACTCGATAGTGGCAGTAATAATCTACTAGAAGATTCGTTGTCCAAAATAAAGTACAATATATTATATCGATTTGTTTACTCGAATCCTTGGTTGAACGGAGCTTTGGACGAAAGAAACTATCGTGATGAAACTACCCTGGG